>MU224655.1:2098319-2109774 GCA_018584345.1 Thuja plicata | reverse complement strand
ACATAAATGAAGAAAAAGATACTCAAGGTGATGAGACACCAATAAAAGAGACACCAGTAAAGATTGAATGTATGGATACCAGTCAGAATACTATATTCTCACCATCCACTCAACCATCTACTTCATTATTGTCAAGGTTAACTCCTGATTCAGCAAGTTTGGATGCATGGGGCGACAAAGACCTAATCAAGATCAGCGTTCTTGCTATGGAAAAAGCAAAGGAGAAACAAGTGATGAGGAACCCTTGATTTTTGGAATCAATAAACATATTGAATGACTTAGTGCCTGCTGACAAGAAAGTAGCAAAAGTTCAATCAGTTGAAGATGTGGACATCATTCTGACAAACTTCAAAACACATTTTACAAACCTAGTAGATTCAGCTACTAAGATTGTAGAAGATGAATACAAAAAGGAGAGACTGAATGATTTGGTAAATAACTTTACCTTAGACTTGAACTCCTTAAAGATTGGGCAATCCATACTGAAAGAATTGGCAGCTAAGGGAAAGAAAGTTATAGCCAACTCCATGGACAGAATGAAGTTCACCTCTGAGCACATTAAAAAGGTAGAAGAGGCAGAGATAATGGTGGATAGCATCATAAAATCAGTTGATACTTCCACGCAAGACATGAACATATGCAATAATGTCTATCAAGGACAATTGGACAAGATTGAGAAGGCTAACTTGGAAATCAGCAAGATAAGAGTCTGACAAACTTGGTTGAGAAATGCACTTGCGCCATCTCTAGCAGTCCTAAATGAGAACATCAAACAGATTGATGCCACAATTGCAACATATGATCAAGGTCCATGCATGGATCTGATGAAAATGGAGAAACTGACTTATGCCCTATGCGCGCATCTTCAGACAGTAGATGCAATGAAAGTATTTTGGCAGAAAGAGATCCAATCTCTTCAAATTGTGTACCCTGAAGTTTACATGGAGTAAGTATGTATAAGACTTACAGGTTTTTGTACACCTTTTTCATTAATGTCAAAGGGGGAGTAATATAGAATGTGTATATGCGGAGAAGTATATGTATATATCAATAAGATGTTATGATATACAGTCATTTTGAGAAACTTGGCCACATTCCTTTGTTGCCATAAATGACAAAGGGGGAGATTGTTGGCAAGTTGAATTCCTAAGGATGCATGACTCATTTTGTGTTGTCATCATGGCAACAAATTCATGTTTAGTTTCTGTCATGAAAGACAAAATGACTAAGTATGGAAAACAGGGGAGACAGAGATATTCAGCGATCAGCACATCAGTGCACATGCAAGAGATCAATTCAGCTTATGCGCATTCAGATATATGTTGTATGACATGTGTACATGCTACATCCAGACATGCATAGTATGAAACAACAGTATGATGAAGTTACAGGTAGATCAGTAGGACCAGTAGTCCAGAAGACAAAGCATGGAAGCCGACTAGTATTTTGATTAGCATGAATTATTTTGTAATGTAATGGCTAAGCGCCTTTGGTTATATGTTTGTAATGATGTAATTAACATTGTAGTAAACATGCCTAAGCTGACTTATTCGGAAGCTTTGTGTATTTGTTTTAGGGCCGACTAGAGTCTTGTTTTGGGTTGCGCCTATTCGGATATGAACATATAAGTATGTAATGTAAAGTTATGTTACAAGTGTCGATTATTATGTAAGAGGAAGATACAAAAGAGAAGTATAATGAAGTCAGTATATGATATATCTCTTTAAGAGAGTAAGAGCATTCACGCATACACGAAACTAATCAGACAACAGTGTCATCACAACAGTTCACTTTTGATATAGTGTATATCAAATTTTAGAAGGTTGTAGCCTTCATCCTATTGGGTAGTGAGCCATATACCTTTAACAGGGTTTTGTAGAAGACTCCTAACAAGGTTAGACCTTTAACCAGGTCATTGTACTCATATTGTAAAGACTGCTTCTAATAGGGCAAAGGAACTTTAACAGGTTCATTATACCTAGTACAATATTTGTGGGTACTAATTCCCATCGGGGTTTTCCTCTGATCAAGGTTTCCCCATAATCATATCATGTGTTATGAGTTCTTATGTTAAGCTTCATTCTATGTATGTTTGATTTATGTTTAAGTTGTTGAAAAGTAATTAATAGACAAACAATGATTCACCCCCATCCCCCTCTTAGTGTTTCCAACAATTATTATAGTTTTCAGTTTCCACTTGATGCCAAGACCACCCACATCACTGTCTTCTTATTTAGGATAAATTTGTCCACCCTCTGTAGAAGCTTGCAAAATTTTCTCCCACTTCTTCATTGTATTCTGTTTCCAGTAACATGACTACATCACTTGCCATTTTAACCAGATGGTGCTTAACCATCCTTTGTTTATTAGGGGCCACCAGACTCCTGACGTTTCATGTGGTGATCCTCACTATTTCCCAAGGGAGCCATTAGTTTCATTGGAACTTTTTATTTTAAGAAAGTGTTCCACACTTAAGAAGCCCTTTTCAAATTTTTAGCCTCCCTATTAAATTTTTTGGATTTGCTGCCCTTATTTTTCTTGCCCTTACCCATTAAATCCTGAGCTAATCGGCTAATATTCCTGATATCAGTAATCCCCAACTCATCCATTCCAAATTTCTCCTCCAACTCCCCATCCATTTCTAGATGATCCTCCTCAATATTCTTGATCCCACATCCCTCCAGTGCAAATTTTTGAGAGATTGATGCTTCCCCACGGAAGCCCAATTTGTTGCTTTCGACAATATTGGGAAGTCCCAATTCTGCATTTGGGATAATCATTTTTTCCACGTATTCTATAGTTACCTTGCTACAGCTATATTTGTCAACTGTTTGACACTTGTCATTATCCTATTGCTTAGGGATCCATATTTCCTTCTGAAACTGAATTCTACAATCTTTAGTGGTGTGGTTCCTTCTCCCATATTGGAGGCAGAAAAACTTCTCCTCCTCTAATTCAATTGATTGTATCCAATCACATCCATGTACCCTTAATTTGATATTCTAAGGAATCTTCTTGATGGTGGTGATCATCAACCTGACATATTTGTACGAGTCACTATTCACAATGTCAACATATAAATCCACCAAAGTTCCTAAGGATATATCGATCTTCTCCAAAGTTGCTTCGTTCCAATATTTCATAGGAAGTCCATTCAATCAGAGCCATACTGGCTTGTCATACGGCTCAGTAATGTATGGGTTAAAATTATGATACCATTTTTGAATATAAGGGTTTCAACCCCATTATCCATATGCCTCTCTGTAAAACCTTCTCCCTCTCTGCTTCATTGTCAAAAATTACTACGAAAAATCCCTTTGGTATAAATTTGATGATATTCTATGTCACCCATTTTTCCTCAATCCAATTCGAAATCATCTTCCTATCTAATTTGGTCCCAATGAATTGATAGATTATTCCAATCTTTGCTAAAGCTTCTACATCTTCCTCTACTTCCTTCTTTAGTTCAATTATTTCTAGGTTATCCTCTACCTCTTCCCGTAGCTTTCTTTATGATTCACTCTTTTCTTTGTCCTTCGCATGTTTGCATGTCTTCCTTTTTCGCGTGTAGAGTTGGGCTTCATCCTTCACCTCCCCACTTGTATAAGAAGTTAATGAATATAAAATTATGCATGTTAATGTAATTGTTATAAAAAGTAATTATGTATATATTAATTGCATGTTTTATCCTTCATTCTAAGGGCTCCTTGGTAGGGCATTGTTAACACACAATTTTACACCCTTGTTTAGGTGATGGTTAGTGACCTAAACGGCCTCATGAAACATTGAAACAATCTCTCAATATGGGACTTGATCAATGAGATTGAAAATCTGGAGAAGGTTGACATCCTTACAATTAGGGTGCACCTAGAAACTGTTTAAATTTGAGTGAAAAGGGAAAGAAAGATAACTTGAAATGGAAGGGGCTGATACAATAGATTGAATGTTTTGATTTACTCCTGCCTGAGACCACACTTTGAGTTCAACAAGATCATAAAACTACACTACCCAAATACTTATCAACCTTAGTCCAACATGAAGGTGAGTATTTGAATTCAATTCTAGAAGGAATGTAACATTTACTGAATAAGATTAAATCAAACTAAGATTACACAACATAGAAAGCTTTCAAATGATGAAATAAACCCAAATATGTAGGATAAAAAGCACTAAATAAGTGGATTTTAGAATAGGTAAACCATAATTTCATTAAAGATAGGCAAGGTTGTTTACAATCATAGAAAGAACAAAACTTTGTTAATGAAATTAGAGAAGATCCTTAAAACTATGTACAACGTTGCCTTTTATGAGTTCAAGAATAACTCAGTGTAAACACTAGAGTTCAAACCCTAACTAGGGTTAGGTTACATGAGGAAATTGATTAGAGCAAAATATCTGATCCCTGCAGACAAGTTGAGCACCCAGAATAACAAGAATACCAGAAAGCTAATCCCCCTGCAACCATAATGGCCTTCGCAATAATTATAGGGCTAAAATTCTCTACTCTGTACTTGAGATGGTGTGAAATATGGCCTCAAGCCCATGTCATCTTAATGAGCATAGGGGTGGCAAAAAATCAAATTGACCAAAATAAATTAATGCCTCATCCTTTGATACATGGAGGTCTTCCCCAAGAACAATATGCAAGTAACATATCATCATAAGGTGGGTGGAGAGATAAGAATTCACCCAAAGAAGTAATGGCGTCAAACTGAAATGGATGATAGTAGAGAGTGGTCACTGAAAGTTGTTGAGAGCAGTAAATATTATGCTGTGTTTTGTTGACCCCTTTCATTAAGAACCCTTTGAAATCATCCACGTTATTGAGAACAAAGTTCATCGAAAAAAACCTGACCGCCATAACTCTTAATCAGACAATGGTGCCATTTCATAACCATGCTCTTGGAGAAACTGTGAAATGATAAAAATTTTCCATTTCTCAACCTGCCAAACCATCACCTTGCAAAATCGTGAAAGGTTTGCTATTTTGCAAGGGGCCAAATCGCGACTTGTGAAACTGCGAAAGGTTCACCATTTTGCTAGTAACCATTTCTTCACTATGTTGTCAATAAAATTGGTCGAGGACCCATCAAAATGGCTAATTGATGAAAGAGGATCATCTAAGAAAGGAAAACATGCCCCAGTGAAGCCTCGCGCAGATGACCACCTGAAACACGACCGTTTCGGCAAGACCCAACGATGTATTACCGAAACACTTCGCCTATCGAAACAACCATGCCACCATCAGGAAGACCGTGACCTGTTGTGCCAAAATTGACCTTCTAAATCTGGTGAACCTTCTGACCCGCTAAAGATCTGCAAGTATATATCGGTGAGACATAATGATCTGAAAATATGATGGTGGACTAAAATAGCCAGCAGACATTACATTATTGTCCACAATTTTTAATTCTATACAATGATTGGTTGAATTATTGAAAAAGCTATATGTCTCCCAAAGAACTTATAAATACATTGATTTTCAAATCCTTTGAATTTGCTCATATGAACATTTTTCTATCAACATTGTAGATCACATTCTATAATCCATCATGAGAACAATATAAAGTAAAAAAGAGAATGATCATAACTTAACGATGGATCAGGAAATAGAATCCTAGAAATTGTAAAAAATATTTGAATAATCAAATTCAAGCAAACAAAATAGTTAGTTCCACATTTTTGAATAAAAAAATTGCATAATATTGTAGTCGTCTAGATAATACTGACTTCAAATCTTAAAACAAGGACACAAAGCGTCAAAGTTTCTACTGAAGTGAAATGTATTTTGTTAGAAGCTAATTAGAAAGGAATGATAGGAATTATAGTGAAATATTAACAAATATATATGATTCAGAGTAGGAAACGGTTTTGATCACCATACGAACAAGTTTTGAAGGGAGTTGAAACCCTTATTCTGGAAAGTAGATCGTCAAGAAGAAAGACATGATGACAAATGTAAATAATCAAAGCCTATGAAATGGAGAAGAGACAGAACTCCAGGAAGACCGAAACAACAAAAACCTTAGCAAGTAAGTATTTAAAAAAAATTCATGTTCTAAATCTTGCTTTTGCAATTGTAGTTCAACAATACAAAAAATTATTTAAAAATAGTTTCATTTTCTCAATTTTGCTTTTGCAACCCTAATGCAAACTAAGAGTACTTACATGGAACTTAGATACATTTTGAAAATTGTCCCTTTAAAAAAAGTTTCATGTTCTAAATCTTACTTTTGCAATCCTAGTATATAAATACAAGCAAGTATTTAAAAGAGGTTTCATGTTCTCAATGTTATGTTTGCAATCCCAATGCAATCCATAGTGTGCTTGAAATGGAAATTAGATACATTTTGGAAAATAAATTTCTAATGATCTGCCATTAAATTTTGTCAAAAGCTTCATGGTTTCTTTTTGCTACTTTTATGCTCAAATTAAGACTTAAATAAATCAAGAAGATGTTGTAAAACTTGTGCATAAATTTCCATTGCACTTTATCACAAGCTTCATAGTTTGTTATATTTTGTGCAATCTAGTCTTTAGTTCTTGCACATAAGCTATCATCTGTGAAGAAAGTTCACAATGTTTTCCTTTAATGGTCACACAAGTAACATGCTCATTGGGAACACAATAGGAACTTAGAAGGTTTTCAACGAAAGCCTGAGTGTTCAACTGGTCAATTGCAAACACCTCATCCATTGCTGGAATAAGATCAAACACATGGATCTTGTTTGAGCACGTGTTATCTTCAGAAGATAAAAGAACATCTAACATAGAATTACAATTAGGTCTTCTATTATGTACACTCTAGTTTCAAATAAACTGGTTATTTGCATAGAAATACAATGAAAGGCTAAGTATTTGTTCACAAAATATATTAGTTTCTACTATAATCATAGTTAAGTGTGATAAACAAAACATGTAAATATGAGATGGTTCTAAGGTTCATATTTGTGAATTCATTCATTTGTGGCCACACCATCTACATATCTGTCAAGATGTCTACAACTATAGTTGAAACTTTAGATACATAGTCATGAGCATTACATGGAGAAGTGCTTGCATCGGGCTTGTACTAAGTGATAGCATGGTTTGCATGAGTTTTGTTCGGTCCATCTGGATTATTGAGATTCAAGACTGAAATGTATCCCTGTGCTATTTGTTCAAGTAAATCTGCACGTGGATAAGTATTATTTGGAAAAATTTGTTTGAGTTCTAGGTTGATTACACATGACACTATTGGCTCAAAAAATTTGGTTGGTATTGTGCAAGTGGCATTGTCAGTTAAAGTAGTGAGGCAAACACTCCTCACACGGTTACACAAAGTGGTCTTACAAGGATAAAAACTAGAAATTGTGTGAGTAGGTTCACTATAGATAGGGAATATTATAGTTATAATAAGGGGTGGTGTGCTGATTCCAAATAGAAGCTATGTTGGTGTAGTTGTTCAAAATACTATTCTCACAGGTCTTTTGAGGATCAAGATAGTTAAATACAACTTTAGGACCACCACTAATTTCCACAATGCAATTGTTCAAGTAGTCTTTGGTCCAACTACTCAAACTTTGAATACAATTGTTGATGTTGTTGGTTGTTGCTGCAAGAATAGACTCCTTTAAATATGTATAATTAATTTTGGGTAAATCATCATTGTTTTTCACTGCTTTCCTTGAATTTGTCCACACACAGCCAGATGATGTATTTTGGGTTGTCTATGTGTATTAAATCATAAATGGTTCTACTTTAGAAGATGACTGCACTCTGGATGATGCCAATGTAACATGTTTCTATAAAATGCATGACAATGAGTTGCTAGAGTCAGAACCTGCCATTCCTTCAATTCCTTTCATGGATATTGTAGCTTTGTCATGGGTATTGGTTGCTTCCTCAGATGTGTCAAATGTTCCAAGCCATTGATGTTTCTTAGATTTAGGGTCCCTTGTTTCTGCATAATAACAACCCCATGGACATTTCCTAACACATTTATATATGCTTTACTTTTTTAAACAACTGAAACTCTTGGCACTCAATTTTATTAGATGTCCAAGCAACTCTTCTTTCACATAATCTTCAGAACTTGATTATTTTAGCAACTTGTCCATGTTTTTTAGATCAATTTCTTGCTTCATGTATACATTTTTGCAAGGACAACTATACTTCTTGTTGTGGATTAGATTCCTCAATTTACAATTCAAGGAAACTTGATTCTATTGTACAAAATCACTTGAAATCTTGTTCTAAAAAAATGATTGACATTGAATAGCTATATTCAAAACTGTAATTATTGTAAGTGTTTTTATCCAGCTGGCAAGTGTATCTTGATCACTACTTGGATGTTCAAGTGATACAATGCAGTCAACTATGCACACAACTGATGGTCCCCTATGTTTTCATTCACAATGTTCACATTCGGTGACATAACATTATATAGTGCGCACTAACTTATGAGAAGTAGTAGAAGAAAAATACTACATTACATGTCAGTAATGTGAGAAATAGATGTGTATCCTTTAACACGATGAGTAGAAAAAGTATAAGGCACATTTCTATGAAAAGAATAACACCTCCATATGGTACACTAATAAGGTTAATAGGAGGAGCCATTGTTTTCCAAAGTGAACTATTTTATTCTTTCAAGAAACAAGATAAGTGACAACTGTCTATATGCAGTTAGTGAAGCTTTCATGTTGTTATGTACACAAGGTTGAGTTGGTATTTGAATATCCTGTAGAATTTAATCACAAAATGCAATGCACTTTGGGACTTTGCACCCAATTTTTTTGTTAACGTGACATATGTGATACACTAACAAAGTTACTATGATTATTGAGCCTATACAATGCATCTTTTCCAATAGAGTTTACATGAATTTACTATTCAAGATGACCATAATTGCATTATTTCAAGGGCCTTTTTAAGTTGATTATAGTTCCAATTAGAGAACAATGATTATGATCTCTACCAAGTTCTTAACACTATAGAGCACATAGATGCATTAAACACAAAAACAACAAATGGGGGAAAGTACGTCAAGAAATTCATATTTTTGTCAAGTTTTCAAGAATGCACTGCAAATGATACATGTTTGAACTCCTTGTTTGCTTTGAATTTAGTAGTATTTGTGAGAAATATCAAAAGCAATTTAAGCAAAACCAAGGGGAAAAACCTTTTCCATACAAAAGGTTCAAAAATATCTGAAGCAACTTCATCTTTGTTTCCTCGTTCAAGATTTCATGATTATGTCTATGTTTGAATAATTTATTATTTTTGAATAGTTTTTTTTGGGTATGTTTTAGGCTCCTTTCTTCAATGGAGGTTAGCAGCTATACTGTGGAGTAAAGAGTGCACTTAAATGGATGCAGGTGAATTGAACTAGACTTTATTAAGTCTCATGACAGAAAAAAATGGGGGGATGTATCATCATCATTATGGTGTTAAAATGATTTAACTTTTGGTCGTATGCACATAACTTTTCTGGTTTGAGTCGAGAATTATTCTTTGCGGCTGAGCCTAGGTTCGATTCGCAGGAATCATGGTAGTTTGAAGTAAATTTTCTCATATATTCTAGTGGATTGTGGATCGGGCCCGACATTAAGCACTGACCAGAACTGTGGGGTTTAATTTGCCTATTTGTCACATTGTTCTCTCTATTTGGTGTGCTATGCTCGTGTCCTAAAAATTTAAGCAGAGGTACATATAATACAAAGTAAACCCATTTGTTCCTGCTGGATAAATAAAAAACTAAACTAAATTAGATATCAAGACCCAAGCTCTGCATCAAGCTAATGAATACAGGTCCTTTGCACACTAATTAGTAATTTAATTAACTTTTTGTATCTCAAAATGCCTCTTCTAAGTCAAAAACTATCATTCATACCATATATAGGTCATTAGTCCTTATTTGTACATTTGTGTTTAACGAACAAAAGCCATGTAGGATGCTCCAAAATAGGCGACCCTAGTTTCAATGATGGTTCCAAATCACAAAATTATTGTGCTTGGCTCAATTTCAATAGGAAATAACCAAAGCTTGTCCAATCAATGCCCAAGTCAGTGGCTTGATGGTAAGAACATCTATCAATGTTAATGGAAGAACCTAGGTTCGAGTCCTAGTATATTAAGTAATGCTGACATTAAATTGGATTTGAAACTGATAGATGAGTAAACAGTTACAAAAGAGTGGGAGATAAGAATATGCCTATGTTCCACTTTAGGTGAAGTTGAGAAAGAATGCTACCTCATATGAAATGCTTTGTCTACAGTGGCATATGAGACACATGATCGCCCTCCTAAGAGCCAACTCTATGCCTTCTCTTTGAAAAAACCAAGATCTACAAAAATAGGTAAATTCGTAATCAAAATTTATTGTTGAAAGTCCACCATCAGAAGCAATATGCAGTTCTATAAATTTGACCCTTGATTCACTCTTTGAGCATGCTTGTCTTATACATCAAATCACAACTTTGGCTTTTTAGTCCCAAACATTATCCTGGTCTCATTGACATTATTCCATTTCATTTCAATCTTAAGTCTCACATTAGAAACTTAAGCCCAATATGCTCAATTAGATTTATCATTCTGTTGTACGAAAGAAGGTGAGCTTGTAGCTATGGAGGTCATGGCAGGAGGTGATACAATTGAAAACTTAAAACGACAAGATGACTAAGGCTAATCAAGCTATGAATGAACTGATCTAGACTAAGGCAAGAATGTTGATCTTTTCCTTGCGAATTCAATCATCAAACCTTTTAATGTTTTAAAGAACCACTATTGAAAACTTAAAAAATATCTAATTTAGCTAACCATTCATGTCATCTCATTCTCCTGATCTTTAATAGAAACGTCAAGGAGCTTAGGAAGGCGATCGAATTCAACAGCCTCCACCTAAGGCGACCAACTCTCGGGGTTCTTATTGTTAGAGTAATTATCTGTTTACACTTATTAATTAGATCACTTTGATTTAATTAATTAAGTTGTTTACTACTCTTGTTTACTTAAGCTTTCTCTTAGGTGCATTATAATTAATATTTATTAATTATTAATGTGCAACCTAGCTTTTCTAGTTTTAGGGTTTCGTTCACCTTTATAGGTTGAACTTTATAGTTCTTTTTTGATTAATTCTGATTATAATTTCGCTCTCACTTTCTGAGCAACTTCTAAGTTTTTCTCTTTCCCTCTTCCAACTTCTCCATTGCAACAAGTGTTCTTCGGGTTCTGTGAAGTTGAATTTCTCAAACTTCTACATGGTATCAGAACTTCCCTGTTGTTGCCTAGTCTGGAGGTCTTGAAGCCGTGATTCGAAGACAAAAACCATAGCTTCTCTAGGGTTTTTTCTTTAATCTGGAGGAGGCGCTCTTTTCTGGAGCACTTTGAGTGAAAATGGATGCCACCATCACGCTCAGAAGGCCCAAAAGAGAAAAAATTCATATAAAATTTGTATTTTTTGACCACAGTGATC
>MU224655.1:2056645-2077316 GCA_018584345.1 Thuja plicata | reverse complement strand
ATTGAGGCCCCTCTGTCCCCCCTGCCTGGAAACTTGTCCCCCCGTCCCCCAGGGCGGTGTAACTATGAACATAACATAAGCTTAAGAAGACAATTAATTAAGATAACTTAATTAATTACTTCAAGCCACACCAAGTCACACCATCAACTGCAAGGACAACCCAACTGCTCTGCTTTGACGAGACACTGCTCAAACATCCTGCCATAACTGGAAACTGGCAGAAGGAGACTTACCAAAAATAGAAAGTTCTGACCAAAAGACCCTCAAATTCAACCATTAGCCCACGAGGGTCGCAATGATGGGCTAATAAACCTTTCCCCCAGACACCTGCTAAATTGGGGACATCACAATTACTTGCACCCATATTTATACTTTATGTATTGTTGGTATTCTTACATCTTATTGTTCTTATTAATGTATTTTAATTTTTATGGAAGTTCATTTTATCTTGAATTTTAATTTGAAGCCAAATCAATTTGTTCTTTGTGTGATTAAAACTGTCAAAAAGTAAAATAAGATTAAAATTACAATGGCAGTTGATGTGTTGAAGAAAACAATTGTGGACAAGCTTCCAAATGATCTGGAAGGGCTGGAGGCTACCATGGAGAGGTTGCTTGTTCTGATAGAGGATGTCTTCAAGTATGTTGATGATGTAGTGGTGAGTGGTGTCTGTCTAAGGTTCAACTTTTATGAGAATTGACAATAATAGATAGACTGGCATGTTAAACTATTTTCTAACGTCATCTAACAATTTCTTCTCCCAGGGAGGTCAGATTGCTCCTGATCATAATGTTGGGAGATATCTTATGGACACAATGGCTGCTATACCAAAGATGTCATCAGATGCATTTGACAAATTATTTAATGACAGCATACAGGTATAACATAGTTCAACTCAGTATGATACTACTCATGGCAGGTTTAGGATGAAAGAAGAGAAGATTAATGTAATTTAGTGTGTACTGATTTTCTTATTTAGTATTTACTTGTTTAAATATCGAAGTGGATGAATTTGTGTTCTTGCAGGATCTGCTTCTAGTGATCTACTTAGCCGGCCTCACAAAATCCCAACTCACTCTTGCAGAGAAGCTGAACACAGCTGCACAGATTCTATGATGATATAAACAGAATGTGCTGAACCTTACTCTGTTAACATTAATTAACATCCATGCAATGTGAATGAGGATCACAAACTGATCTTTTGAGATGACCAAATAGTCCAGGTTTGGCTTGTATGGGCTTCGAGGAATGTGTTTTGAGAGTTTTGCTACAATTTACATGTAGCATGTTTTGATTTCTCGGAGGGAAAGTAATCATTTTTGAGAGTTTTGACACAATTTATATGTAGCAGGTTTTGATTTATAGGAGGAAAAGAATCAATTTTTTTTTCAATCATGTAGAGGGTTAAATTCATTTTATTCTCTGTTATCTCAAACACAGTTGACCGGCTCATCTTAATGCTATCTGTATCATAGTTACAGATAGTGACTATTGGATATGATAAAGTTGAATAGTTGAACAGCTCTGACTATACCCTATTTAATGTGCTTTTAGTAAAATTTTGCAAGCAACAGTGTTCGTTTAAAGTTTGATGGGAAACATTCTAACTGGTAAGATGCTATTTCCAGACATACCAATCTGACATTGGTGATTTGAAATATAGTTTTTTTATTTGAAATCTAATAATGTTTTTCTTAAATGATCATTTAAGGGAGTAGCCATGAGTGCAGTAGTCCGATGAGAATGGTAATACATGGGTTGCCTGCCCCATTAAATGAAAATAGTTGTATGGTATAACAGTTAACCACTGTTTCTTAGTTGACTGCTTGCTCATTAATAATTTACGCTCTCCTTTAGCTTAAATGTTTCAACCCATTTATCTCATGCAGTAATTTTGGAATCTATTAATGGTAAGTCCTATGTTACCATGAGGTTTTCCATTAACTTATAGTGGAGCCACACACTTGGCTAATTTATGTCATATTTTGAAATGTTAATGACCCTCTAGTCCATTTAACAGACCACATTGTCTTCTATGGTTTGTCTATGATATACTTTGGTGGACCCCATCAAACTGAAAAAAATTATCAATTTTATAAGGAATTACTGTTTTTCCAGGCTCTAGAAATTATTGTGTCATGCTTTAAAAAGTTTTAAATTTTTAATCTTTTCTGATGAGGTTCATTTTTCTTAGTTTAAGGATATTTAATTAAAATTAAAATGATTGGATATTTGGTTTGTAGATCTTTTTAACATAGCATTACATTGCCGTTTTTTGACCTAGATTGCAAGCTGTTGTAATGTCCCCAACTGGGACTTTTCTTGATTTATCCTAAAATTCCCAACTAGGGTTTGGATTGTGCTTGGGAATGGCAATTTGTAAAGTTCCCTACTAGGAGGTTGCCAATTCCCAAAGATTAACATACATCACTGTGGATTAAATTAAGAACAATTACTGATTCATAACACATACTTAAGTGCTAGTTCCTTACTTATCTCCTAATCAGTAACCTTAAGAAGGATGGAGATTTACTTGTCCTTAGGGCACTTGGACACCAATCTACAAGTAGGCTTCCTCAAGGAATTGGGAATGCATGTTTGTACCCATCTCGGGACTTTCCCTCTAGGCTTTGGAGATACAAGTCCTTACCTATCTTGGAATTTTCTCCCACATTGGGAGGTTATATATATATATATATATGACCATATAGTGGTTCTTTATCCCTAATAGAATTCAGGTATAATATTCTGTAAATTATTTGATTCATAGATAATCCACAGCATACCAATTTGCTGTTACTTAATATAATGACCTCTTCCTGATAATGAATATCAATATATGTTTTAATCTATGATTCTTTCATCAGACATAAATATTAAATAATAATTCTCTGATCATCTTAATCCATGATCCCATTTCCTTATCGATCCTTTGATTTGATCAGTACCAATTATATTTAATAATCATGATCCTTCCATGCCTGATCCCTTCATTCAGATCTCCCAAATATAACTTCTACTAAAAGCTGCGACTCTTCAATCAACAATCGGACCTCTCTGACTTAGAATGCTAATGATCATTTGTTTATTCTAATCGCTTCTTTAGTGAATAATTACCGACGCCTCTAAATTATCGATTGTTTATTTGTGAGCTGCTGATGGTGCTTATTGACTTTTCTTTCTAAAACTTCTTCTTGATGGTGCTTGACTGCTCTTCATGCTAAGCGATAGTGAGCAGATGCCATTTTCCATGCATCGCAAGCCTCCATTCATCGATTATTGACAATATGTGCGCATCTACTTGTCATCGATTTGCATTCTAATCAATATCCTCTAACACAGAACACTGGTACTTTAATTGTTAATCTTCCCATAACAGATACTGGTTAATCATTGAGTGATCCACCATACGAGGCTTATCAATGTCTCAGTTGCTCTGTATCTCATATCGTTATTAATATTTGACCATTACCTCAACTCTTAAGTCGCGTGTAATCAATTCCTTAGTCTTTGATTCTGGGAGATAACTGATCGTTATATACACTAGCAATTGCACCTCAACAAGGTGCAATGGTTACGCCAATAGGAAGATATACCCAGGTGTAATATATTGAAGGGCAGGGAGAAAATTTCAAGTAATTTTAATCCAATGTAAGACAAGTATTAACTTAAATCTTACAAGACACAGTAATCATAATGGGTACTTCCACTCTAAGTCACAGGATTCGTCGAATTTCGGCCATGAGGTTCAAAATTCGGCGAACTTCAAAACTCTAAAAAATTCGCCTAAAATTCGTATGGATATATACCTAGCACCATCTGTAAAAAACATTTTTAGGGTTTTCCATGTTTTTGTCCGTTCCCTGACCAAAGAGGCTTTTTCTGGATCGTTTTATCCTCTCAGCCAAGCGGGAAGGACTACGTTTTATCCATTGAGCAAAGTATTCACTAGTGCCATGTCATCTGGAGAAAACAAATGATTCGCAGAGTGTCGTTCTTTGAACTAGGTTCAATATTTCCAGTGCCATGCCATGTATCACCGTTTATCGTGTATCGCTGCTTTTTAAATTTTTAATGTTTACCTATTTATTTATATTGTGTTTTCGGCAAACAATATTTGCAATACTGTGTCGTTTATCTCTATTTTTTATTTTTAATGTTATTAACGTTATTTATTTATATTGTATTTTTTCATATTTACATAATATTATTTTCTTATGTTAATATTATTTTTTATTATTTATACATAGTAGATATAATTTAATATAAATATATCTTTAAATATATATGTAAATTGTTAGAAAATATTATTTATATATTTTTAATATTATTTCTTTATATTATGTTTTAATATTTTCATATATATATATATATGAATTGGTATCTATTACTCATATTTTAAAAAACTAAATTTATATAAAGCAAATTTTATCATGAATTTTTTTTCGAACTTTTTGCCAGTGCCGAACTTCATCCGAATTTTATAGTTGCCAAACACGAACTTGAACTCGTACCTTGTGACTTAGCTTCCACTTATTCAATGGGGTGAGTAACAACCAAAACCTCCACTTATTTGGAGGGCATATATAGAACAACTCTTCCACTTATTCAATAGGGTAAGTATCAGCAATAAATAAAGATCAAACCCATTGGCGGTACTACCATTCACTGTTACAATATAAATTGCATAGGAATGAAAGCTCTTTGTCATTATAACCATCCAAAAATATTACAAGATTAGTCCATATGCAAAACAGAGACTATTTAAGAAGAATTACTGCTGTTATCAAGTGCCGGTAATAAAAAGTTGTTGTAACACCCCAAATTGGTGTGTAATACCATGAACAAACCCACCCAACTTGAATCAACAACAAAATGCCTTGATGGATGATGAGTATTTTTCTGGTTCAGGTTTGAAAATGCTTTCAAAACACACTACAAGTCTGGCGAGACAAAATCACTCAGAAAACACCACAACCTCATACCCAACATGTCATGAATAAATCACACACTAATTCAATACCTTATAGAACATCCAACTTCAACTCAATACACTGGAAGATGATGATATCAGATTGATAACAATTTTTAGATCATCTGCAGGTCTGATAACACTATCTTGCTGTTGTGATGACAAAATTGAACACTGCTGAAGCACTTAGAAACACTGCTGAAGCACTTGCAAAGTACAAGAAAGTAGAAACACTAAGTTGCCAGTTAAAGGCTGCCAAACTATGCTGCACTTATCTTGTTTATGGCTGCACATGTATGTCTTAAGCACATACTCTAATCCAGTTGCCAAAATATATGAGTTTTTTGGCTAAAGACTTGATCTTAATATTAACATTTGTTAATGTTTTGAACCAGAAATGTATAAAACAGAGAGCAGATAACTAAGAACACAAATAGCAGATTGACACAATTATTTTATCTTGGGAAAACCCTGCTTCTCGAGGAGAAAACCCAGCCACACCAGAAAAATATCACATAATTGAAATAATGAATTGAGTCTGGATATTTTACAAGGCTCTCAAGCCAAGATAATAAGGAATGCTCTCAGCATGATAGTATAGAATAGGAATCACAGAATAAACCAGCATGATAAAATCTCACTGAGCACCTACAACAAAACATCTCTCATAGACACTAATGGTCACCCTCCATATACTCAGAATCTCAGAATAATACAAATATTTGACACTACACATGATAGGCAAAGTCCTTGCAAGATGATAGAATGCATACAGTACAAAATCAAAACACTAGCATCATTAGAAAGAGACCATCGGACATAGCCTTATAATCTTCAACTACCATAAGAAATGAATAGACAATAGTTACACTAGCGAGCTGTTACAAATTCTCCAGTCTTTAGTCACCAACATCAAGAATGAGAGTCACGATATGAATGAAGGAGACGTAATAAAGACATCTGCCGACGACATAAATCAACATCATTAATGAAGCAAACTGATTCATCTTCTCATTCTTGAGACACAAAGAATGACCTGTAGTTACTAAATAAGAAGCTGTTACAAGAGCATATGACAAATAGCAGTTACAGTAATGCCTGATACAATGAGTGTAACCTCTTCACAGTCTTATGTTTAATGATAGCAGAGAATACAAAGCAAGAGTTTCAGAATCAATACTGAAGCAATCATTGCAGGTATGAAAAATGTCTCCTGCAGCTACAAACATTAACACTCTCTCTTAGCAAAGGAGATATTTTTCCAGATTCTCATTTCATGGAGTCTCTCAACATGATAGTCACAATGGCTACACCCATTGTGAAGGAAATCAAAAACTTTATCACGAAATCTCTCAACGTGATAGCATCATGGGGTCACTCAACATGATGTTCACTATGGATACTCCCATGTGTGAAATAATCGCAAGCTCATATCAAGGAGTCACTCTACGTGATGTTGTCATGGAGTCTCTCAACATGACATCCACAATGGCTACTCACATGAGTGGAAAGAGCAACAAGGGCTTTCACCTCAAATTTCTCCGTCTCAGAGAAAGATGCATTACAAGGGCTTTCACCTCAAATTTCTCCATCTCAGAGAAAAATGCATTACAACACATAATAAGAACTGATGAATGCTGAGACTCCTTCTCAACAAAGACTCCCTCTCAGCAGGGGCAGCATTCTCACAGCTTTGATTTTCACAAAAGAAAAAACAGTCGTCTCCAATATTTGACCAAACAAGGAGCTTTCAAAGACACACTGCTTCTCGAGCTTGCTGATCCTCTGGAAAGGACTTGGCACTCTCCCTCTGCCATGCAAGTTCCCTCTAAATCTTCAAACACTTTTTGAACCAAAAATGCATAAAACAGAGAGCAGATAATTAAGAACACAAATAACAGATTGACACAATTATTTTATCGTGGGAAAACCCTCCTCGAGGGAAAAACCCAGCCACATTAGAAAAATATCACTTTATTGAAATAATGAACGAGTCTGGATATTTTACAAGGCTCTCAAGCCAAGATAATAATGAATGCTCTCGGCATGATAATATAGAATAGGAATCACAGAATAAACCAGCATGATAAAATCTCACTGAGCACCTACAGCAAAACATCTCTCATAGACACTAATAGTCACACGCCATATACTCAGAATCTCAAAATAATACAAATATTTGACACCACACGATAGACAAAGTCCCTGCAAGATGATAGAATGCATACGGCACAAAACCAAAACACTAGCATCAATACAAAGAGACCATCGAACATAGCCTTATAATCTTCGACCACCATAAGAAATGAATAGACGGCAAAAATGAGAGTCAAGATATGAATGAAGGAGACGTAATAAAGACATCTGCCGATGGCATAAATCAACATCAGTAATGAAGCAAACCGAGTCATCTTCTCATTCACGAGACACAAAGAATGACCTGCGGTTACTAAATAAGAAGCCGTTACAAGAGCATATGACAAATAGCAGTTACAGTAATGCCTGATACAAGGAGTGTAACCTCATCACGGTCTTATGTTTCACGATAGCAGAGAATACAAAGCAGGAGTCTCAGAATCAATAGTGAAGCAATCATTGCAGGTATGAAAAATGTATCCTACAGCTACAAACAGTAACACCTTTGGCTTCATTGAGGCAGTGATTCCTTAGAGGAACGTTCAAGTAATTTCTTATGGGCACGGCTAAGAAAATCCCTAATCTATCTGCAACACAATATAAAATTTCCAGCTTTGTGCCAAACTGTGTGTTAAAAATTATGACCTCTAATTTCCTGAAAAAATATCATACAGGTGCTGCAAAATTACAGTCTCATTGTCCAGTGGCCCTCGCTATAGCCTTCTCCACGGGACTGTGTCCACCCTCTCTTTGTAAATTGCTCTTCCATACTATCTGTCTGTTTGATTTGGGAAATACGATAATTGTAAAGGCAAGAGTTTATTAATTGACCCTTTCAAGTTGGCAAGGAATTGACAAGATCACATCCCCACAACATGCTAACTATATTTACACTGTTCATTCCTCCATCATTGCAGGCATTGACACGGAGCTACAAGCCCCTACAAAATTGTTTCCTTTACAATTTTTCAAATCTGAATGCTAATTGATATGGCATTGAATTTGATGGATGTTAATACCCTATGCTAAGACTGGAAGAACTGTCATGATCATTTGAATAACAGTGATTATCTGATGATATGGTGGTGGTGGTGCACTGCCATTGCCTATCATGGCACTAAAACTCATTCAGATGCCGCCATTCGAAAAAACAAAGTTGGTAACCTAATCAATTGTAGTTAAAAAGGGAAAAGTGAGTCCCACACATTCTAACATTTTGTTTCAAACACTTCTTAAAGGGGCATGGAAAATGACAACACAAGTTAAGACAAGCTGGAATAAAAATATAATTCAGTACAATGTTTCATGCTTGTGGAAGTGAATAAGAGCAAAGTTGAATTACCCTCTAAGTAATTCAGCAATCTTTTCCACGGTCTGAAAAAGATAAACACCTCAATACAGAAAGAAAGCTAACAAATGAAATAACAAAATGAGAAATAACAAATGAAAGAATCTATGAGATTCTCTTGCATTGGATACAAGGAAGATAACAAATGAAATAACAAAACACATAGTGAACTTCGGAGTAATTCAGTATATTTTCTACAGTTGGGCCTGAAAAGATAAACACCAGATACATCAGATGTATTCTACTCAGATCACATCAAGACATTCTCGTGTTGAATCCAAGAAATATAACAAATCAAATGAAATAACAAAACACGGTGAACTTTGGAGTAAGCAATTCGAATCAAATGAAACAATGAAGTGAAACCAACCAGTCTGCAAAGCTATCTTGGTCTGAAAATGATATACATATTCGCTCTGCAGGAAAAAATAATCTTTTAACAAGTGTTATATGAGAGGATTCCAAAACTACATGTTGTGAAAAAAGGTGTGCATGCAACATTTGCACTGAGTCAGTTCCTTTCCTTCAAGTAATCTCTGCAAAACACCATTATTTGGGGTTTTTGGTAAGAACTTTCTGTCCAAAACCAATAACACAACCAGATTTCATTATGCGTGTGTATCTTCAATCTTATTATCAATATTATTGATTAGTTCACCTAACAGCCTTTAACACAGGATTACTTGGATATAATGATGTGATGTGAAGGTTGAATTCATTCAACAGTCTACATGCTACTAACTAACCAGAGCCAAGTTGTATAATTATATTTAATTTCGAGTTTAAAGTTTAAATTTTTATTACATTTTGTTTTATATTTTAAATTTTAAATTTTAAATATATCTGATAATATGTGAATTATATTAATTACAAATATCAATGTTCCTGGTTTTATTTATTTATTTATTTCATGATTAGACAATGTGATCACAAATGGTTCAAATGTCTTCCTCAATATCACCATTGGTATTATTTATATAGCCTATTTTTACATAATTTTAAATAAAAATAATTAAAAAACATATTTATCTTCTTCAAACTTAATCACCAATTTTTTCTCAATTTTTATTAGCTGAAGTACTTGTTTTAAATTTTTATTTACCAAATATGAAGCCTGTGACTTAGGCTATGGTCATGACAAGATGGAAAAGAAAAGCCTTTTGTCAACAAACCAAGTGATACATGGGAATCAAATGGATGTCCGTGGTATATCTAAAGAGAATCTGAATAGTTCAAGTTATGAAGACAAACTTGGAAGCAATCTATGCAATCTGAAATAGATTTATAACATCCCGCAGCTGGAGTATAAAAATGCTGATTCGGGACATTTGGGAATCTTATTTTTTATCTCAACTCTAGTGGTGAATAGCTCCTTATCTTCTGTGATCGATACGATCATGACAGATTCCTAAACTATCTGTACTAGGAGAAATGTTGAAGATTGAAGTTAAATCCAATCTCAACATGGTGTAGAATTGCTAACAGCAGAGGTGGGTTCCATTTGCTAGATGAGAAAAATTCATTCGTTAGAAGTTTGAATTTGAATCTACCAGAAGACATTAAGGAAATATTTTAATCATCTCCATGAGTCCTGAGGGTCTTTGGGACTACATATATTACATTGTTCCAGCCACCAAATAGACTGACATTTAGACATTGCTGCTCCCTTCTGATATGATTTGTCTTATATTGATTTTAATATATTCCCATATGTTTACTCTCACATCTTTAAGAGATTCATAACGAAATCTACACCTAACATCTCCAAGACCACAAATGTTACATCTGTCTCAGCCGCCAAATGGACTGATATTTAGACATTACTACTTCCTTCAGATATGGTACGACTTATATTAATTTCTATAAATTTCCCCTGTTTATTATCACCTCTTTAAAGAGATCCATTATAGATTCCACTCCTGAGGTCTCGACATTGGTGACCCAAACAACAAGAGAAGCATGATAATAAAAGTATACTTTTAGCTTTAATTTAACAACCTATAATAGTTATAATGCCACATGGTACAAAAACAGACTATGGCCATGATGTGGGAGATACAACGGAATAAGAATGGCATGAGCTCATGCGGTAAAAGAAAATGGGCTTTTGAATGAGAATACCAAGTTGAAATTCCCAACCGACAAATATTGGAATCGAGTAAAATGCCATACATCTTCACCACTGACAGGGTAACTTTGACAACAGAAATACCACTCAGCCATTGCATCTAAGCAGCAGGTTCCCCAAAACCAATCATTATGAAATTTGCCATGTAGGTAAAACATCGGACCTTAATACCGCCACGGTGCCACCCAATTCAAGTCCCTGAGAGAAATTATACGATGAAGTGTTGAAAATAAGTGATATGTCCAACTCACTGTGAAGACAGTGTCAAGGTAAAAGCATTATTGTTCCAAGGGGAATTGAACCCAGCTGAGGAAATCAACATGTTACTTTGTTCTACAAACAGTGCAGCAATTCAAATTGCGAATGACTAAGTAAAATCCAATGAAAAATCTAATGAAATCCAACCCTAATTAACATGCTTTGAGAACCTCTGTGTCCAACATTGAAGCCGCTACTGTCCCTTTTCTGCCCTATACCATGGGCACCATAACCAGACCTCAGCCCCAATAGGCCAGCATGACCTCCACCTCCAAACTGCTTGGAATTGATAAAGTTATTAATATTGTTCTGCACTGCAGCAGGAACAGAGTGAAACAAACTTGAAAGGAAGACCTAGGGTCTGTGCAAATGGGTGCATGCGCCTTTGTTCAAGATGTGCAATTCGGACCTGGTGATAATGATCTTCATCAGGCTTTGTGGCCCACCAATAGCTGTCAGCTGAGCAGAACGGATAAAAGTCATGACCTGATTTAGGGCCAGGTTCGCAGTCTCCAAATCCGTGGCTAATTTCACTGTTTCGCTGAAAATGGAAGTTATGTGCATTATTGTGTTGAGGAGGTGGAGGAAACTTAAGATAGTGCAGTGGCATAGTAGAATGGTGGAAAGGCGGAGGAAGGACTTCATTCTTGTAAAACAAAGATAATCCCCAAAGAACAAAGAAAAATCGAGCAGCAAACATTCACTCCATTGTGGAGAGCCATTTTATCAAACAGTTCATGCTTACCCGTTGCAGAACCTTCCAATGACGAGCCGAAACAAGATCCAATACACTAAAAAAGCTCAAACTTTAGCCTGGTTCAAAGGCACAGATTTTAAGGGATTCGAACCCTTGATTCCACAAAAGAAGCCAGACTTAATCTCCAGGCAGATGGTCTGCTACCCAGTGGTAAGAAATGTTCCCAACAGATTTTGCCGCCGTCCGCTGAGATAAAACAGCAGACATAGCTTCCCTATTTTAGGTTAGGGTTTAGGTGGCAGTAGAGTGTTGAAGAAGCATCCTCTTTCCACCTGCGAAGTTTCATAAATAATACGGGAAATCTGCATTAAGTTTTCAACCACTCCAACTGAGATATTTTTCCGAAATAGGAACCACAACGTCAGACTTAACGAAATCTTGTTCTCAGGCATCCGACATGATGCATATCTGGCAATTTTCAACATATAATAGCCTATTGGCTAATACGGCTGCTGGATACAAATTTTAATTACTTAATTGCTGTATAGCCATCTTTGCGATCACAGATTAATATATCGATCACTAGTTGTCTCAAAATTAATCTTCATCCGATACTATGCCAATCAGTTTTCATACTTAAGTTTCACCAACTCCTCATATTCACCTTGTTTATCCCCTGTTTAGCTTCACAGGGTCAATCTAGTTCTTGCTTATTGTCATTATGGTTATTTTTAAATGTTCTTGACTGGTAGGTTTTCAGCAGACCTGAAGCGCTTCCTCTTTGAAGAATTGCTTTTCCAACTGGTTTGTTTGCTGGGAACTGGAGCAATGGAGTGGGTGTTATCTTGAGGGAGTGTTTCTTGTACAAGTACATTGCTTTCATTGTAAACTTTATGGAAATTCTCACCAAATAAGTGAACAGGTAAATAACAGAATCAGGCAAACCTCAATTCTGGCTACATCAGTTATGATGATCAAAGCTTACCAATAAAAATCACTGCATAGACACTTCACTCTTCTTTCATAAACCAATTTATTGTAAATTAAAATATTTATATGATACAACAAAAATGGCAACCAAATCTTGCGTTTGTTGCTTGAGTCAGGCTACCTAGTTAGATATAATTTTTGCATGCCTCATTTATGATTTTGTCCATCCCTTTGAGAGTTTTAGGTTTGGATGTCTTGATATGAAATCTTCTGGTGAGAGTATTATCTCAGTGTTGATGTAGCATTTTTTTGAATAAGGATGGATTAAACATAAAACATGTGTTCATCTGGAGCATAGTGAATCTTCAGTAAATCATCTTATTTTATTATTTTTGCCTGAATATTTTGGAGTCCCGTGCTTGGTCCTAGTGAAGAGAGTACAAGAAAGGATCTGAAGCTGCTGGGTACTGAATGAGTCTTCAATAAGAGGATACACTTGTTCTATAGAAGGGATGAATACGCTCTTGAGTGATGGCTTGCAGCTCTTTCCCAATGAATCTCCCATATGATCTTGAGTTTTTATATACCCTTCAGTTGCAAGTTATTAATCTTACTTGGAGACGCATCCCCGGCATAAAAACCCTCATCCCCGTACTGGAAACGTTTTCAGGACTTGGGGATGGCTAGGGGACTTCTCCACCTTGTCCCCGTTTTTTGAAAATTCACAGGAAACGTCCCGGAAACCTGGGGATGTCGAGATTTTTTTTTGGGGACGGTTGTACTTCCCCGGGATGGCCGGGGACGCCTTGGATGTCCCTGGGATAGATGGGCATCCCCCACGGGATAGGCTGCATCAGCAGTTAAAAAGACACATTTTTCTTTTATAAAACTCTTTCTTTTTTAATTTTGAAGTGGGCCCCTCCTTCCAAGTCCGCCCTAACATGCTTATTACTGTTTGGTAGTTAATTCCTGCTATTTGGGGTCCTCTAATTAGTATTTGGCAACACTATATTAAGAATCATGAAATTAAGAATGTTGTTATAGTCACGCTACATGCTCAGAATCATATGGCAGACTATTTGCAACGTATTGGGAAAGTCTGAAAAGTTCAATACAGACCTGGAACATGCATCTTTATGTCATTTTGTGGCAATACATCAGCGCTAGGTTGGTTTTAGGTTGATGTGGGTCCTTTGTGGACAATTTGGTGAATATTTGAGGTTGCATCAAGGTGCCATCTTGCTGTAACAGATCTATATAAGTGTGGTAACATCATCACACGCCTTTTTGGAATCAAGAATAAACTTGCTTCCATCCTGGACCACTCCTACCCACTCATAAAATACCTCTAATATCACCTGACCTCGTTGAATCTGTTCCAATAATTTGTGGCTTGCTGGAGAGTTGGGGTCGAATGACTGAGGAGCTTGGGAGATAGGGTGTGGGCTGGAGCTGCTTATGGCATTAATGTACTCTGCCATGGTCTTTATTGCTTGCTTCAATTCACGTTTGTCTTTTCCATCTTTCCAGGATCTAGTCAACATCTGCTTAGCGGAAACCTCAAAGTGATGGTTATCCGCATCCCTGTTTGATGCGCCTAAGTTCACCTTTTCTACATTGTAGTCTTTGGCTGTAGGGCTCGCAACCTCACCATCTGTTGTTGGTTTGCCCACTTCAGCCACCCAGTTGCCTGTCACCGGATCAATGTCGACCCTGGAAGTAGTCTTCAGCTTCTTGAGCTTTGGAGTTTTAACAACATACTTGCTCACCATGTCCTCGAGAGGAAGGGAGACTAGTACCACATTATGCTTCTTGTTGATCGAGGCTGCTAACCACCTCGGGGTATCATCAGATGAACTCTTAGTAAGAAAAGACTGATTTGAAGTCGGATTTATCAGCACCATTGAATCATCAAGGTCAAGGATATTATTTGTTAATTGGTCCGTATCCATTTGCTGAGGACTAGTACACTGGTTACTCTTTTCTTTTCCTTCTTCCTCACCATAATCTAAGTCAATCACCACCTCACTGATCGGCTCCGCCTTCCTATTTGCCCTTGCTTTAGACCTGGTGACTCGTTCAGATGAGCCAATAACAACACTTGTGGATTGTTTACTGACGGCTGATCACCGGGCTTTAGTTTTGGACTTACCTTATAGGCTGAAAACTCTGCAACGTCTGCGCAAGAAAATTCCAACTTTACCTCTAGTCCGTCCACCTCTAATAATCAACTGACATCCTTTCAATCACCGCCTGGCTTTTTAATTGTTCACTGAAAGGCAAAATCTTGTAATTTAATTTCAAAATCCTTTCGTTCGTGTCAGATTAATATGACAAGAGGTTTTTTGTGCGTGAGCAATTAATAACCATCTTTTCATTGCGTAACCCCAACATATAATGATTACCATTGATTTTAGCCTAAGTTACCGGTTCGGATTCCGGTACGGATGCGGGTTCAAGATTCGGGTTCATAAGTTGTCCAATTTTTTTTTGGGTTGGGTTCGGATTCGTTTTGGGTTCGTCCATACAAGAATATATATTTAAAAAAATATTTATATATGTATATATATTAAATAATAAATAGTAACTAATATTAAACTTAATAAATAACTAATTTATTAGTTATTAGTAAAATAATATATATTTAAAGTACCATACTCTAAAAACAATAAAATTCTATTTACTACTAATTTACTAATAATTTAATTGACATTTAATAACAATAACATCTTTAAACTAATTGCAAGATTATTCATTAATAATAGATGATATTAAATTTATTAGAATTCTAATAAATTAAAAAGTAAAAGCCGAAAGTTCAACCAAAAATTTATTCAGAATCACGCGTGCTGTTTCGTTTATTTTTTGACGGGAAATTGTGGAGGCCGTAAAAAACAGCGGAGGAAGTGAACACGAAACTGTCAAATTGTTTACAGAGTCGAGAACTGCAGAAGAAAGATAAACCGTAAAAATCAAACACATTATTTAACAACTTGTGTTTTTAATTCAGCACCAATTTAATTCAGCGCCAAATTTGAGACGAATTCGAATCGGACCCGAATTTGGACCGAACCGAATTTCAAATTTCATCTTTTCTGGACGAATCCGGTAACTTAGATTTTAGCAACTTAACATTTCATAATTACTAAAATGCTTCGAATATTCCCCCTTTTCCGGCTAATCTTCTTTTAAAATGCTAACCATTTCCCTCTCCGTACTGAACCGTGTACCCTTTGAATCTAAAGAACTCGTTGAACCTTTAGGAAAAGTGGTTCAACAAGTTCAAGATCATTCCATGTGTGCATGTGTTCTGGGGATCAGAAATAATCAGAATTGAGGTGACCTGGATTGACATAACAGACTGACAAGACATAACAATGTTTGAACTTTGAACTCATTGAACCTGATGAACCTTCAAAGAAAAGGTTCAATGGGTTCACGCGGTTCAAGAGGTTCGATGGGTTCAAGAACGCATCCCGACAGACTTAAGCAATTTGCAAAAAAAGGAGGGGCGCTGAGTGAGCTATTTGAACCGAATGAACTGTTTGAACCGCGATGAACTGCTTTTTAAGGTTCAGACTTGAAGGTAAAATTCCCATTGGACGGTCTATGAACTTTTAACGATTTAGCCTTGAAAAGAGGGGTACAAGTCATGACAACATAACCTTAAATAATTGAGGTTTTGGTTTTGGTTTTTGCTTAATGATGAATTATCCAATCTAGTTTATATTTATTTAGAGGAATTTTTCTTTTACAAACTCTCGAAAGAAATATCAATCATAGCTGGATGTTTTAGTTTGCATGGCAGGTCTTTGATGTATCTACAGCTTGCTTCGGGTTTTAAAGATATTTATTGTGTATAAAAAAATGTTTCATCAATGATTCAATGATCATTTGGCTTATTGATTTATAGATGCAGACACAATCTAAGCATCTTGTAGTAGAAGCTTGAACGAATCTTTTAACATTACATGAAAAATGGGGGAGAAACGAGCAGAAAATGACAATTGAGGGCAGATGCACAAAAAATGATGCATACCAAATGTGAAGGTCCATGCCCCGTTACTTTTTAACTAAGTTGCCAGATTCTCCATTTTCGGCCTGGATTCCGATACCAGTATGAGCCTGGGCCTAATTCCCCCGGACTCTTGGTATCTGCCCGGGTCCTTCACAGGGCAGAATCCACAGGGAATTTTGGGAAGGTCTGGGTGGATTCCAAGAGGAATCCGCAGGGATCCACGAGCACCCACAGCTGTAGGTGCTCTAAAATGGGCCCCACATGCCTTATTTTATTATTTTGAAACCTAAAAGCACACCTAATTTCAACCACCAAATGCGGACCTTGATGACTTTGATGATGATGATGAAGACATTGAAGAGGAATATTAAATAGAAAACATGGCTTCTAATTTGAGTTTTCATTGTGTAATGAGTCTAATGACACTTTGAGACTTGCAATTTATGAGTACGACATATGTTTGAATTTTTGAAGTTTGAACCAATGATCAATGAACATGTATGAATCTATGATGTGTATATAAAATTTAAATTTACAATTTTATCATATATCAATGTGTGTATTTAAATTTTTTTCCTGAATACACACACACACACGCGCGCGCGCGCGGAACTGGAATCCAACCGATTTTTTTTTGTGGAATCTGCGTAACCAAACCCGATTCTGAATCAGAATCAGGATCGGTAACTTGGCTTTTTTATCAGCTTTGAAACATTTTTTGCCAAGGTAGAAAGAGCTTTGACAGAGAATTCGTGCTACACTATGTCTTTTTAATGACAGAGAATTCGTGCAACAAACTATATGTAACTTTATGATTTTTGCATTAGGAATCCCAATTTCAAAGAAATGAATTTTTTTAATGTTTAGATATGAATTCAAAATGAGGGTGTTTTGGCAAGGTGATCTGCTTTCAGATGAGGAGTTGTTTTGATAACTATTGTAGTCCCTCTTACAATACCCTAGGGGGTCCACAAAACAGTACAGGCATAAATTTGGAACTATTTTAAGGGTTTTTAGGTTATCGTTTTAGGTACCATTTCAGTCCTTAAGTCTAAACCTGAAAATTGTAGCATGAAGTGGTTCATTTGGAATGGGGATTGTAGCATGAAGTGGTTCATTTGGAATGGGTTTGGTAAACTCAACAACCACTGTGGTGGAAACAGAGACATGTAAGAATAGGCCTAGTAAAAATAGTATGATGGAAAGCCATTGGATAAATCAGAGTAATATGTCCAAGGCAATTTATAATAGTATGGATTACAGAGATACGATTTGTAAGAACTGTAGAAAAGGAGATGAGAAGGAGAAAATGTAGCTGTAGGATAAGTGTGATAAAGGAAATCACGCCTTTGTCCTAAGCGCCTATATAAAAGTGGCTTTGTGCACAATGTAGCAAATAAGATAAATTAGGTGGTCTGAAACGGTACTCCTTTAGTACCCTTTGATGTATATTCTTGATTAGGTTTTTGTTTTTAGGGAAATCACAGTGATACTTTAATGTGTTGTTTTTTTCTTGCCCAAATATATAATTTCCTTCAGTGCAAACCAAGATCACTGACTTTCGCATTCAGGAAAATAGAGTCTAGTTCTTGCCTCATCCACTGGTAAGGCTTATTAGGAGGCATTTTAGTTTGAATTGCTATGCATATTTTCTGATTGAATTTATCTTTGGCGATACAATTTGATTAGGGCAATCAAGAAAGATAATAGCATGACAATCTTTTGCCAATTTAGATGTTCAAAACTTAACGAGTGTGTTGGTTGTTTCAAAAAGGGTTGCTGCCATTTGTACCAACTCAAGATCTAAATAAAGGTTTGGAGCAGATGGCACCTCTTGCAACAACACTAACATCTGCAGGGGTGTAGTTTACTGATGAATTGACCTTTAAGTGTTGTAGTTTAGTGATGAATTGACCTGGATGTTTGACTTGGTTTAGGTCTGCTAACATGGCTACGTTGGAAAAGGGCGGGTTACAGCTCATAATGGAAATAGATAGAATTTTATGGCTTATTTGAAATTTGAAATCAAGGACATTGAATCTACAAATTGTGTTCAATGTCTAATAAAATACATGATAAAATTAATCCAGAAAATCAAAGATAAATTAGAACAAACAAAAGAAAATATAGAGCCAGTCTTAGCTAATGGATGCAATAGAGTAATGTTGATCAGATTCTATACACTGTATTTTCTCATGCAACAAATTAGGAAGACTGGAACAGGTATAGCGAGTACATGGTAAATGTATCGAAATTGGATTCAAAGCAAGCGATTTTGTGGGTGACTGTATTCTGAAACCAGTAATATGGAGGATTCAATCCAAGTCTTCAATTATTTGCCCCAAAAAGACTGATCTCTTGGAATGCTATGGGTGGAGGATGTGTTGTGTTGCTATGGCATTCTTTTTTGATGTATGTAGCATCCACAACAAGCTTGATATAGGAAAATGTGCAGCAAACTGTGTACTTGTATTGGAGACAGGATGTTACCAGTCATTTTGCTATTTGAACAGATAAATGTAGTTGGAAATTGGGATGATGTAGCAACAATGTAATTGGAAATCGGTATGCAGTTGGATTTAAATCAACAATAGCCATATGGCTGTTGTCAAAACAAGAAGGTATTAATGAACAATAAATCTGTAAAAAATTAAAAATAAAGAACACGATAGAATGTACATGCTTTACAATTTATTTGCTCCATGCTTTTGAGTAGGAATAGAAGGAAATACTATGGAGAGAAATTGGTAATTTCACGAGCCCTCGAGCACAACTGGAGCATTTTAGAAAAAACCTACCATGCATATAGCTAGGTTGATACTTATGATGACTTCACAGCCTTGGACTGGTTGGAAAACAAATTTTAGGTGAACTAAAATTGTCGCTTGTCAAAGATAAAAAACATTCTTATGCAGATTAGTGGTAAAATGAACTAGAATCAACGAAAATGGAAGATATAATATATTTGTTGGGATGTCTTGTTCAACACTGCTGCCTATATTCAGCATTGATATACAAGAAAGTGGGGAATAAAAAGTGCATGCATTTGAAATAATTTGTTAACCATGCCTCTTCAGCATGTGTATGAATCTTAGGTGTTTTGTTTCACAAGTTATGTCGAGGTTAAGAAATAGACCCTTTTGATTGGGTATTTTATCTTTCTAGAATATATTATATGGATGGTCCTTAGAAGTTAGAATAATGTTTGGCTAACTAACATCAAAGAGAGAGTACAATAGATTACAGTCTCAATCTTGGCCATAATTGTCAAAACAATTGCGCTGCTGTTATACACTTGTTATGCATAAGCATTCCATTGAGTCATATTTCAAACACTGGACCAGTTGAAAAGACATCTCAAGCAAATTGTGCAGATTTGTATGAATTGAAATTCAATTTTGGAAAAAAAGAGGCAAATCCAATTTCATGATAATGTTTGGTAGCAAATGTTGATGTATCTGCACCTTTAGAATGAGACTTAACTATGTAGCAATCCAACTAAATCTAGGATTTCTAAGCCTCGAGCCATGGTGCATATTAGAGGATGTGCACCTTAGAATGAGACTCAATTGACTATGTAGAAATTAAATCGGGAGCAAGCTATTTTGAAGGTCTTCAATTCAAATATTTGGTTATTGTTGAGATTAATGTCCTAATTGCCGAGTTGGTGCTTAGATTCCAATAGCTTGGTGCCTGCAAATATAATTGGAGATTGGTGTCTCCAGTAGGGTTGTGCATAATTCATATTGTAAGTGATCCATTATTTGTGAGGTTGGATTTGGATAATAGACTCAAGCAACGATTCTCATTGGTTTTTTCCTTAAGGGTTTACATGTATGTCTGGTGTTCTCATGCGTTGATGTGTGAATGTGCTTACTACTTGTTTAGCTACACTAATGATAAAGTAAGATCTGGTGTTAGTTTTGATGATTTAGATTTGAGATTGGCTGTTGTAATGCTTGGATAAGTTATTAATGGTAATTAATGTTGACTGGATTTGAAATTAGCATATACTGAATCACTCCTCCCCCCTTCCCCTTGGTATATTTGTTTGTCTATTAGGGCCCGTTTGGACCACGGAATACCAAATGCCAGATATAGTCAATTCTGGAAGATCAAATTCTCAAAATGAAATTCTGGAAGATCAAATTCTCAAATATATGGGATGACCTGTTTGGTTCACC
>MU224655.1:2034347-2056457 GCA_018584345.1 Thuja plicata | reverse complement strand
TGCATTGAATATATGCTAGCTATGATATTGAATTGTGAGTGCCGAAAAGACGGGGAGGGCAACAAAGTCCGGGACAGGAGACCAAATGGGTATTCTCAGAAGACGATCTTGAGAACAATAAATATATTGAATATTTGTTTATGTTGGTTCTAGGCTCTAAGCCCACACGACATGACGGCAGCAGTAAATTGTGGAACAGAGGGGCAAACGGGTATCCTCGGAAGAGAATTGCGAGAACGATGAATTTATTCGTTGCATCTATGCTCATTCTGATAGTGGGTTCCGAATGCGTGAGAGATGGGGGCAGCGATAACTCTTGGTACAACGCGGATGTGGACCCGATAGTTTTAAAAATTGGAATACCAAAGTGGAATAAGAGGGTCAAATTCCAATTCCACCTTTTTTAGTGGAAGACCGAATGCTCATTTTTTGGGCAAAATTGGAATTCCGAAATTCCAATTCCAATTCCATCTTATGATGTTGCACACAAACATGGCAGACCATATTCGGAAATCGATATACCGGAATTACGGCCGATATGCCGTGGTCCAAACGGGCCCTTATTGTCTAGATCCCATATTGCACATTTGGTTGTATTTATTTATTAATTAATTTTTTATTATAAAATTTTCATAAATTTTTAATTAATAAATAAATATGGCCAAATGTGCATTCAAGAAGTTGGTTATTTTTTTACCTTATCTATCATGGAAGGTCCTCCATTCCACATCAATACCCATTCAAATTAATTTGAATTCATAATTGACTTTTTCAAATTGTTATATTTGATACATGATATCATATCAAATATATTAATTTCAATAGTATATGGTATTTAATCAAATATATTATAAGACAATCTATAATACATTAAGTAATATAATTCTTTTTTCTGACTTTTTTTTTTATAATTAAAGTCGAACACTAAAATATTTAAGTGATTTAAACAAAACTTGTGAACCCAAAGAAATTTATAGACCAAATTCAAACTCATATATTTTCTCTTACCTTAATATCCTTTCTTCGAATATTTATACATGTTGTATTAGTCTTATACTTTTATTATAAAAATTCTTACCTGTATATAATGGACGAGCAAATTTCATTATTTATCTAAAATAACATTTTTATTATGAATAATATACTTATTTATAAGATAAATATAAATATCGTTCTTATGAATCTACAAGGGAGTGCAAGGTTTCGACATCATAAGTGACTCAAGTGTACTCCAATAAACTTGACAGAATGGATACCTCTTACTACTTGATTCTTAACTAAAGAGGTTTCAGTTCTAAGACTCGTACTTCAGTATTTATTAGGGAAAGAGCACTAATAGCTAAGTCTGTTCCAATAGCCGTGCACTCCTTGTGCATCCAACTCCCCAATTACTAATTTTAAAGGAGTCAAAATTGATTACTAAAAGTCCATTAATGAGTTTCATGTAAACTAATGGTCGATCATATTTGAGCTTTTCGGTCCATAATTGACCTATTTTTTCTCCAGTATTGAGACATTTGTGCGTGACTTATGAGACATTTGTCCGTAAGTATTGGCAATTTTGAGTGCATGATTATTGGGGCATCTTTAAGTAGGTTTTTGAGCAGCATGTTGAAATTCCCTTAACAAATCTAAAGGGAGTTTCCTTAATACACAAAAACCAAAAAATATTTTTTAAGTAGCGAAATTGCATATGAAGACAACTAAAAAATAATCAAAATCTGATATGTAGTTCGTAAAGCAAATTTTTTTTTAAAAGTAAGTCAATTGCATACAAAGACAAAAAAATGATCAAAATCCAATATATAATTTAAATTTTACAAATGTAAGAAATTAGCCGACTAGTAATAGCTTCCGAAAAAACAAAAATACACGCTGAAAGAGTCAATGCTCTTTAGGGAATTAAAGTAACTCTACAGCAGCAACGAGAAAAAGAAAAGACGAGAATAGTTCCTAAAAAGAAGTCATCGAAATTGTTCAATTTTGACCCACTTTCCTCGTAAAGATGAGTGGTTTTGAATAGTAAAGGCTCAACATGCAAAGCAGTGGGCTTAATCTATGTATTTAATTCATACATATCCTTAGCAAGTGGACAGACTTTTTGAATTCCGGATTCAGAATGGTCTAATAATAGACATAAAATAATGACCTCTCACCGACTCATTCAGATAAACCTCTGAAAGTATTCAGCAACATTGCACGGAGGAAAGTCATCACGGGCTTCGCATCTCCAAGTTTACCTACACCTGTCCCTCTCTCAACCAGGTATTGGACCCTTTTTACTTCTGACTTCTACACTATTAACAAAGGAGTGGAAAATAACTAAAACGGGCAAGGACATTTGTATTAATAATATAAAAGTAAATTTTAATAGTAAGAATGGATTAGTGGGAAATATTTTTCATATCTATATAGTTTTTGAATAAATCTATTGACTCATATTTCATATTTGACTTGAAAATCCTACCAATATCATATCAATATCATACCAATATCAAAAGTAAAAATAGATTTCAAAGACAAAACATTATTTGATTATTATTTGATTGTATTCATAAGTTAAGAACCCCATCAACAAGAAACAAAAAAAACAGCTAAAAATAAAAGTGATTTGATAGTTTTTTCTTTTGATATTGCTATACAATTCTACTATGGAATCCAATTAATGAATATAAAGGAATTTTAATGACATCTATAAGATCAAGCGATCTAGGGGATTGATAGATACAAAATTAACACAGTTTCAAATTCTTTTCTTGATGTGAGTTCTTTTATTGTAAATAATGATTAAGAAAGTCGTAGTTTTGTGAAGTCTTGCTTCTTCAAATAGATAATGGGGCAATATGGAATATGTTATAAAAAACACTCTTGAATGATTAGGTTTTGACCCTTGGATGCATAACAGATGCTACAACATTCGTCTTTACTATCCAGAATCCTGATCAATAATTATAAACAATTATGTGGAATATAAAGATAACAAAAAATTTGTTGAAATCTGATATACCATTTAAGAACTTAAGATATACAAACTTAACTATAACCACTTTGTTCTCCTATTTTTATAGATCACACAATCATAATCTTGTAAATATGATAAAAAAAAGCCTACCTAAATATCCTAATCTAATAGATTAGGTAGACACTCCATGATCTTCTAAATGCCATTGAAAAACTTTCAACACTGCATGAAGCCCCATAAATTACATTATTTTTCCAATTTTACCGCATTTTTGTTTAGTTTTGTCAGCAAGGGAAGGTACACAGAAAAATCTCTGACCAAATAGTCCCAAAATGATATGGCAGTCATCCCGTTCTGAAAGAAGCAATGGCTCTATCTATTGACGTGACGTAAATGTTCAGATCTTGATAAAGGCGCCCGCCCTTGATTTCAATTTAGTTAATTGCACAACTGGTGCCCACGAGGAATCCCAAGCAAAATGGTTGAAAACTGTCAGTCACTGTGCCCAAGCAGTATTTATTCTCACAAGAGGCAAACGTGAAGAACCCACTCTCCCATTGAAAGATAATGGATATCCTTAGGTTTGCAAGCTATTTTGTGCTGGTATTAATGGGTTTGTGCACAATAAGTGCACAGAAAAATACCAGTGAAGAATTTCTGAATGGTCATAACAAAGAGCGAGCTCTGGTAGGGGTGCCTTTACTTGGATGGAACAACAAAATGGCTGCTTCAGCCAGTCTTTTTGGAAGGTATCAGAGGGATCATGACCACTGTGAGATGAAACACTCTGGATCCACACAGTATGGTGAAAATCTGTTTTGGGGTAAGGGTCAACCTCTGACCCCTGCTGTAGGGGTCCAGAATTGGATTGATGAGAAGAAGTTTTATGACTACAACAACAACTCTTGCCAGCCAGATCACCAGTGTGGAGTTTACACTCAGCTTGTGTGGAAGAATTCTACTGAGTTGGGCTGTGCTTTGGTTACCTGTGATAACAAAGATACTACTTTTATCATCTGTTATTATTCTCCCCCAGGCAATATTGTAGGTGAAAGGCCATATTAGGTTGTCTTTTCTTTTTGGTGTACCAAGATGAAGCTCAAAGAGATCAGTTTTGTAATGTTAATAGACTATTCTGCTCTGTATTTGAACCTGTTTCTGCATGAGGAGATAAGTATAAAGCAGTTTGTTAAAGACAGTACATATTCACAATGATTAAGAATCAGTTCATTCTAGATTAGATTGTATGTTGTTTTTTCGTTTTAATGTTTTGGATCATATTCTCTGATCTATCACAATGTTTGTCTATCATTATAATGTTTAAGATTGTTTTTAATTTTTTTTTCATTAATGTTGTGGATCACACTGTAATCTCAATAGTTGTCCATCATTACAATGTTAGGTATTTGTCCACCATCACAATGTTAAGAGTGCAAACAGAGATGTTAAGAATTTTTTTTATTTTTAAAATAAACATTTATTTCCATCATAAGTTGAAGATTACAGACAATAATATTAGAATAAGCTAAACATTACAGATAATAAACAAGACAAAAATCACACCGGAGAACAGTTGTGCAAACACAGCTCAAAGAAGCACTGCCATACATATTGACAATAACAATGCTCAGTCCACTAATTAAGTTCTGTCTAAGCTATGCTTTGCCAACAAGCAATTTTTCAAGATACAGACAACCCAACAAACAATCAAGGTATGATGCTATTCGATTGAAAGTGCACTCAAAGGTTTGTACCCCTTATTTTTGCTAAAGCTAAGCTTTTTAATTTTAAAGGTCTGTAATTTGCTTCATTAAATATAGTGTTAGATCAGTCACAATATTTAGCACTTTCAATTTAAGGATTTGTGGTTCATACCCTGAAAATGGTGTTACATCAGACACAAAATTTAACACTTTTAATTTAAGCATTTGTGGTTCATACCCTTAAAATGGTGTTACATCAGCTACAAAATTTAACACCTATAATTTTTAAGGGTTTATGGTTAATATAATTAAGAATGGTGTTATTCAGACACATCATTCAGTACCTTTAATTTGAGAATTTATTGTTCACATCATTTAAGGGTTTGTGGTTGACATCATTAAATATGGTGTCAAGTGAGCTACAATGCTTACCACCTTTAATTTAAGAATTTGTGGTTCACATCATTAAAAATAGTGTTAGATCAGCCACAACATTTGACACCTTTAATCTTAGGGGTTTGTGGTTCACATTAATTTTAGAATTTGTAGTTCACATCATTAAAGATAGTGTAATGTCAATCTCTTAATTAGCATGTTATTAAATATTAGGAAAAAGTGAGTCCATTATCATGTGTATGTTATATAATTTATTTTTCATTGCTACTTATTTTAATAAGTGTTTTTATTTAATTATAAGTAATTAGAATCATACATATAATTTTAATGAAAAAATAAAAGTCTATTAAGATCTAAAGTATTTACAAGTATAAAATTTCTATTATCTATCATGTCTTCTTCTGTAGCGGGAGGTTTGCATTTAACATTATTGAATAGGAATAAGATGAAAAGTAGTGTGGTGAATATGTGTACTTATATTATTTCAGTGAACGACATGTGATTTAGCTAAATTGATATATGATATTAAATATCAATATAAGTGATGTTTTTGATTAAGGAAAACAGGTTTTGATGGGATCCTGAAACCCTACAGTGCTAAAAATAAACCATAAACATAGTAACGATTAACAACAACATAAAAAGAACATGCAAACATACAACCAAACAAAACAGTCCCAAAGAGAACCAAAAACTAGGGACAAAACCAATAAGACCAGACAAAAGAGCCAGGAACACTATTCAGGCAATTTCCCTGAGAATCTCAGCAGCACGAAACTCCAGCTCAGTCATTCTACCCGCAGCCCTTTCAGATCACACAGATCTTTATCAGCTTCCTGGTTGTCCATCTTCTTTGTGGTGGCTCTTGTCCTCTTCCTTGAGCCCTCTTCAGGTGACTTATCCGTAGCACATCTCGGTGACTGATCCTCCTTGCTTCCTCTCTGTTCTTCAATTTTGGCAATAAGCACCTTAATGTTATCATTTGATGCTTTTAGGATATTGAAGCTTTGCTCAACAATTTTAACTAGAGATTCCTCAATACTTTGAACCCTCTTACTCAACTCTTTCACTCTGTTATCCAGCTCCCTGTCCTCCTCTATGTTCCTGTTATTGTTTTTGATGTTATCTTTCTCCAGCTTGTCCATTCTTTTTTTTTCAGCTCATAGATTTCAAAGAAAGTCCATTTTGTGGTTCTGTAACTATCAATGACACTATTTTTAGCATTGTTCAACACATCCATTTGAGGATCCTCCCTTGCATTGTCACTCAGAATCACTAAAGCGGGATCAATTAACTCCTCCATCTGGATTCTACCCTCCTTGTTCTCCTTAACCAAAGTCTTAATCATTTCTCTCTTAATCCCCATTTTAGCAAACACAGTATCAAAATTTCTCCAAACAACTTTCTTGTTTTTACCAGTGATTTTGCAAGTGTAATGATTTGCCCAATATTCCTCAAACCCCTGTTTCTGATCCTCCTCCTCATTCTCTCTCCCCTGTTTCTCCTCTTTTTCTTCACTCTCCTCTAGCATTATGTTTTGACTGTCTTGCCTCTCCTCCCGGGTCTCCTCCTCAAACTGTTTCCCTCTTTTGGACCTCCTAAACTCCTTACCTGAACTTGATAGACGAATATAGGAAGAAAGGGATTGATATCTTAGCGCCATACCTGAAATGGTTGAGGAGCACAAAGTGGTGAGTGCTTATGCGGTCGAATCTCGTATCCAGAGAGATGCACTTGATAATAACCCTCAAAATGAACCTTCACAACAACTTGATAGAACTCGGCTGGTAGAATGTGCCTTTCTTCACTAAAGCCCTCTTTTCATTTGCATCTTTCACAAATTTTGTCAAAGCCTGCCCAAAAATCTTCCTATCTCTGTAAATTTTTTCCCAATAATGGGGATACCCGTCACAGCCGCAATTACTTTTTCCGTCACCATGAAATCCACTCCATTTATTTTAATTTGCCCTTCATTCTAGCTTTTCACCATCATCTTTGTGACAGAGGGCTTCCAACCATGGAGACGCTCAATGAAAGTAGTCACCTTACCTTTTTTCAAAATATTCCAAACCTTAGAGCGTTGTCGCCATTTTTCAGTTTCCTTCTCTGGTTCCCTCCTATGCCTTTCACCAACCATTGCGACTCCTTCTCGGTCTTCTCTGTTTCTGGTATTTTTCCCACTAAAATCCCTCTGTTTCCAATTGAGATTACGTTTAGGCTTTGTGAATCTTCTTTTAGACTCGTGAAAGCAATAAACAGTTTTAAGCCTCCAAGTGTGCCGATGAGACATGAAAAGTAAATCTCACTACCTTTCCCGTGCTTGCACATCATTTGATGATACTTCCCCAAAATGTCATTACTCTTCATAATTATCATTTAATTTGCCCTTCATTCCAGCTTTTCACCATCATCTTCGTGACAGAGGGCTTCCAACCATGGAGACGCTCAATGAAAGTAGTCACCTCACCTTTTTTTCAAAATATTCCAAACCTTAGAGCGTTGTCGCCATTTTTCAAAATATTCCCTCTTTTGGACCTCCTAAACCCCTTACCTGAACTTGATAGATGAATATAGGAAGAAAGGGATTGAAATCTTAGCGCCATACCTGAAATGGTTGAGGAGCACAAAGTGGTGAGTGCTTATGCAGTCGAATCTCGTATCTAGAGAGATGTACTTGATAGTAACCCTAAAAATGAGCCTCCACAACAACTTGATAGAACTCGCCTGGTAGAATGTGCCTTTCTTCACTAAAGCCCTCTTTTTATCTGCATCTTTCACAAATTCTGTCAAAGCCTGCCCAGAAATCTTCCTATCTCTATAAATTTTTTTCCCAATAATGGGGATACCCGTCACAGCCGCAATTACTTCCTCCGTCACTATGAAATCCACTCCATTTATTTTAATTTGCCCTTCATTCCAGCTTTTCACCATCATCTTCGTGATGGAGGGCTTCCAACCATGGAGACGCTCAATGAAAGTAGTCACCTCACCTTTTTTCAAAATATTCCAAACCTTAGAGCGTCGACGCCATTTTTCAGTTTCCTTCTCCGGTTCCCTCCTATGCAACGACGATGTTGAGGTTAGATAGAAAACATGAAAATTGAAAGTCAAGATTATCCATATTGTAACTTGTCCTCTCCAAGGTTGATTAGCAATTCACAAGGAATGTTGTTGCTCATCCTCCCTTGAAAGAGACTCTTAAAGCTTTAAGTGATCATCAAGAAAGGGGAATATATCCTCAAATTTTTCTTTGGTGGAAATATAATCTAATTACATTGCACATTGTACACATCGATTATTTACTAGATTACAAATAATTTAAATGGAACTTATGTTATCCATAAATATATTTGGGTTAACCTCAAATATATGTAATTGAAATTGAAATTGCAGAAATGGACAAAGTAAATGCATAAATTCACCTTGCTTGAAAAAGTCCTTGTGGCGGATTCGAATCCTTGAATCCACAAGTATGTATGCACCAATGGATCTAGAATGTAGGATGTAGGATGTCTTCAATCAATTTCTTGTAGATCTCCAACACCAAGTCTTGAATGGGTTATTGATTTGGAAGAGGCTTGGAAGAAGGCGGATGGAGAGATCACCAAAAGGGCACTATGTAGCTTGAATCCTCCAATAGCCTCCAATGGATCTCCTTCATGAAAATGGATGCTTGAATGCTTGCTTGGACTTCACTTGATAATGCTCCTCAATTGCTTAATGATGCTTAGAAGACTTCGTTCGCTTGATGATGGTTAGAGAAAATGAGAGGAGAAGGCTCCCTTTTATATGAAATTAGGGCACAATCTTCTAAGGAGGCCGACATAGGAGAATTAAATTTCCATTAAAGCCTCTACCCCTAGGAGAGGACCTATGTTAAATATAATTTAGGAATCATCACTTCGGAACCCGAAACAGCCGACCTGGAAGCGGGAATTAACTTTTGCAAAGACCGACATCCGGAAACTGCAAGACCCTGAAGTTTGAACCCTGGGTCAAGGTTGACCTTGACCTAGGTCAGGGTTGAGGTTGACATAGACCCAAAAGGTCGACCCTAACCTTGAAGTCAAGAATCTCAGGTCTGCAGTCCAAAATGCAGAAATCAGGCTGGAAAGAAGTGGAAAGAGGGACAGAATAGGGGGAAAGCCAAGTCTAGATCAGGAACCCATTCAAGGTGCTTGATATGACCCCAAACCACTTACTCGGAAGGCTAAACCAGTCTACCATGGAGGTGCTTCCCTTTTCTGACTATATAGAAGGTATCTCTTTTAGGTGCAGAATATGCTTTTAGACCAAGCATGTTGCTACAAATTGTGTAAACAAGAGAGTCCAAAAATTAAAAACTTGGTGGAGGGAAGTTTCCCCTTAGCTTTATTTAGTGGAGAAAGAGGAGTATGTGAAGTATTAAAGGAAAAATATGCAAATGAGTTCAAGCAGAATTTGGCCTGAAACTACAAAAACACCATAATTTGTTTAAGTAATGGGAGTTGAAAAGGATGATTTGAATTGTGCTGCCACAATGAACTCAAACATGGACAAGACAAACAACAACACCTAATTTGATACTTGGTTAGTAGGGAAGAAAGGTGTTGATTGAATTTGGTCTCAAAATTCAAATGAGGAGAAGCTTGGCTCAATTTCTGTGGTATCAAGATGAACAAAGACTTTGAGAGCTGCTAATGTTGATGCTATCTATAGTCTTGAAGTTAGATACACAATTTTGGGGGGTGCTATTGTAGCCTAGATGGACAGGCAATGAATTCTTCTAAAGATTTGTTGAGATGGTAGAGGGAAGATGCAAAGTTGGAGGATGGTTGATAAATAGTAAAAGGGAAGAGGGGTAAGAAGACAAAGAATGAAGGAGCCTTCAATATGATCCTATGTTCACAAATGAAAAGTGGAGCAATCAGTAATGCTTAGCATTAGGACCTGTTAATAGGTCTCTCCACTTGGATGCCTTGTCCTTTTGGGAGGTGGTTCCCTAATTGTAACCACTCCTGGTTCGGGCCATACATAAAATCTTGATCTATTAATAAAATTATTATCCATTAATAATAATAAATAAATAAATATATTTGGGTCCTCTTAAGAAATATCAATGTAATTATAGTACAATGTTCTATTGAAGGATGGTCCAAGTGCACAATAAACACACACATAAATATAAGAATCAAAGTAAAATGACATAAGATATATACCCTAGGAAAATCCTCAGTGAGGGAAAAAATAGTAGCCAAAAGATCTATCCTCATATTATTGATTCCTCAAACTAATTACAATATACCACAAAGGGCCCTCTCAAATGCCAAGCCACAATCACTTGATTATGCAACATGATTACAAAAATGGATAATCGTCACTCAAGGCTTCCAAACATACATAGATAATTAATCATAGAAACATCACTTCTAGACATCTTACAAGGTCTTCAATTAATTGTATATGTAAATACATATAATATTCACACTCTCAATTCATAGTGCTTCACTCTACATCATACTTCTTATCAATCTAATATTCCGTACTTGCTTCCTCATTGTTGAACATATCTTCTACTTCATCCTTGACATCTTTCTTAATGAAATTTGTGGATGATGATATATCCTCTATCTCACTTACGATACCTAGCCATCATCATTCCTTTGGTAATCTCAAAGCACCTAATCACACTTCCATTGTGCACATGTATTAGATTGTCTTACAATTGGCGCTCTATCTAAATGACAATCTTTTGTTCCCACTCAATTACTTGGTGTCAATTGCATCATAGTTAGAAAATCATCATCTTTCAACTTCTGAAGCCCATAACTTTTTTCTAACTACCTTTCATTTGATCATCAACATGAAAATAATTAGGGTAAATGCACTAAGTTGCTAGTAAGAAAAGTGGCCACATGAAAAAAAACTAAAATTTTCATAACCCGACCGGGTTCCTTAAATTCAAAAATGTCCTTGGCTTGGTAACACCAATCCTAATAGAAAACATTAAAAAAAAGAAAAAGTTCTTCAAAACCCGTGCGGGTTTTGAGGAACAAAAAGTTTCTCCTAACCCGTACGGGTTATATCAGACATTAACAAGTCAATCTTTTGTTTCAAAAACAACCAACAAAAAGTAGAAAGGAGAAACATAATATTGGAAGGCGAAATGAAGTATTTAAGCATAAAGACACATACAAACTGTAAATCTAATTTTGCAATAAGATCTAAAAAAATAGAACAATGACTGACCTATAATCTAAATTGTAGTCCAAATTGGAAGGTATGGGGTGTCTCTAAGGGTTAGGGGTGAGTCAAACTTAGATCAACCTTCACTCTCTGTCAAAATTTCCTATAGTTTTTGTTAGAATTCAATCACCAAGATCTAATGTATGCAAAATACCTGTCACAAAAGCAAAGAATGGAGACACAACTCATAATGATTTAAAATATGGAATATTCATTCTAAGAGAGAATAGAGGGAATTATAAAAGAATTAATAATTATAAAGAGACCAATCCTTATAAAGGAGATCGAACACCAGAAGGTGGAGAAACCTAGGTTGCATGATAATAATTAATAATAGAATTAATTATTATCTGCCTAAAGTTTAGCTTAAGTGAACTAGAGATAAAAAGTGACTTAATAATTAAATCAATAATGATTTAAATAATAAGTGACAAATACCTTTTTACTCTATCACCCCCCCTTAAGATAAACTTAGGGAGAAGCTAAAAACCTAGAAATAACTACTGAAAGCGAGAAATGGGTCCCGACAACATGGCCTAATTAGGTACCCAAGTACAAAAAATCTTTGTAAAGAGGAGAAAAGGATAAAAACCAGTGGGAAAAACCCCTCTCCGAAAAGAGATTAAGCCTAGTGAAGGACTGAAGAAGCCTCCAAACTAGAGAATGTCCCAAAAGATAGGAACAAATATTAGGTAGAGAAGATTGTAATTTGCATGAGTGCTCTCAAATGACACTACTCGAATCAGGATGGAAAACAAAGGCAAACATCATAACTCGAAGATAAAGATGGAAAAAACACCAAAGTCTAAAGAGCTGATCAAAAGAAGAACATGTAGAACATCACTGAAGCATGAAGCTGTAAACATTGTCAAAGAATAATTGCTGGAACCTCCACTGTAATAGAATTTGATAAGATAGAGAAGATTGTAATCTTCATGAGTGCCCTCAAATGACACCACTCGAATTAGATAGAGAAGATTGTAATCTGCATGAGTGCCCTCAAATGACACTACTCAAATTAGGATGACAAACAAGGCAAACATCAAAACTCAAAGATACGGATGGAAAAAAAACCCATCAAAGTATGAAGAGCTAATCAAAATATGAAAGATGCCTCCAAAATAGGAATGAAAGAAGTGTCCTTATGGTAAATGGTACATATCACCGAAATGCATAGGTACCTAGCCACTGCATGCACCTAGTACATAGGAACAAATATTGAATACATAGCTCACTCCATCGAACCAAGGAAGCATTAGAACCAACAAGAAATACCCTGCCCCCCCATAATGTTGAGCAGGGAGAGGTATAACAGGTACACTGAAAGATATTGCCAAGAATAACTACATGTCAAAGAAAGTACAAACACATATAAAGGATGGCGTCGAGGACGATCAATCTCTAGACACACATAAGGAGGCTAATGTTGTGGAAGGAACACTCACTTGACAAAGGTATATCAAACCCACAATGGTAATTTATTATGTAGTGCGAGTACAAACATGCACAAAACGTGCAAGATCCCAAACATGCAATGATGACACTTTATCTCAGTGCGTTTGCAAAAAAAGAAATGCTACAAAAATAGATGTCTAGAATGCTCAGGAATGGCAGAAATGTGTAAGAACATATGTAACAACTAAAAATGAGTCATCCCATGCAAGGAAAATGATCCCAGGACTTGAAAAATCCAAGATATCTACTAGTTTGCAAAAAAGCAAAAACCTGAATAAAATGTACTTGGAGCAGATTCTGGCGATGAGACCCATACAAGAAGAAGGAGAACAAAACCAGCTTTCCAATGACATGTGGAAGTCAAAAAATGGAGTTCGAAGGAGCAAGATATGACAACTGGAGTACAAACAAAAACCCTGACTTTGACTGACAAAAAACCTGCAAGATGACAAAATCAGAAAACCAAGCCTGGAAAATCAGACCGGGCTCTGAACCAGCTTTCAGACGATATCTTGTTTGGCCAAAAATGCCTCTATTTTCTCAAGATACAAGCAAAACACCGAAGAGGGTTCCAAAAAAAGAAGAACTCTAAGTGATCTCAGCTAAATCTGGTGAAGCTCCACTAAATTTGGCAGTGCCACTAAATCTGGCGGGACTGCCAAAATTGGCGGAGGTACCAAGGAAAAAAAACTTTAAATTTTTTTTTTGTCAGTACGGTGGCATGAATTTTGTGGTAGCACGGAAACTGAGGCAACATGAAAATCGAGGCATTTTTTTGCCTCGAAAAATATGCCAAGGTCGTGCATGCAAAAAAGATGGCCCGAATTTCAACTGTGTCCAAAGTGAACAATCCTTATATGAAAATAGGGTTTTTTGGGCCTTTTGAGCGCAACTATGAGGTCGATTTGTGCCCAAAGTGCTCAAAAAAATAACTCCCCCCAGATCCATACAGAAACTCTAAAAACTTGAAACCCTCAGTGCTCCAAAAAAACTTCAAAAAAATTAAGAACAGGCAGCAACAACAAGGCTCTGATACCATGTTAGAATTCAAAAATTTCAATCACCAAGATATACTGTATGAAAAATACCTATCACAAAAGAAAAGAATGGAGACACAACTCATAATGATTTGAAAGATGAAATATTCATTCAGAGAGAGAATAGAGAGAATTAAAAAAGAATTAATAATTACAAAGAGATATATCCTTATAAAGGAGATCGAACACCAGAAGGTAGAGGAACATAAGTTGCATGATAATAATTAATAATAGAATTAATTATTATATGGCTAAAGTTTAGCTTAAGTGAACTAGAGATAAAAAGTGACTTAATAATTAAATCAATAATGATTTAATTAATAAGTGAAAAATACCTTTTTACTCTATTAATTTGATGCTCAACTACACCACTTGTCAACTGCACCACTTGTCACCTGCACACAAAAAAAAGAAGAATGTTGGGGAAAAGAGATAAAAAGTGACTTAATAATTAAATCAATAATGATTTAATTAATAAGTGAAAAATACCTTTTTAATCTATTAATTTGATGCTCAACTACACCACTTGTCAACTGCACCACTCGTCACTTGTCAAATCCCTAATTAGGAATCAACCTTGAATTGACTTAAAATGCTTGAAAAATTGAAGTGCGCTATTAGTAGCTGAGGCTTGATAAGATGCAATACCTTCACAAACCTTCATAATTTTGAATTGCTTATGAAGATTCTTGAAAGTGATCATTGATTTTGTCTTGACCTTGGATCTAGGATAGGAAGAATATGAATTCCTTCTCATATGCCTTGATCTAGACATTTCTTTTTGTCTTCCATTCTTGATGCTTGAATTGTTGAATATCAACATGAATATATTGCCTTGATTGAAAGTTTAAGTGCTTGATTGCTTAGAGATCTCCTCTTTTAAAATGCTTCTTTTTCTTCCAAGAGCTTACCTAAATGAGGGATGTAGCATTTGTTTTATACTTCTATTTTTTTTGGAACTCAAAGCTCAAAGAGAGCCAATAAGGATTTAAGGATCCGACCAAAATCCTAGGACCTTTCTCCAATTCAAATTTGGGCCCAAACTATGGAGTATAGGGTAAGTCCGAAGTATGGGTGAGTTTAACTCACCCCATATTGACCCTCTTGCCTTATACAAAAAATATCAAGCTCATATTTAAGTCGGGGGTCAATTAGGATATGAAGATTTTAAAAATGTGCACAAAATTAGGGTTTTATATCAGAATAAATATAAAAGGCCACTCACAATAAAATAAGGCCTATGTATGCAATTGGCAATGAATGAGATGAAATAATTAAAAGGGAACACCTATAATTAAGGGCCCTCATAGAAATTAAATCAGGATAACACATATATATTTAAATATTTATTAATTAAATGTATAGAAAAGAGGCCTATGATACATGGAAGCCTTGAACACTAAAATGGGGTCTAGCCAAGAACCAATATTTAACATGCTTACAATTTTGGACACTATTTAGCCCTTACTTTAGCGAGAGTATGAACATGCTGCATACTCGCGGTAAATTAGACCAATGAATATGAAAGAGATATTATAAAGGTAAAATAGACAAGGAAAACATCATGCCCCCAAGTGAATTAGGTCCTTATTAGTCTAAAACCAAGAAACAGGAAACATCCAAATGAAGAGAGAGAAAGGACACGAGAAATCTCACCTAGTAAGGTAAAAATTACAATGGGTCATGCGTGGAGAGAGAGAGAGATGCAAAAGATGGAGTTGATGGTCTAGCAAGCTGCATTATGCTAGTCAATCCATCCCAAGGATAACCAAGAAAAGCATTATATGCAAGGAAATCCTATTGAACGAGTCAGTGAAAACGGATTTCCCCATGGAAATTATTCTCCAAAGGAATCCACTAAGAGGAGATAGCAAAGAAACATGAAAATTTTGCTAAGTAACCCAAAAAAAGGACTGCCAAATTTGATTTGTGCTGTGTGAATAATGTGTAAAAAAGAGCGGAGTGTATGTCCCCATGTTAAAGTAATTTCATATGCCTTAATGAGATAAATTTAAGGTAGCATACATGCATATGAAAGCGTAAACATGTTTTCACTATGATATGCCCCAAACAAGGACAACCAAGGGAAATATAACACATGATAAAAAGAGCACAAATAGATCTACTAACTTTGGGGTCAATATACATATGTGATAACTCATGCATATCAAGAATAATCACAATGAAATGACCTCATCCGCCAAAGGTAGTAGAACTACAAGCACAATGGAAGAAGAGTGGATAAGAGAGAGGAACAAAAGTTTTTTTGGGTCAACATTGTACATACCAAAAAAGAAAAGATGGCTACGACTGCTTTGCATCATCCCCAGGTAGAAAACACAAAAAACACATTTACAACAATAAAACTATTGAACAAGCCGAATAACTGAGAGGGGGGGGGGGGAGGGGNCACAAAAAACACATTTACAACAATAAAACTATTGAACAAGCCGAATAACTGAGAGGGGGGGGGGGGAGGTGAATCAGTTATTCCCACACAACTTATAAAATTTTTCTTATGTCGGTCAACACTTAATCAACAATATTATCAACTTCAGATTTGTCGGTTAAGCACATCAAACATCCACATAAACTATAAGTATTAAGAACACAAAAACAATGACATATAAAACACCAAGATTTTTATGTGGAAACCCAAGATGGAAAAAACCACGGAGAAGCTAATTCTCATGAAATGTAAAACACCTTTTAAGGTGACAACGGTATGGTTTTATATACAAAGGCTCACTGCCAATACACAAAGCCTCACTGCCAATACACAGAGGCTCACTACTAGTACAATAAGGCTCATAGCTAGAGAATATGAAAAGAGATAGAATCCACCACATAAATGAACACATTTTTGCACAGGAACACAATTCACTATTGCTTCAGATACCACCATGCATGAGGCACTTATTGGATACAAATGTGTATTATATTGTATTACACGAACAACTAAATTCCTAGCTCTTATATGTATATCATCATAAAAATCCACCAGGTCGGACATACAATTTGAAATAGGTCGCACCAAGACATTCCCGCGGTGGTAAGGAATGAAATGAGGACCACCTTGAACATTACAACATGCATCGCTCAAGCCTACACGCTACAACATCTCCAAAGCATTCGGTTCCAACATATATGATCAACACGTTACATCCATAGACGAGATCGAAAAATACAAAGTATACACATCCAAATAGGATCTACCCAAACAACCATATGTTGCATCCAACGAAGAACACTCACCGAAACCCGTCGATAACAATCTCAACCGAAGCATACAGACTATTAGTGCACACCATTTGATACACAACCGATACGTCATTCCAGTCGATTCCACAACAACTGATACACTAAAGGATTGAATCAGAATATGTTGACATCAATGAAAACATTAATAGATAAATGCTTTTGGGCATACATTGTTGGTAGTGCTTTCTATTTATAGTACTTATACCTTAACACTGCATTGTAATAGACATGGTTGACTATGTTGAAAGAAAGAGAAGGATAAATATGTTAGTAATGCTTAAATATCTTTGGTGGATGGAAGAAATTCTCTAACAACTTGAGGCATGATAACATCTCTTTTGTATTGTTTCTAAGTTATGAAACACCACAAGCATAACATGCACCACAAATTCCCAATGTAGGAGCATCTCAGGGTGTAAGAGCAATTTTCGTCACTAAAATATATATTTTCCTCTACTTTGTTGTTTGCAAGTTTTCGTTTACATTCTAGTCACTACCAATTATCATATAGATCCACTACACTTCACCATTCTTGTTGAATATCACATTGTTGTTTGAGAACACATATCACTACAAAAGTATAATTTGGTTTTTAATCTACTACTAGGCTTAAATGTTCACACTCATTTTCACCATTCATAGTTTGAGCCAACTTTCTTGATTATACGACAAAAAAAGGAACACATATCGAGGTACATTGGGTCCAAGAGTGTTCATGGTGTGAATTGTATCATGATTAATCAATCCACCAATACCACATTCACTTTGGGAGATACAACTACATAATGGTTGACAACACATTTGTTAAGGCATCGAACTTTGCATCTCTTTGTAGTCAATTGAGGTCATTCATAAAACTCACAGTTGTTATATAAATATATTTTTAACTCTTTGAAGGGGGGTTAATATATTTAGTGGGAAGAGAGAGTGAATAGTCAAGTTTGAGGATTGTATTGTAATATCATTCAATTTCTATAATTTAAAATTTGTGTAATCAATTGACTAATGCCTAACATGTTGGGAGTCTATTGTGATATATTAGAATTCATTCATGACCAAGAATCAATAAAGTTCAGGTTGTCATTTAGATTTCTTTGTGTAATTGTGTGTTATTTGATTTCATTTCATTGGATCACAACCCTTGGAAGAATGCAAAAGATTAATGAACAATGTACAAGAATCCTATACGGAACATACAACTCCAAATTTATTGTAAAAAACTAAACTAAAATGTTTTACTAATGTTTTGTAGAATGAGTGACGGGATGCAAATGAATGATTTTGAATATGAGCACATATTATTAGATTCCAGAGGGCGGACCATGCTATCAAGTCTAGTGCTTCTCTTTGAATGCCCTTTAATGCATTCTAAGGGTCAAGTTACCTCTACACGTATTAATTTATTTGTGCTAAGATAAGATCTCAAGGGTTCCCGTGGGGTCCAAGTAGAAGCGCCAAAAAAATAAAACAAATTTGAATGTATTTTAATCTTAAACTTCATCATTCCAGTTCATGAATCCAATATAAATAAAATAAAAAGTAGAGAGATTGTTACAGATAAATGGTTTAAAATTGCATCCCACTACGCAAGCATACACTAATGGCTTACGTTCAGAACAATGGTAGATAAATTGGATATAAAATATTCTCATGATTTAAAATGGCCCTTGAAAAGAGTGGAAGGACAGTCAAACTCTGTCGATTCATGGTAGTTTTATGTATTATAAGTCATTTAATTTTGATGTTGTGGAGTACAAAAGAACTCATTTTCATTTTCAATCAAGTCTTTCTATCTCAACATATGTACAGCATTGATTTTTAATCACAACGCATCTGTCTCACAAAAAACTAGTGTCATAGCAGGAGTCAGTTTAGTGTGGATTGAAGTTTTCATCAAATTCAACAATGGCTGCTTTGTCTTCTGCAAGGGTTTTCACAAAATCAAAAGTTGCAGGATTTCAGTCTGGTATGTTGTTGAATTTCGGGTAAATTAGAGAACTTTGGAACTAGTTGGGATTCTCTGATGTGCTTTCGTTTCTGTATTCTTATATCATATTCTCTAATGTTTCTTTCAATTTTCTGTGACAACAATGGCAGATGGAACTTTTAACTTAATAAGCAGGCGGACCGGACTGATGGCAACACATAAAGCTGTTCTTGTGCGTTCCATGTATACCAACAATCTGAACAGGCAAAATTTGGGCCTGTCACGGATTCAAACTGAGATTTTTGAAGAAAGTAAATTGTTCAGGCCAAAAGCACACCGTCTTAGCAAATGTAAGTTGTGCTCTGTTCAAATTTAATCTCCATTTGATTTTGTTTCATGTTTCCGGATTGGGGAAAAGGGTACTTTTCTGAAAGAACGCCATAAATGCACTACAATTTGTTTACTATCTTCATGTTGGCTCAATTACAATGAATTTAATTTTTAGGGTTTTAAGGAGTCTTCCCCTGAAGCCTCTCTTTACTAGTTAAAGATTGAGGGATAAGTATTCTGTTGACTGAGAATTAAAGATTGAGATTTAACTCCTCTCATTGGAGTTACAGATTAGGAGATTAGGGGATTTTATAGATTAGCTGACCTTCATTTATAGAGTGTAATTTTGGAGTTACAGATTAGGAGATTTTATAGATTAGCTGAGATTTATTTATGGAGTGTAATTTGAAATGTTGATACTAAAAATATATATACAATCTAAGCTAGAAGTTAATGAATTGAATTCAAATGAATTGTGGAAATCTGATAAATTTGATCTTATAGATTGCCAGATCTTACAGTCATTTGATGGACATTGAGAAGTATTCAATTTTACTGATAGATTAAAAATTAATTTGATGATGCCTGAAAGCATTTGCATTCAATTTTATTGATAGATTAAGAATTTATTAAATATTGTTTCTAGATTAGATTATGACAATTTTTTTAATCAAAATCACACTATGATCCATCATAAATAAAGAATGAACTAATGGCTTAAATTTTTTTGAATAGATTTTTTTAATCCCATCTTTTTTCCACTCAGGTAGAAGGTATAACACTGCTGTCAATCTTCAAATACTGGCCTTCTCCGCTGAACAGGGAGTTCTGGTAAAAAAGTCATGGAAAGCCATGAAAAAAAATGCAGGCGAACTAGGGTTTGCCTTCTTTCTGAGGTGAGGATATACTAAAGGAATATATAGGAAAATTCTTTCCGTCTTAGTTTTTTCCCTTCTAATTTGCTCCTGGGTGCAGAATTTTTGAGATTGCTCCATCAGCAAAACGCCTATTCTCTTTTCTAAAAGATTCTGAGGTTCCGCTGGAGAAAAATCCACAGCTCAAAGCGCATGCCCTCTCAGTCTTCACTATGGTGTGACCCAAATTTTCTTTCCTCTGTTTTCTTTTGAAATACACATTTCATTCATGATATATGTGTGTGAATGAATGATTGCAGTCTTAGATAATACAAATCTTACTTGCAGACATGCGAATCCGCTGTACAACTTGCAGAGAGTGGATCCATCAGAGTGCCGGAATCAACTCTGAAAGAATTGGGTACAGTCCATTTTAAATCTGGAGTAGTTGATGAACATTTCGATGTGAGTGCAAACTTTAAATTTGGCCATTTTTAAAATTTAGATGCCATTAAGGTTGTTGAGAGCTAAAGCTTGAGATCCATGTTTGTGTTTGCAGGTGACTGGATATGCTCTGCTGAAGACTATAGAGGAGGCTGTGCCTGATTTGTGGTCTCCACAGTTGAAATCTGCATGGGAAGAAGCCTACTCCCAACTAGTTCAAGCCATCAAAAATGAGATGAAGCCTGTACAGTAATCTGAAATCTGCTGTTAACAGATTGTCCCTCTCAATAAGTGTATAGAGGATCATTTCAATAAAAAAATTTACTGGGGATATCGACAATTATAAATTTTAGGAAAATAATATTTTTAATATAAAGTTAGGCACATTCCTATTTTTTTTTTCATAAAGGATTTTATTTAATAGTCATTTTAGCTATCTAATAAGAGAATAGGAGTTTTAAATTGAACCTCTTAGAGCCATTGTGTGAGGGGTATCTATTGGACTGGAAATCAATTCATTTAATTTAATCATTTGATTTTAATGATAAGAATACTCAAAGGCCTCCACAGTCACCAATTTTTTTTAAAAAGTTATTTAATTATGCATTATTTATTTTTCAAAAAAGGTAAACACTTTTGACTTGAAGCTATAGAGAGCATGCTGACAAAACTTATTAAGTGATTAAGTTTTTCTATATTTTTGGACACAAACCAAATTTTTATTGTGAGGCCAACTCCAACATGTATTTTTTATTATTGAGGGATGACCGTGTCTCTAATTTTTTCATTGGAATAAATAAGAAAGATGTATAAAAATAAAGCAACACAACTAAAAAGCAAAAACACTTACTACTCAAGAGTACCCAAAACAAATAATCAACACAAAGCCAAAAGTCACGAAAAAGGTGAAAAATAATCCTTAAAAACAATCATTGGATGTGTGTGCTAAAATGTTGACACACTTCTATGAATCATTCCATCCAAGGTTGCTCAAGAACGAGGCTTCAAATATTGATCCATAGCTCTCTAGTCATGGAGTGCAAAGGTGTGAAATGGAGGCCTTCAGATTGACCTAGTTAGTGCCTATGCAAGTACACTATGAAACGAGAGATTCAAATGCATGAAAATGAGATCTACTCTATATGATAACAATGCATAAAAATAAATTAATCTAAATGATAACAATGCATGATTAATCTATGAAAGGAAATACAAATGCAAGATTAATCTATGAAAATAAATATGAATCTAATCTACATGAGTAGCCATGAATGCAAGAAGAAAGAAGTTGCAATATCCAAGCTCAAGTGCTCAAATCCTCCTCCAAAATTGCTCTCCAAACCTGCAACATAACAATACTATGAAAACCTAATATTGATGATTTTTTGATGATTGATTATCAAATGAGAATGAGAGATTTCCTTATATAGGAAAGTGAACGGTTGAGATTAAGAGGCAAAAAGAATTGATCAATGGTTGAGATTAAGAGGCAAAAACCCACCACTTAGGAAGATGT
>MU224655.1:2004990-2024809 GCA_018584345.1 Thuja plicata | reverse complement strand
GTATTATTACTCTTTTAGCTTATGCTTTCTCTTAGGTGCATCATTAATTAGTTATTAATTAATAATGCGCATCCTAGCTTTTAGGTTTTAGGGTTTGTTCACCTTTATAAGGTCGAACTTTGTAATGATCCTTCATTAATTCAGTTAATATTTTTGCTCTCACTTTTTGAGTAAAATCTGAGTTGTGCTTTTTCCTTCTTTAGCTTCATTTCTTGTGACAGGTTTTTTGCATGCAGCTGGATCTTGGAGTCGAATCTGATCTTTCATCAGTTTCTACAATCCTTTCCCCTAGTAAATAATTAGAAAGAAAAAGGTTTGATAAAGATTATTCAATTTAAACGAAAGAAAAGAAATAGGTTAAATGTCTCCACTTTCATGATTCCAACTCAAAAACAAAAGTTGTTTCTTTAACCTCATTTTGTACACCCTCAAATGCATATTCTTTGCATAAAATTTACCAATGCATCATCCTTTTGTCAACCACCGCCTTTATGTTCTATCAGACATTCTATGAAACACTTCACATGTCGTGTCTATTCTTCCACTTTTTCTATGTTTCTCCCTTGGTGATTGAAACTATTATATATGAAAAATTAATTTCCTTGATGCTTTGTTGAATGTCCATATCCCACAGACATGGGTTGATGACATCACATTTTCACTATGAGATACGAATATCAAAATATTTATATTAATAAGAAAAAGAAATAAAAAAATTTACATCATCTTAACAATAGTTTAATGAAACAAGTTAATGAGCAGCAAAACCCAGATACAGATACTCAATAAAGACCTACAACAAGTTGGGTAGCTCAAAAGTCCATAATACTTCTCAAAAGAATACTACATCATCCGAAGTTGTGGTCTTTTTGCTGGTTTTAAAGAAGTAAGATACAATGAACAGTGTCTTGGATGTCCAAACCAACTGAAAGCTTCTATATTGAAGTTGGCAAAGAGGATATTGACCTTTGTTTCTAAAGTTGATAATACTATTGTTTATATTATGGTAATAATTCCCTTTATGGTGGGTATCATATTTTGATAAAAAATAAGAAAATAGAGGCAGATTTGTAATAATTTGTAATACTTGTGGTGGCCAAAATTATAAAGCAAACTGAAATATGATTCAATTCATAATACACATGTATTGCAATGATTAATAGTTGACATACTTAGTGAAAAATATAATGTACGTGGTCGTTTATGACTCTAGCTAATAAATCCTTTTGGCATTTTCCAATGACATAACTCCCACATCACGTCATGCAAAAATTTCACGGATAAAAATCTAACGACACAGATTAATGCAATTGTCTTGCATCGTTTTAAGGCGATACTGATCGTTGATTGCACAAGACAATCGATTTAGTTTATATAAAGAATTCTTGCGACATAAATATCTTCTGAAATTTTTTAAATGAAATCATTTATCTTAATATTTTTTCAAAGTTAAAGTAGTGTAGTAATTGGTTTTCTCATTTATAGAAAGATTTAACATTTTGAATGGTATTTTGCTACATGCAATGTGACTATTTCACTGATTTTTTTCCATTGGATAAGCTAGAGCTAGATTGTATAATATTTTCCTTGTGGAAATGAATGACTAATTGCTGAAGTGATGAAAAAAGACAAGGCTACAATGTGAGTAGAGACTTGAGATGGGATAAGTTTGGAGTTTACTGCCTTCGCTGACTAGGAATGTTTCACCCAGCAATCTTATTTCCTAGCTGTAAAGAATGTATATCTTTTCCAAGTTCTAACCACAATCTTATTTCCTAGCTGTAATGAATGTATATCTTTTCCAAGTTCTAACCACTTAAAGGGCCCGTTTGGTGCATGGCATTAACTTATCTAGAATAGGCCTATTCCAGAATAAGGACCTATTCTCGGATTAATTAATTCTAAAAATGAACGCTGGAATAAGCTATTCTGCGTTTGGATCCCATATTGTAGAATTGGAATAAGGATTATTTTTCATTTTTTTTAAATTAATTTGAATAATATGTATTTTTAACTTGTGTACACATATACACACACATATACACATACACATATACACACACGTGTATATACACACGTGTGTGTATATACACGTGTGTGTATATACGCATGTGTGCATATACACACATGTATATACACACACATATATATACACGTGTATATACACACATATGTATACACATGTGTATATATATACATACCCACATTTAAAAAAAAAAAGATTAAAAATAATGATTAAAAAAAAAAAAATTAAAATTTTTTTTTAATAAAAATAAATAAATTTGAATCCATAAATAGCTTATTCTCGAATAAGAAATGAATTTCAATTTTTTTTTTGGAATTAACTAATGCAAGCATTGGTCCCAAAATATTAGTTTTCTAATTTGAGAATTAGAATTAAATTATTCCAACATTAACTAATGCTTATTTGAGGTTAAGGTTAATGCTTGGCACCAAACAGACTTGATGTTTGCTCACCTAGATATTTATGTTTCTTTTTCCCACATGTAAAGAAGCTGTCATATCATTCCTTTATGAAGGAAAGCTAAGATGAAGTCACACAACATTTATCTTATGCGATGGACACCTCAATGGATGGTCTTTGCTGACTGGGCATAATGTTGTTGGCAATTACAATTGTTAAAGGCTTAAGATGATTAAAAAATAATTTTTTCATAAAGGAGATACTTCCTGCAAATTTGTATTGTATGTGTATTTATTCATGAGTTAGGTAAATGATTACCAATTTGCAATATAAAATATAAAGTAAATAGTGAACAACATTTTAGGGCTTTAAAAAAAGCGTGGTGCGTGAACCTGAAATCGCCAACATGCCAATATAGAACAAGTGTTACATGAGAGGATTTTAAAAATACATGCTGTGAAAGAAGGCATACATGCAACATTTGCACAGAGTCAGTTGCTTTCCTTTAACAACTGCCAGATCTCAAACTCCAACTGGTGACTCCAAGGTAATGCACAGGATAATAAGTATTTTGAGCTACAAGTGCTTTTTATTGTGATGGAGGAATTGATATCATGCGTTTACTTTGTAGTGTGGATCAAAAAGGCCACAATTTCATCCGGTAGATGAATTTTTAGCTGAAAGAAGCTAAAACAATTAATGTTTTTTTAGGGGATGTGATTATCTTTTATGTAAGATGTATTGGTTATCAAATTTCATAAAATGAAAAATACAATAGATTTTTGCAAAATTTTCAGCATTTCTTTTTCATGATCTGCATATTTTGTGGTGGAAAACCACAAAAAAAATTGCAAAAATAACTCACAATCTGAAAAAAAAAAGGTTTGTAAAAAAAGAAAGAAATATGGTTCTCTTTGATTTGAAATGCTATTCTTGAGAGGCAATTCTCAAGCCTTTAAATGCACTCCATAATGTATGCTCTCTGTAATCATGTTCAAATCTGTAATCATGTTCAAATTTCTCCACCAAATTTAAAATAAGGGTATAGATATGGCGATAACAATTACTGATGTTACTACTATATTTCTAATTAACTTTTTAATCTCCCAAACCATCCCTTCTGCACTTGGCAGGAACTATGTTGCAATGCAGCTCTCGTTTGTTATGTCCATACTTCAAATTGGTACAACTCTTGTTTGTTATGTCCATACTTCAAATTGGTAGGTATTAAAATGTATAGTAAATGACATATCCTAACTACTGGTGAATTGGTTATAATTTTCACTTAGAAGAGAAAAATAAAGTAGTAAATGAGTTTTTTTTGCACCTACATTAATTTTTGCACGAGATTAAAGAATAAAAATGCAAAACAGATTTGATCAAAGGGTGTCAAGTGGCTAATTAATCTAGGTTTCCTCCTCTTTAAAGCATACAATATTTGTAAAGTGGAGATCATTATAGGTCTATTATAGGTAAAGGTTTGTGTATGTAAGTCAATATATTAAAATATTATTGTATATTGAATAGTAGCATATATGAATATATACTGCTATGTAATTGTCTCTAAATTTGAATGAAATAACTAAGGTTTTTGGAGATTCTTTAAGCACATTTGCTCCTTTTAATTATCTTTATGGTTTGATATTTGTTCAAAGATGGTGTATATGCTTTCTCTCACTATTATAGTTTTAAATAGATTATTAGTTCCTGCCATAGATAGGATACTATTGCATCTGTTGGATGCAAATTTTTTATTTGACCAAGTCAATCTGATGACATGTAACTGATTGAATGTTTGAAGATGTTAAGTTGATCACCGAAATGTAGAAGGATAATGCAAGACATTAAATCAGTTAATGGATTGTATTGTCATTGATGTCAACTTGATATAATCGAATCAGTTATAATCAAAGTGTCAAAGACTTCAGAGAATCTGAGAGATAAAGATTATGCTTTCAGTAATGCATAAAAGACAAGCATTCACTATGTGACTTCAAACACTGACGACTAGTGGAACCCGACGGACAGAGATCACCAAAAGTCAAGTCACAGTGATGCCCGAACAAGAACACCGACGAGCAGAATCACAAGCATAACCGAAGGCCAGAAACATAGTGTAAACCGATGGAGAAGCCCGAGGAGAACTGGAGTGTTGACCGAAGCTATCAAAGAGTTAAAACAACGAAATTAACTTGAGTTCAGAAACGATAAAATATCTAGCTGGCAGAGCTAAATATGGACTTAACTGGTAGTTATCTTTGTTTTCATCGACAAGATAAACCCAGAGATAAGTAAATGATTTAAAGTTGTTTTGTCCAATTGGCAAGAAGATCTCTGCGAGATAAAACAAGAGTTTTGCTTTAAATCTAATTGGCTAAGATTGCGGATCACGCTAAGATCAAGAAAATCAAGAACCTAACAACGGTGATATCATGTCTATAAAGAGACAAATTAATTCATTATGAATTGAGAGGGTGATTGAATGAAAAAGAGGATGATGCAGAGCAACTTCATACAGTCTGATCAATCAAGTTGAGAAAAGAGCTAAAGTTTTCTGCGGACACCGAGCAACAGAGCACAACATCACCGAGCATAACTCAAGTGGAGCAAAGGTATTAAAATAGATATATTGATCAGATTAGTTTTATGAGCTTACAATAGATCTGAAAATTTGCAAGTATAAGTTGTATATGTGAACAAATCATATTGTTTTAGTTTAACCATTGATTCAGAAAGTCTCTTAACCGAGCGGGATTTAAAGATCCTTTCTATATTGAGATACATCCCAAGGAGTATCTAGCCTCACGTCACCTATTTCGCTTACAAAATTATGGTCTTGTAAAATATTTGTTGGTTTTAAGTCACGATGAACAAGTGGCTTAGGTTTTGCATTTTGTAAATAAGCAACCTAGTAGCCACTTCTGAAGCAATTGTAAAGCGTACAAGCCATGGAAGAGAAGGTGTAGCTCCCATGTGAAACAAATGGTCCTCTAGACTTCTATTTTCCATGTATTCATATACTAAATATCCAAATTTGGGACAAGCTCCAAGCAGTAAAACCATATGTGCATGTCTTTTATGACTTAGAACTTCAACCTGCAAAAGGATCGAACAGAAAAGAATCTACATACTTCTAGCATGAAACTATTATTTTTTATTCAAAGAACGACAAAGCTTAGCTGCATTTATGCATTTCAAAGTTAGCTTGGATTCTTTAAATTAATTGCAAATTTCGTACCTCTTTTTGAAATTGTTTTGTGCATTGGATGTAGGTCATATGTTTGATTTTCAAAAAGTCCTTATATATTGGTATTTTGCAGTATACTTTGTGTGATGTTTAGAGGTGAGAATTTGATTAATGGAGAGTGCACCAGAAGCAAGCTTTGGCTTGTGGATCTTGCAGGTAGTGTGCGAGTTGCTAAAACTGATGTTCATTGTAATTCATGCATGGAAATGGCACACAAATTCCTTTAGGGCCAATTTATGTTGTATCTGGATGTGGGACAGAAATATCAATGCATTAGGACACTAATGGATCTTTAATCATTCTTACAAAGTCTTAAAAATGAATGTTGTGCTTTGATCAGTGCATCAGGGTACAGTTTCATTCTTACAGAATCTATAACAGGGCCCAGAATTTCTAGAGGCTGAGCTTTTATGTGCTTAAATGTCTACTGAGAGATGTTTTAAGTCTAATAGAACATGTGAACATCTACTCAAAATGGTGACTTTAATTTTAGAGGTTATAGGAAAGAAAGATAACTTGCAGTCAAGTGATGATGGGATGTAGATTTGAAACAAAATAATATAACCAAGGCCCAACCAAGTAGGGTGCCAGGGAACCCTCTTTCTGGGCATGCAAAGTGGGGGGCCTAGGGTTTTAAGTATTTACAGTTCGCATGTCTGTAATTCCTCCTTCGATTATGTGTAATATCCCCAGTTACTTGGATCTCTTTGCATCAGACAACTAGTATTTATTCCCTGCTGAAGTACTTCTCTGCAGATGAACCTTTAACCTTGTAAGCACATGCTAGCATTCAAGCCACGAGTCTCACCAAAATAAATTACAAAAGGAAATCAATTCAGCTCTAGCCTCTTAGTTATTAGATATTTGTTATTTGCCGTTAATTATTCTCTGCAAGTTGGATTTTCAAGGAGCATACATTTGAAACTATAAATTTTATTGCCTGCATAGTACGAGGCTTTAGCTGCGTGTATGATTTATCCATTCCACTGCTATATTTTGTATTGGTAGATTGGAAACTGTAGTCCTATAAGGCAGGGGCCAAGAAATGAAGCTCCATTTGTTGTTATGAATCATAATAACACATTTGGTTTGCATATGTCAATGCCCTTACATTCTTACTGCATGTGCTTCATAACAGGACGACACATGCCATAAAAAATCGTATCTGCTTCATAGCAAGGCGTAACAAGGCTCCCAAAGATGAAAATCCCAAAGATGAGTATTGATCTAATGAAAATTCTGATCATACACGCTCAAGTTTCAATTACTATTTTTCATCTGCAGGATCTATCTCCAGCCATCACCGAACTCTAGGTCCTGAGGAAATCACTCAATCTTAGAGGTCACAATTCAGGCATAACCCCATAAACCAGGTTGTGCATAATACTAAAAAGCACCATAGCATTTGATGGGTGCCCGATTGTGGTGTAAGCCTATTAGGTCTTTTTCCATGGTTCAGAAATTATCACCCAATTGCAGTGCAATTCATCTTGATGAGATCGTTCATTTTTTAAAAATTTGAATCACTTGTTAGCCATGTATATTTGGGAATGTCTTATGAAATATAGAAATTAGTAAATCTGAAGATGAACAATAAAGAATGCTATCTCAAGGAGTTTACTTGCTTTATGTATCATTTGTAACCAAACGACTGTATACACATTCAAGTCAATAATGTATGACAATGGAACTAGAGCAAACTCTGTTTTCTGATAAAAGTCTTTTACAAAACCGAAGGACTGCATTTGTTTAGTTTCTTTATGGGCGTTGCTAAATAATAAATATATTAATATAACTAAAGAGAACTGCATTAACACTAATCAACAATGTGGGATAATGGTGATTAAAACATCCTGCCTGCTATCACAAGCATATTTCATCAACCTGACAATTCTTTTCAACACGCCCTTTACTATGTTTTCTGTGTTGATAAAGTTGATGTTCATTTATAACTTGCTGGCAGAATTAAGAAGATTGAACAATTCTATTTTAATTTTCTCATTTTCTAATATGTTCATTCGTTTTCTGCATAATGCGGGTTTTCTCATTCTTGTAGTGTGTTAATTCTCTCTTATGCTTGTTTCAGTATTTTTTCTGCTTGGATGGCTAAGCAACTGATTTGCTTGAAGTGCTTTCATTTCCCTTTGACTATAATCAATTTTTGGCGCCATGGCTACACTACTATTTTTGTTTAACACAGGATAAATATGTTGATTGGGTTCAGATCAATAAGATGTTTAATATAGATTACTTCTGTTTTTAATATTTTATTTCAAATAAATCCAATTTTCTATTTTTTTTAAATTTTTTAAAATTGAAATCTTGATTCTAAAGTTTTTATTATTTTAGTTTAAAGTGAAAATCTATAAATCCGGATTGAGATACAAATTAAGTCAAAGAGAAAATCGCTCTGCTAGGGTTTCATGTGTACGACTCTCTGTCTATGCTTTCCTTCTGAGTTTACCACCTGTCATACCACATTCATTGCGGGAATTTGCTTTAGGGTTAGTTTATAATGGCTCCGGCCAACTTCGGCCTAGCAGTTGATGCTGGTGCTCGAGTTGCTGCTTCGGAAAGTCACGGTGCCCCCTCTGAACAAGCGACCACGGAAGTTCGTCCCGAAGGTCTTCCACGAGGTAACCCTGATATTGTTCTTAATATACAAGAATTTGATGTTGTTTGTGATTGGTTACAGAAACATACCTTGATAGGGTATTTTGTGGGCCGTACTCCTCCTGAAAGCATTTTGAAAGATTGGGTCAACAAGAGTTGGACCCCTCATGGGGTCCCCCTTGAAGGTGTCCAAAACCTTACTAAAGGTTTTTTCCTGTTTCATTTTGCCAACCCTTCTCAAGCGGATGCGGTTTTTAACCGTGGCCCTTGGACGGTTAGGTCTTCCCTGCTTGTGTTCCAGAGGTGGTCTTGAGATTTCACAGTCTCGAACAATAAGAAACTTAGGGTTCCTGTTTGGGTTGAGTTCCCTGGCCTCCCTTTGCCATGTTGGCCCTTTATTGAGTCTATTGCCAAAACCCTAGGCAAAGTTATCATCATGGAGTATGATAAGTTTTTCAATGCTCGTCCGCAGAAGCGTGTTTGTATTGAGGTTGACCTTTCCAAGGACCTCAAAGACTCTGTTGAGATACAGATCGGCTCCACACCTTCTCTCAGAAGGTGCTTTATTTGAACCTGCCGAACACTTGTTATAGGTGTCAATCAGCGGAACATAAGATCAAGGATTGCCCTTTGGCTGTTCCTCGGGTCAAGCCGCAGCCAAAGGAATTTCCTATTAAAACTCCAGAGGCTGGAAAGAAGGAAGAATGGACCACGGTGGTGCGAAAAGGTAAGACCTCTTCAGCTCCCAAGCAGGCGCCCGCCGCTTCCACTTCTGCCCCTTCGCTGGCTCCTCCGATCGACGAGCACCTACCAGCCGCTGAAGCGTCGTCGGTCATTCCTCCAGTTTCAAACCCTGCTCCTTAGGGGAAATCAACAACTGTGTGGTCTACTAACCCTGGAGTGGTATGCTCTCCTCATGCTGTGTCCTCAATTGTTTCTTCGTAGCCATTGCGTCGGTCTCGCAGCCCTAATGGTTGTGCGGAAGACCCAGAGGAAAAGCGGAGGTATGTCTCCTCTGGAGATTTGACCCCTGGCTTTGGCTCCACGTTCTTGCACAATAGTTACTCCTCTCTTGAGGACGAGGAAGATATGCAAGAGTTTTTATGAATTTTTTATCCTGGAATGTGCAAGGTCTGATTGACCTCTCTCGAAAGTACTATGTTCGGGATACTTGTTGCAGACTTTGCAGTCTTGATGTTGTGTTTACAGGAAGTTAAAATTTCTAATTTTTTTCTTACTTCTACCTGTCGTGTCATTTGGCCGGACGACGTTGTTTTTTCTTCTCAGCATGAAGTTGGTAAGGGTGGTGTCATTACTTTTCTGTCACCTTGACTTCAATCTGCTATTATTGTGCATGGTTTTGACCCTATGTAGCGTGTCACTTAGATTTTGTTGTCCTTCAACAATCATTCCTTTGGCATAATTAATGTTTATGCTCCCAATGATGCTGTGGAAAGATCTCAACTTTGGTGTTGGTTGGCGGATAATCTGCCTCCTGCAACTTGGGTGATGTGTGGGGACTTTAATATGGTTGAGCTGGCCTATGATAAGGAAGGGATTTTTCCTTTTCACTGGACAGCTGGTGAACGGGAAGCATAGTACTATATGCGCAATAAATTGGGCCTTTTTGATCCCAATGCTAACCGCCGTCGACACAATGGGGTCTGGCACACTTGTTCTAATTTTAGAGCTGGTTCTGACTGCATATTTAAGAGGCTTGATCGTGCCATGATTACTGCTCAATTCTTTTTCTCTTTTTCTGAGGATCGGGAGTTACCTGTCATTCCTTTGATAGATGTGACCTTGTCAGATCATTACCCCATCTTTTTTGGCATCACGTGGCCGTGTTCTGCTAGACGGGCTGTTATAATGCAATTTTTTCTTAACACGTTGGTGTTGAGTCATGCTTCCATTGTCGTTCACATCCTTCGTGTCTGGAACTTAGAGCCTTGTGCCCACACCCACTTAGGGTGGATCCCATGGTGGAATGATGCCATCACCTGTACGACCATATTTCTCCTCATTTATGGCCGCCAGTTGGCTCTATATAGGACGCGGTCTTATGAAGCTACCACTAAAGCCTTGTGTAGTGCTTCTGAGGCTCTTGCTTTGAATCCCTTTGATTCTGAGCTTCAGCTCAAACTTGCCCAGCTCTGCCATGAGAAACAAGTTGCAGACAACTATGCTGCTCGGGGAGCTCAAATCAAAGCTCACCTCCATTGGTTGGAGGTGGGCGATAAAGCTTCTAAAGAGTTCTTTCACACTCTCAGAGCCCGTCATGCTATTGTTGGGATCACTAAGACTAAGCAAGGTCATGAAACCCTCTCAGCTATTCCTCATATTCTTCGAGCCTTTGTTCAACACTCTGAAAAAGTATTTACCTCCCAAGGTAGCTCCGTAGCTCAGGAAGAAGCTCTCAGGGCGTGTATTGTTGTTACTCCAAACCGCATGGCGGTTGAGCAGTGTGCCTTCTGTGAGCAACTTCTCACCATCAGTGATCTCAAAGAAGCTGCCTTTTCTATGGCAGGTGATAAGTCCCCTGGGTGTGATGGCCTTCCCTGTGAGTTTTACAAGCATTTGTGGGATGCTATTGGTCCTGACCTGCACAAAGTGTATCTCGAAGCCTACCACAATAAAATTTTGGGTGCCATTATTAATAAAGGAAACATCAAATTCATACCTAAAGCTGGTGATCCTGAAGATATCTGTAACTGGAGGCCCATCACCTTGTTGAATGTTTCTTACAAAATCATTGCTAAAGCTTTGGCTCTCAAGATTAGACATCTCCTCCCGCTGATTGTCCGCCCTGAGCAGACTGGCTTCATTAAGTCCAGGTATATCCTTGACAACATTATTTTTGTCTGGGAGGGGATGGAATGGGCCCGTCAATCCAAGCAGCAGACTTTGTTTCTCAAAATTGATTTTGCCAAAGCTTATGATCGTATAGAATGGCCTTTCATTCTTGCCATGCTGCAAGCTATTGGTTTTGGTCCCAATTTTCTGTAGTCTGTGGAGATGATTTTTGGTGATGCCTCTACTTGCATTACTATCAATGGCTCACAGTCTGACACCTTTGGTATCTTCAGATCCATCCGCCAGGGTTGTCCGCTGGCTCCTGCGTTATATGTGCTTGCTGTTGAAGGATTTGGTTATTTGTTGGCCAATTCTGTTTCCTCTGGTTTAGTTCGGGGCATCACTCTTCCGAATTCCTCCTCCCAGCTTGTCAATGGTCATTTTGCTGATGACTCCTTTCTCACTCTCCTTGAGGATGAGGATAATATTTCTAATGCCTTGCATTGTTTGGAGACTTTTTGTCAAGCCTATGGGTCTGCTATTCAATGGCACGAGACCCTTTGCTACAGACAATCTTTCCTGCCAGCCCCTCCTTGGCTGGCTAATTTTGATTGGAAGTGGGTTCAACATGGGGAGATTTTCCTCTTTCTGGGCATCCCCTTCGCCTTTCAAGGCTCTTCTGTGGATTTATGGAATGCTGTGATTGCTAAGATTGAAAAGAAGCTTCAGTACTGGATTACTAAACCCCTCTCTCTTGCCGGGAAATTTCAAATATGTTCTAAGGTTTTGGCTGCTACCCATGTTTACTATTCTTCTTGCTGGGCTCCTTCTAAGGCCTCCTACCTTAAGCTGGAGCACCTTCTCAGAGATTTCCTCTGGGCTTTAGGATCCGATGGCCATGGGTTTCACAGAGTTGCTTGGGATTATTGTTGTCTGCCCAAAGAGTCAGGTGGCCTTGGTCTTCTCTCCACTCAAAAGAAGGGGCTTTCTCTTTGTGCTAAATGGATTATTTGTGCTCGCACTGGCAATGAAGCTTGGAAAATCCTTGTCAGGCATTGTATTGCTTCAGGATATCCTATTCACAAACCTGCTTGGAAGGGTATTGGGCTTCAAACCCTCCTCATTATGCGAGAGCCTGTTCACATTCAGGACACCTTTGTGGTTAAGAGCATATGGAAAGCCTGGGAAGTTGTCAAACCTTGGCTCCGCTGGGATGGGGATGGCTTTCGTGATGGGCTCTCCTTGAATCAACAAAACCTTTGGTGGTCTCCGTTGTTCTCCATCCAGGGTATTCCTCTGGCTAGAATTCAAGGTGCTAGTGCTCTGTATTTTTCCAAACGTGGTATCTGAACACCTAAGGACCTCTTTTCTAGGGCCACCATGAGCCTCAGGTCTTGGGAGGATATGCAGGCCCAGTTTCATCTTTCTCGTCCAGATCGTCAAACTTTTGATCTGTTGGTTTCTGCCATTCCAGATCATTTGCTTCATAAACTTGGAGTTCATTCTGTACGACCTTGGTGGAAAGACTGGAAATGGTACCCCGCCACTGCCTTCAGCAATTACAAGCCTAAGATGGGGTACAGATGGTTGTCTCCTTATCTTCCCATGGTGGACACTCTTAACCAGAGATGGCATTTGCACTCCTCTCCCCATCACTAGAGCTCTCATTTCCAGATTATCTGGTCTTCTATTACAGAGCCTAAGATGGCTCTCTTTTCTTGGTGTTTGCTCTTCCAAGGGCTTCCTTTGGGCCCTCGGCTCAAACATCTGGGTGTTCCTGATCCTCGGTGTCCCTTTTGTGGGAACCCAGAGTCTTTTTTGCACATCTTCTGGTTCTGCAGAAGAGCTCAACAATATTGGGAGTGGATTCATGATTTTTTAAAACCATTCCCACCTGAGCCCTTCTCCTGGCATATGATTGTCCTGGGAGATTCTCCGAGACTTCCTTCCAAGTTTTCCCAGATTTAGCATACTTTCAGGATGGGGATTTTGTTCACTTTATGGAAAGATAGAAATGTTGTTCTTTTCACTCACAACTTTCTTGATATTAATGTTTCTTTGTACACTAAAGCTTGTATATGTAACAATGTTATGATGTAGATTCATGTGCAGTCTAACAAAGTTTCTCTAGAGGTGGCCCACCTTCAAGAGTTGCTCAATCATTGGGGCAATGCTCCTTGTATGGTTTCCCGAGTCCCGGATTCATCTTCTGCAGATGGTACTCCTCCCAGAGGTCGTCACTGTGGCCATAGCTTGTCAGCTCGCCACTCCTGCACCCCGTGGTTGTAGGCTCCTCGCCACCGCTCTCCCGGAGGTGGCAATGACGCTTGGCAGTGTCGCTCTGCTTCTCTTCCTTGCCACGCCTCTGGCTGGTCTCTGGTCCTGGCGCCTCCTGATGCTCATGTTGCTCGTGGTGGTCCCTCTTGGCCTCCTGCCACCTCCTCCAAGTGGTCTTTCCCCCTCCTGAATTTGGCTATTACTCCACCTCGGGCGGAGAAAGATAAAGATACTGAAGATGCTACTGATGGTTGGTCGACTCCCGACCCTCCTGTCAATCCCAGGGATGCCTGGGGTTCTAATGATAGAGATCCTCCTCCTTCGGATGGCACTGCTCTTGCAGCCTGAAGGCTTTTTTTTTTTATGAATAGTTTCTAGTTCCTGCTTTTGGCAGTTGCCTTGTGAACTCTCACGGGGTTATTTTTATATCCCCGGCCCCTTTTTTGTGAATATGTATCTTGATATTTTATTAATGGAAAGGAACTATTCATCAAAAAATCTATAAATCCATAAAGCATCAATCTATTTATTTCACCTATAATCTTAACTCTAAATCTCCAAAAGCAAACTTTGATGCTTTGTGTCTCTTGTTTCGTTATAAACTTCATCCAAAACAATCAAAGATGCACATAGTTAGAGGAGGAATATGCTAAGAAAAGATGGAACGAAACCAAGATTTGCAAATAATGTCCCAAAGGCAAGTTGGAATGCATTGTCATTTTGGTTGCAATTAGTGCGTCATAGGTTTCCAATATTATAAAAAATTCCCCTTCATGATCTTATTACTTTGCATAAATTTTGTGCCCCCTTCTCAATTGTTTTACTTTCCTCTCGTTACAAAACTTAGTATGCTCCATTCTTTTATAATGAAGAGCCACAACTACATTCTTTATTAGAATCTCTAACTACTCCTGTATGGGAAAGAGTATATGCACTTCAAGCTGTGGGGACGAATTTGCACTTTATATTGTTTGGTTATTTGATTTCTTTTAGGTTAATATTTTTTCTATTTGGAATTGATGTGTTAGTTGTATTTTAGAAAATAAAATGCCTATTAAAAGAGTTTAATTAATTCAATGAAAAAATGTTTAAATTTATTGTAAAGAGTTTGTATTGTCTTTTTAAAGTTTATATAATTAAATATTGAGGATCATTTAAACATACTATAGCTATAAATTAGTTCCATGACTTTGGATTAAGGAAATTGGAAATTTTTACCTTTTATCACATATTTAATATTGTTATTGTCTTTATGGATATATGATTTTTTTAAATTTTATTTTTTTGTATTTTCTATGTCCATATACTGAATTAAACATAAGACTAACTATAGATATTTTTTTTCCTCTTGGTGTTTGTCAAATCATATCCTCCATATAAACCTATAAGAATTGGTATAAATGAGAGATATTTGAGTCCTCATAACCTAGTTAATCCCCCATGTAGTGGAAAAGAAGAAACTCACTTTTAATCTAGGTGTCTCACCAACTGTTTTACTCTCTCTCTCTCTCTCTCTCTAAAAGTCAATAGATTAGGATTAGTCTATAAGATTATTTAATGTCGGTTACTGTACATCTATGTTAGAAATGAATCTAGCCTTCTCCAAAGGATTGATCTCATCTGCAAGGTAACACATCTTGAGATTATTCTCATTATGTCATTGGAATGTTGGATGAGTTCCAACAAGGTATAATTTCATATGATAATAGTTTTGGACACACTTAGTGGGACCAATCTTCATTAACTTTACATAATCCATTTAAGGATCTTAGAGCGTTCTTTAGTGCACATTTCCTCTTATGGTAGTTTGCTCAACACCATGGTGACTTTTTTGCTTCTAGTATTGTGGGTGATTAGATCTTTTAGCTAGTGACTATACGATCAAATTCCAGTTACTCAACTAGAATGTAATTAGTTTTCTAGTTGATCATACTTAATTTCTCCATTTTGAGCTTTATTTGAGTAATTTCTAGCTACCCTTATGCTCTAGTATGTCAAAATACTATTAACGACATATCTTTTCACCTTTATTCCATGAGAGCACAAATTTTATACCTCAGTGTTAATGTAAATAGTTTCATTATCAAATTATTTACAGGAGAAGGGGATAATATTAAATACTAATCTAAAGTAGGATTAAACCTTCTTTCATTGTACAATAAAATATGAACTAGAAAAAGGGGAAGGTATTCCTAACTTACTCTTACTTGAAGAGAGTCAAGCAATGCCCTTCTCTCCTTTGGGTTATATTCCTTTGTCTTAAAATATTTTTTGAAGTGTCAAATGCACACTAACTAGGTCCTAAAGCATGTAATAAGAACATACAACTAAACTAAGAAAACAAGTTGATAATTGCAAACCATTGAAAAGTAGACATCTAAAATTGAGATATAGAGGTGCACCTGCAAGCTTATTCAGAATTAGCTGGACATTGTCAATAGGTGTCCTAGTCTCGTTGGATTCCAAACTAGATAAAGAGATCAAATATAGAATCATAAGCCTCTGGATTATCTTCGTGGCAACTTTTGGGAAAAATTGAATGGACTATGGTGCCATGCACCCTAGTCCTTGGGACATTGTGCTAATTAACACTATTCATGTCATGCAATCTTCTAAACTAATTTTTATGGTAAACATGTACATGTTGAAATCTATAATCTTCACCACTAACTTGTTCCTAAACTTTCACAAGAGAGGAGAAAAGGGTTGTTGGGCTATATACAGGCTTGCCTCAGTCAATAACAAATTTTGGTGATCTCCACCTCCATGAATATCAAGTACAAATCTGAAAATATTTGTGTGTGCTCTAAATCTTAAGTATTTCTAATATTGTGATGAGCTAAGGAACATAAACATAAATAAGATATCATATTGAATTGTGCTAGAATGAATGCTAGATAAGGTGAACAAAGATGATGCATACATTAACACAAGAACATATGAATCACATAGATTTATAATCAAACTCAAATATGAAGTTCACTAATGGAACACAAGAATGACATTAAATCATACTCAATCCTTTAAGGAGAGGTACAAACCAGCCATTAGTTGGTGATTATCTATCATCCTCCAATATCCCTTAAAGCTTCAATGATGAAAAAATGCTTGATGAATACTTGATGATTACTGATATAAATTCTTAGACCTGTAGAATTCTTATTGTAGAGATTCATCTTCATGTAGCATGTACTTCCATCACATAATGAATACTTCAAACCAAATGAGGATAATCAAGTAGCTTTTATATGAAATTTTGACTTAAGTTTATTAAATGACCAATTACAATGTTCATACTCCCATATCAAGGATAGCTATGGAAATACCAAGGCTTACACGTTATCTTCCAAAAGTTTTAGCCAATAAAATAAGGGTTAGACACTGCTAATTATTGACATAGTCCACAATTACCAAAATAGTCTGCTATAAATTGACTCAAATTCTGAGGGTGGAAAGATAATAGGGCCATGATATTAGATCTAAAAGTGATATAAGTGCAAACAAAATTGAAGTGGGGCTTTAATTGCATTTAACTTTACAAAGGATAAGACCCAATTTGAGTTTAAGGATTAAATATAATAAAGGGTACACTAAAATAAGGGCTCAAAAAAGAATGCGTTGAGATTTAAAATATAATATAAATCATGTTCTTGAGTTAAGTGTTAATTAAATAAAAAATGACCCTGAATAATGTATAGAAGAGTGAGAAATTGAAACTAGTGCTAGGAAAGTGTAAAATTGGACTCACCTATTAAGGGCATACAATTACAACACTACATTTATCCCCCACTTTAGTGGTCGTATGACACTACATGTATGTGCAAGTTAAAGTACATGACAATAAACATTAAAAAAAAGACATTCTCAAATTTTTTGAACAAGGCCCCTAGTATGGTAAGTACCTATGTAATACAAAGTTAGGAATTGCATTTTGTAAAACTACTTTGTTAGTGCAATCTAAAATCTCTTAGAAGTCTTATTAAGATTGATTAAATTTGAGTGTAGATACATGCCCCCCTTTTTCTGCATGTTAACTTAGAAGGTAGAAATAAGGAATCATGTTACCCCATCAAAAAACAAAGATAAGTGGTGGAAAAATACCTTTGGTATGGATATTTATTAAAATGATGACATACTAAAGAGCATTTTGTAAGGAGGAGAATTGAATCATAATTCCAATGTAATAGATGACATGTAAATCAAAGTTCTCTAGCTTAAGTTATTATAAAAAGATTGAACTATACTAAATTGGGGTTTAGGAAAATTTACCTTTATGAGGTGAAGAATGAACTATTCACCTTGGCTTATACTCATTTTCCTATAGTATAGAGGAGTCCACATCAATGAAAATGCCACATAAACAAGATCCATAGCCCACTAAGATGGAGGTTCAAAGGCTAGTTGCCGCAGAGGGTCACCAGACTCATAAGGTAGGTCATCCCCACTTTGCTTTGCTGTCAATTTTAATGGATTTCATTCAAATTATCTTCACGTTAGACTATATGAATGTGTGGACCACCCTATTTGGCCACCATAGTCACCTCAAGGTTCCATGGTTGCCTTGGGGCACTATGGCCCCATATGGGTCTAATGGTCCTATCAATGATCCATAGTCCCATGTGGGTGCCATGGTATATTCAAGGTATGTCACATTAAGAATGAAACATGTTAATGAAAGAATGATACTAATTAGAATTTTTTTTACAGGCGCATCTTTCCATGTGTGAGAAGATAGATGACTAGATATGCACTTGCAAGATCAGGTGAGGAATCTCTCACTTGATACACAACTTCACTTGCATGAGATAGGATTATGGTGGGTATATCATATGCCCATGGTGAGATGTCATGATGTTATTCTGATGACATTGATGGAAAGGTGGGATATGGAAACTTGTACATTGCACTCACCCACTAGAGAGATGACATTGACACTTAAGGATGTGTATCACATTCTACCATTTCTAGTTCGAAGTGTTACCACATGGCACAAAGAGCCATGATTCTATTCCATCATTGTAGATGATCATATTTACTACATAGGGAGGGATACTCCTAGAGATGCATAAGTTAACACCCTCACATAGTGGTTGCTGAACACTACAAGGAATACTCCTATCCTTTGTCAGAACTTATTGCTATAATTGTACTAGTTGTAGTAGTCGATAAACGTGGTAACAATCTAGTTGGGAGCCTTGTAGATACATTCTATGTAATAGAGAAGTAGAAGAATATATTTTCATGGGAATGAAGTATGGTGGAACATCTATACAATGATCTCAGGAAGTATGTATACTACAAGGGACAAATTTTGATGACTTGCATTCTCTAGGTATGGACTTTTGAGCATATAGGACATGAGATGCCCAATTTTGATTGCAACATCATACCCACAAGAAGATACTTACAAATGTTAGGGGTGAACCCAAAATAGTGGGTTACACTTTTTTGCCAATTTTGACACTAAAATGTACATTCTGAAAAACAAAACTTCAGATTTGGATGCCTATTGCCGTTAAACCATTAAAAATTTGAAGATGATGTAAATTAGAGTCTTTTAGCATTTTATATATATATATATATATATATATTTGGAATTGATTTGAATCCATTTTTCTATCTCCCTCGAAAACTAGTTTTTTGCTATAAACATCATTTTTAAAGAGTGACACTCACTTGTTAAAGCATGAATTTTTTGTAAAATAGACATGAATGTGATTCTTTTGAATTTATTTTCGTAACATCCATATATAATGCTTGCAATTGGTTTCATGACTTTATCCTTAGTATTTCATATTTTATTAATGTTTGAAGTTGACTTAACTGTAGTTTTGACATACGTTCTTTTGTTAAATTGTAACTTGTTGTGTACGTGTCCAATTTTATTTTATTTTTTTTAGAAAGAGGACTTCAATACCTAGTGCATAGATATTTTTCAGATTTTTTTTTCACTTGTTTACTATTTTTCCATAAGCATTGAACACATAAGTAGATGTTTGGTAAGAACCTATGTTTAATTAATCTAAAAAAATAAATTCATAATAAACTCAATATATGGGTAAAAGTACGGAACTGTGTCACACTTGGGGACCATTTGACATATTTCGGCCAGACATACGTGGCGCACACGCGGCGCCAAGTGGCGTCGATGTGGCAGAGGGGTTCTGGCCGAAACAGTTTCGGCCGGAACCTTCAAAATCTATATAAACCCCAAAATTCGGTTAGAGCGGCTCATTTGCACTGAGCGCCTTCCACGATTTGAGGAGCGAAATAGGGGTACTTCGGCCGAAAATAGGTAGGAATTTTTGTTTTTGTTTTTTTTTAAATGTTTTTTAATTTTGTTATGTTAAATTAATGTAATTTTACTATTATTTGATGTTTTTTGTTTTTATTTTGTTATTTATAATTTTGGAAAATATAAAATATTGTTTAATGTAGATTTAAATTTATTTTTTAGTTAGAAT
>MU224655.1:1983701-1997427 GCA_018584345.1 Thuja plicata | reverse complement strand
GTCTAGATTATGGTCATATAATTTTTATGGTGTTTTATTTACATATACTATATTGTAAGTTGAAAAAACTCCAAGTAGGTATTTTAACATTCAAGAACATGCTCGTTCGAAAAAATAAAAAAAATAGTAAATCATGTCGGAAAACTTTACAACTTATATATAACACTAGAGGAGAGAGTCCTCTTCAAGAATATGTAATTTTTTTTTGTATTTGGTTTAAATTTGCTAGGGCAAATGTGGAGGGAGAAAAAAACCGTTAATTTCAGGTAATTCTGACTTTGAATAGTTATAACAGACAAAATATATACCGAAAACCAATTTTTATTTTTTTACGCACTAGCTATACATGTTATCTAAAACATATTCTAAAATTAGAAGAAAAAAAAATTATTTGCATATATTAAAGTGGAGGGAACTAGACCTTACATTTTCAGCATTTTTTGAGCAATTAAAAAATGGACTTCAAAAATTAAAAAACTAGGTCAATAATTATTCAAATTTTTTTAAAAAAATTATAGGCATAAACTAGATCCAATTTTACACATTTTATTAGTTTACATCATTTTCAAATTCTAAACACAAATATCACTTTTATGTCGTTAAAGTTCAACAGTTTTGCATGTCGTGGTCCTCTTCCTTTGTTAAAGTGTGACACAGGTTTGTACTTTTACCCATATATTAAAATTATAACCATTGAAAAGCTCATTTCGAGTACTATTGGTATGCATTTGGGTTTGTCAATATTCTTCCATTTGAGCCCTCAATTTGAGCTTCGAAGGCTATAAAATTGTAGAAAATTGGTGGTCTTTGGGGGATCATTTTTGCTAGGGGGTTTTGATAGAAAATACTTTTGATAGAAAGGGGTTTCGATAGACCCCCCTTTTGATAGCAACCCCCTTCTATCAAAATTCTCATTTAAACAAACCTATTTTAATGGGTTTTGATCAAAACCCCTTTATTAATAAAAATTTGAAAAAATCACTTTCGATCAAAAAAGAGTTTCGATCAAAAGTAAAGGCAGGAGAACTTTCGATTGAAACCATTTTTGGATTTCTATCAAAAGTCACTTCTGATTGAAAGTGGCAAAAATGGCAATTTGGCTGAAAGTGCAAAATTCCTTCCTCTGAAAAATCTTAACCCACCATTGCAGGTTCATCCATCAGTTTGTGAATATATATGTCCCATGTCAATAGCATGGAGATTTGATGCATGCACCTTCTCAACCATTGAAACTGATTATTACTCCACGGTCCTTTTCTCAGTGGGGGCTCAATCTCATTGGTAAAATGCACCATCCCTATTCTAATGGTCACAAATTTATCATTATTGCTACCACATATTTCACTAAATGGGTTGAGGCTATCCCCTTGACCTATATTAATGGAAATAATCTCCAAGTTTATACATAATTATCTCATCTGTCATTGTGGCATTCCTTTGATGAACCCCTTTTTATGACAATTTATTTAAGACTTTTATGTTTTTTTTATTAAGGTAACAAAAGGTTTTGAAGGGGGCCCGAAACCCTGTACAAGATAGACACAAAAGATATTCAATAAAGCCCTCTTAAACGAAATAGGTCAAGACCATAGTGAGGGTTTTACAACAGGCACCCACAACCTTGGAGAAACAATGCATGAAACAACCTTCATGCAAACCCAAGCTAAGGACAAATCCAAGTCTAGGATTCACCTTTAGCACCCTTCTGATGGGATTGAAGAGTCATATCAAAGGAAGAGGATAGCTTGAATTTTTTTCCTTTAACAGTAATCCAACCCTCTTCAACTCTAGCCGCCTCATCCTGCCAATGCAGAGGATCATCAACCACACCAAAACAAATAAAGCTACCAGTAGGGGTAGTCAAAATGCCAGTAGATTCAGCAGGAGAAACTTCCAGAGAACCATTAGCCACCACCACCCCCGCAATACCAGGGGATACCAGAGTTGCAACAACCCTCACCAAACCAGGTGACAGAACCACTGAGGAGGCAAACACAGAAGCCACCACCAAACCTTGCGCAACCACCTGGGAAAAACTTTTCGGTGAGATAGACTTCTTTTCCACCACATAGTGTTGAGCAGAGGCACCATTCCACCAAGATGAATTAGTTTTCTTTTTACCCAATCCACATTGAACTTCCATATGCCATGTTTTAAAACACCTTCTACATCTGAAGGGAATCCCTTCATAATCCAGAGACTGATTCCATCTTCCTTTAGAGGAGTTGATCACTATCTCCACAGGAAGACCCTTAGAGGGATCAATAGCCACAAGAATGCGAGCATAAGTAGAGTGGAGAATGTCAGAAGAGTCATCATCCACCAATAAAAATTCCCCAAGAGTGTTACTAATCCCCTGCAGCAGAGAGTCGATCCATAAATGCAGGGGAAGATTAGGAAGATGAGCCCAAATAGGATATCTGGTGAAGGAATCTGAAATAGGGTTAAAATCGAAGTGCGAGGGCTTAACCATGAACATATAACGATCCTCCCAGCTGAAAAAATGTTCACACAACAAATTATTTATGTCCACAACATCATCAAATTTTGCTATAAAATACCCGTTGGCCATTGGAAAGATGTGCACCGCATCCATGAGGATAGGCTCCCAATGACTGAAGATCCAATGATTTAAGACTTTTATGTTATTTTAAGTCTATTTTATATTTCAAGCACATGGACCTTGTGATTAAGACATGTTTCAAAGCTATAGTTTTGTGAAAACATGCTATGTCTTGAAACTCTTTTTGATAATCTCATGAATGCCGATATGAATATATTTTCATATATAAATGATTATAAAAGGTTATATTTTAAGTAATTATGAATATGATAGGAACTTTGCATGTTAACCTCAGTGGATGCAACTAATATGAAGAATTCCAAGGCTGATAAGAAGAATTAAATGCAACCATTGAAATGTGGAAGATCTTTTTACATGTTAAGGACAATAGAGCAGGAAGGAGTCAAAATAGTTACAAATGTCTAGCCAACTATTATAACAACTTAAGAACTCCTTGAATCAGCTAAAGAATAATTATCCTTTCATTTACTCGTCATTGCTAATGGTAGAGTGGATAGAGGAGAAAATTACAATTGGAAGTGATGTTGGACTAGATTCCTTCTTGTTCCTAGTTTTCATGCTTTCAATAAAAAATCTCCTCTTAATTGTTAGGAGTGGAGCAACTATAGTAGTTAGTTAGTTGTAGCTCTTATTTTCTATAAATTCTCCCAACCTTTCCTAAAAAGGTTTTTGATGAGGACATAATATATTTTCTATTTTAGTGTTCAAGTACTTGAAATAAAGCCCAAGTTTCATTATATTTGTTATCAACATGAATGTATGATGATATTATGAATGTCTAGTATTTGAGGTTATAGTTAATCATTAGGCAGACTCACCTAATGGGGCCCACTTGGTGAGGATTCTATATATTCTCTTTCTAGTTATTTTTATTCTAGTTTTAGTAGTTTTAGTAACTGACTCTTCCTACAACCACAAAAATTACAACTCAGTGACTATTCCTGTAGGCAAGGCAGAGGAATAATTATCTTTGTTAACTAGGAGATCTGTTATTTCAAAATGAGTTTTAGTTAAGTTTCTCTTTATAAGAACACAATTAGAGTATATCAGGTATATTTCCTTCATGTTGTTTATTTCAACACTTCATTTGTTTAAGGTTGGGATAGAATAGTTCCAAAAGCTCTTAGTATACAAATAATTTTGTCCCATTTCAAGTCATACATCTTGGGTTGATAAGATAAATGAGCTTCAATGATAGAACTGATGGCTACTCAATATAGATATTGTCTTTGAGTTGAGTTGTTATTGTTAAGATTGAATAACAGTAAGAGGGGGGAGGGGTTGAAATAGTGTTCCAACAGATTTAACATTCAATCACAATTTGCATATCAACGAAATAAAAACAACTGAAATTAAATCATAACACAACAATCATAACATCATAACACCATAAATTTTATCATAGAAACCCTATTAGGGAAAAAACCATGGTGGGGATGGAACCCACAATATGTTTTACTTCGCAGAAATAAAATACTCGGTTAAGGGTGAGATTACATAAGAAGGGAATGCACATGCATTCAGGCTTATATCCTAGAGCTCACTACTCAATTAAAAAAACCACTAGCAAGGCTCATTGCCTTAGCAATCTAATTACAAAAAGATAGGACTCACTGTCACATTCATGAACTAACAAACAACATCAAGTATGCTAGTATAGTTCCACTGAAGTTTATAATTGACCAACTGACAAGAGAACTTCTAAATGATGTTCCTTTAGTAGTGTATCACATGACTCTAGCATATCTAACCATTGAATCACAATCTCATATCTGATCATCTCAAAAAATCGATCTTATATATCAATTATTTCTTGACACTATCGGCCATACGAACAAAATGAGTAGCGTGTAGTGTGTCAGCCAAATACCTTATCAAATCTCCATGCTAACCCAAATCATAACATGTACAATTTGTACCATGTCAAATATAACTCCTCCATTGATCAAATTGATTATATCATCGATCTAATAGGATCGCTGCTCGATCTAGTGATCAATTGTCCATGTCTCTGTCGCCAACCTGTTAACCCGATACTCAACAAATCATAACTCCATCAAATCTCAATACCAAAATTTTTGATCATAAACATAGATAGTAATATCATCTATTAATCATCTCCTACAATAGGTCATCAATATTATATCTTATGTGTTCATACCGATCATAATACCAAAATTGTATCATTGTACCAGTAATTCTAGACTTGGCCAATTTTACATTTTATCCTTCGGTAACACAAAATTGTGTTAGCCAATCATCTACAAGATGTGTAGTTTCCATCAATGACAATATATAATCTCTCCATTAGTGTATCTCGCTAACAATCTCCCCCTTTGGCATTGATTACAACACGTAGTGAGAAAATGTCTAAGTGTCAAAAATGTCAAACTTTCAAAAGCTTAATCATTATCTCTCCAATATTTATTTATCTCCTCCAAAAAAAAATTTAGCTCCCCCTAAGCTTGATATGTCATTTTTGAATCCTTATCTCTCCCCCTTTGACATCAATGGAAAAGGCTTGAAACTACTTCCAAAGTTATTTACCAAAATCCTAAATCTGTACAAGGTGTTCAAGCATACTTACAACAATTTAAAAACATCAGAAAAATTGCTCTTCAAAGCTACATAATCATTATCCCAACTTTTCTTCAAGCTTTCCATGATCATAAGTTGTCCACATAAGGAATAAGTTGCTTCCTTAGTGTATAACAGATTTGTAGTCTCATGCATCTCATATGTCTTTTTTGTATCCCTCAAGTTGCAAGTCAAAGTATCAAGTTTAGGAACAATGAGGCTCCTAAGTTGTCCAATCCTTTCATTTACTCTCTCCTTTTCTGTAACAAGTGTTTTGATTTTATCATGAAGGGTGGTCACTTGTGTTGCATGAGCTGAAGCCAATTTATGCAAGGGGTCAAATGATTTTGCCAATTCAGTTGACTTGACCTCAGTCTCCTTAATCACTTTATCAACATCAGAGATAAAATCAGTCCATTCTATGCATCCTCTATAGATTTTTCTTCCTTCTGCCAATGCATCCTTGATACTGTAGATAGCCAAATTCAATGAATTTTTATCAGTGATTACCTCAACCTTAAGCTTATCAAGTCTCTAATCTTCATACTCACTCTTAGCTTTAATTTGTGTAGACTCTTCTAGCGATTGAAAGTGGGTATTGGATTCCTTCAACAAAATTTCCACCTAAATAGATGTAGATTCATTCTAGTTCACTACACGTGTAGGCATAATCTTGCTGATAAATTGTGAAGTCAATGGTATTAATTCAATATCCTTTTTATGTGACTTCAAAATTTATTTCCTTTCCCTTGATTGTGCTAAATTATCAATATTCATAATCTCCTCAAGGCTCAATACATTGAAATGAATATTACTTTGTATCAACTTCATGTTCTTGTCATCATCAAAGTCTTCAGTTGCAACAAATGCAGTGTCTCTTACCTTTTCTAAAATTTTTGCAATAGTAGCAATAGGATCTTGTGTATCCAGATGTTCATCAGTTTTAATTTTATCGATTACCTTCTTGACCTCTACTTCCTCATCCTTCAGAATCATATCGATATCATTAATTATCTGGTCAATGTCAATGATATCTGTATCCTTCATCTCACAGTTATCTGTTGTCTCAGTCAAATCTATATTGTCTATTAAAGGTTCCATAGTAAAATTAATAGGAACTCCTCTAATGTATGCATCAGGTTCATTCTCTGACCTTTGGGTACATGCATCCACTAGCGAATCTTCATTCTCAACATTGATCTCATTATCATCCTTCTTCTAAATTATAGTGATGTTTTTTTCAATGAGAACCTTAGTCAATTTTTTTTATGTCTCCTCATATACCTCATCAATCATTCATATCATCAACTTGTCTGTTCTTGTTTTTCTTCAGAATTCTTGCTTTGCTAAATCAAGGATCTTATGAATTTATTCAATAGAAAATATAGGATAGAGTTGAAGTAATTACCTTTTCCCTTATCTCCTTGTCCTTTTCTAAAGCAGTCATCCTTCTTCCATCAAGTTTGTTATATATATTCATCGAGCATTTTACCTTTTATCTCTATCAAACCTCTATTGTATTTGTTTAGATATTCTATCATTCCATCTTCAATCCTCTTCTTCTCATCTTCATCATACATATTGTAGTATCTTTTTACTTGAACTAATATCCCATAAATAGTCATGTTCTTAATAAGATCATTAACAAAGAAATGTGATTTACCAATATATGTCCTTTGTTTCTTCTTTGTAGGTTCATCTTCAACAACTCTAGCTACCATAGCACCTTCTGATCTAACATTTTTCACTGCATCCTCTAAATCTATAGAATCATCTTTATCTTCTTCATCATCACCTTTATAAGTTCTTTTAGGATCTCTCTTCACTCTCTTACTAGTAGGGGTAGTATTGTTCTTTTTCTTTACCAATCTACCTTTTGTTGTCACATGGGTAGGTTTCTTCGGTGAAATAGGTTCCTTCTTGATTGTAATAGTAGCACTTCTAGTCTCTCTAGCTCTCAAATATTATGTAAAAGGAATGTAAATATGAGGTTCATCTACCTCTACATTAATAGGTTCATCAAAAAGTTAACCTTTTCATTTGTCGTGCTCAACTGCCTTTCCCTTTTCCTTCTCTTGTTCTACAAATTCTTTCTTGCTTCCTCAATCTTTTCTTTTTTGAATCCAAAACTTATTGCCACTTCTTCCACTTCTTTTCTGACTCTTCTTTCTCTACCCGGTCTAGTGAGAATCTCGTGTACTTCAAAATATTTTTATGTGTATGTACCAAATATTTTCTCAGTAGTATCTATTGGTTTCTTCATAATATCCTCACCATAGGGTTCTAGGACTGGTCCGTCAACTTCATATCCCATCGACATAACTCAAGATGTTCTAGGTTGAGTTGCCTCCATCAAGCATGAGTCAATTTCAACCATAAAACATATGTCATTCTTATACTTCTCCACAATCTTTGCTGGAATATTTTATATTAATTGCATTGATTCTTGAAATTGTTTAAAGAATGCTAATATATTTCCTTTATCAGTCTCTTCTCCCATCATATCATAAAACTTTCTAATCTGAACTGCCACAAGACTTTCTTCCAAACAATATTGCCAACACCAGAAAATAAATTTCAAAAATAGAAAAATATGCATACCATTAATTGCCCATATTTAAAGATTTGTCTTTTATCCTTCTTTATCTTCTCAATATTCTTCATCAACTGATCCCTCAGTGCTTCACATATGTCATAGTCAATATTTTCTTTCACCATTTTGTAGGCCACATAGATGATGGTGCTTGATATTGAATTACCTCTTCTTGAATGATAGACCTTATACCCCAAAACCATAGAAGAAAATTTTACATTTGGTTGTCTTATGTTGTTTACAGTCATCACACACTTATTCCACTGTGAATCTATCGATTGAGTAACAAGGTCCTTCTTAATAGACCTAAGTGTGGGTACCTCACCCATGTCAGAAAATCTAGTCACTTCCTTCATGACTTCTTTTGTGATTTTGTGTGGTGAATCCAGCCACATGAACTGATAATGCACTCCACTTAGAATAAGTCCTATCCACTCTAGTTCGAAGAAATCTGCGAACTCCATGACCTGAGTAAAATTCTTCTCCCTCAAAGATTTATACTCATCTTTCATAATAATATATGTAGTAAGTTCCTTCCATTGCTCAACTATTGCTCTCTCTCTGAATTCTTCCAAAGGACAATTTATATATGCTTGCACATCCTCAACATGAAGAACTTCGTAGGGAATGAAAGAAAAATCTCCTTCCAGGTCATCAATGTAGATTTCACTAGGTGTTTCTTAAAGACTTGTCCATGTCTCTCTGTAATATCAACAACTCTAGGAGTATCCATACTGTAATCTTCACAAATGTAAATTTCCAAGAAAATACCTCTTTCATCAAATTCTAGGGCATAGATGAAAGATGTAGATAAAATCACCTTCAAATGCTACTATATCACCTCAAATGCTTTGCAAGCTCCTTCACTAGTATGCAAGTTGTATAATTAAAGTAAGAAAATCCTTTTTGTAACTTTGCACGCCATAGAAAGATGTCAGAATTAATTGCATTGTACTTCATCAAAACTGTTTCATAATAGAGTATGTAAAACCCTTCCGTAATTCTTCCAAATTGCTCAAAACTTTCCGCGATTGATATAGAAGATGTAAATTGCATTTCTATAACTCTCTATGCCTTTGCATCCATTTCTTTGTCAGATTTAGGGGTTGAATCAAATTATTGATAAAGAAATCCCCTAAGATCAATGATCTAATTAATTCTTAGAAGAGATAGTCACACCAAAAGCTGGTGTGATCTTTCCAGTAGCATAAATCATCTCTTTTCTAACCCATACCTTACTTATTTCTTTCCTAACCTCATTCACATCAACAATTTTCTTTCTTTTATCATTATGCACATTGTTTCCTTCTACCTATCCTCCTGCATTGTTCATTTTGCAATTCCTAGAAATATGACCATGATTTTTGTATTTAAAGCATGTCACATTAGCATACCTTGTGTTTTCAAGGTTTGTGCCCATTTTTCATTTATTTTCAATATGACCAAATTTGTTGCATTTGTAACAGGTTAAATTCCTTTGGTTGTTCATCCTCGATTTGCACTCACTTGCCTTATGTCCATAATTCTTACATGATGCAGTCAAGCTCGGAGGATCCAATAAAGGACTATCCAAACTTGCATCCAACCACAAGAACAAAAACGGAAACACCACAACAACAAATATAACAACTTATATCAACTTATATTATCTCTGAAAATCAATTACATGCAATGTGTTAGGTTGTAAGGCCTTCCTAGTTACGACCAATACATAAGAAAACTCAACAAGATCTCATGGGATCCAACTTCACCAGCCTACCCTACAGCTAAGTGGAAGAAACCAGATCTAAACTTGTGCTCGCAAGCCACCAAGCAATATTACAAGTTTCTTTCTTACCCACTTACTACTGTCTGCTATCAACTCGCTCTCCATTCCTCTAGCTCTGTTCCTCCTCTAAATGCTACCTACATAATTATTTTATATAACACAGCCACAAGTCGGCTTCACAAACAAATATTAAATCTCAGTCAGCCCATTACAATCTACGATGAATCATATTAAATGACCCAGTCGGTTGCAAACAAACAATAAATACATAGAAGAAAGCACTAAATCAAATTTAGGTCCACACAAGATCCAATGCATCATAACAACACACCTCAGAACTTTACACAATCACAATTACCCTCCTCAAATCACAGATGCAATCTCCAATGTCCGCCCAATCCATAAAATCTAGTCTGTGAACTCATCAACCGAGACCCCCAAGTCGGTACCGAGAACAAAAAAAGCCACCGAGCTCGTTTGGTGAATCAACACTACAAATAGACCCCAAGTCTGTTCGGTGAAGAAAAACACTCCTTCCACCAAGAACCGAGCACCAAAACAACCGAGAACACCCAAACTCTACCAAGCACTACCAACTCACCTACCGAGCACCAAACAAAACTTAAACATATTTTGGTCAACACATGAGTGCCAACTTCCCTAGGATGCTCCTACATCAAAAACCCTAGGTGTGAAAAGATGTTCTAGCAACTCCACAAACATCTTCTAGGATTCATCACATAGATCCCAAATTGATTCTTGATATAGATGTCCTCCGAGTCCTTAACTGATACACCCATGCCTAGGTTCTTCTTCTGCTTCCTCTTACCACTAGCACTTTCTGAAGTGCCTTCAGATCTTTGAACCTTAATGTCTGCACCAACCCCTGTAGTCATCTTAGATTTTCTACCAATGCTCAAGTTCCTCCTTCCTTTATCTCCATCCTTCAAAGGAATCAAAATAAACTTTTGTCCAGCTTTCAGGATAGTAAATATGTTCCTCTTACAGTCATGAATAGCCTCTCTATCATACTGCCAAGGTCTCCCAAGTAAAACATGACAATAACTCATCTGCAAAATGTCACATAATACTTCATCCTTATAAGAACCAATATGAAAAATTACCATGCATTGATTCTTCACCTCTACTGCATGATCTTCTTGTAACCAACTTATCCTATAAGGAAAATGATGTTTCAACTTCCTTAAACTAAGCTTTCAAACCATCTCCTTAGAAACCAAGTTATCAATACTTCCTCCATCAACAATCACCTTACAACATTTACCACCAAAATTACACATAGTCTTGAACAAGGTCTTCCTTTGACAAGAATCAGCTTTTTTCATGGGCAACAATATTCTCCTAAGAAAAAGATTCACACCTTCCACCTCGGGTTCATTCTCTGCAAATTCATTCACCACAACATTTTAGTGACTACCGACCTTCTTATCTACATAGGGACATTCAAAGACTGATGTCCTTCTTCACCACAGTTATAACAGGTACCTCTGAATACACCTCTACCTTCCCTTCTCCTCGGTTCAACAGGTTTCGGTTCCTCCTCAACTCTCAGTTTATCCTTTACCAATTGTTCTTGCTTCTCTTTCCCTCGGGAGTTACCTTGATGTCTCCTTTTCAACTTATCTTTTGCCTTAAGTTCATACTGATAAGCATCCTCAACCAAACCAATATTCAACATGCCAATCTCATCCTGGATATTGAATCTGAGACCATTAACATATTTGGAAACCTTTTCCTTAGAAATCTCCCTATTTCCATATCTAATAGTCATCTTGTAGAACTCCTCGGTATAGTCTTTCACACTGAGATCTTTCTGCTTCAAATTCTGCAACTTCTTCAAAAAATCAAGTTCATAGTAGGTGGGTATGAACTTAGCCTTCAATCTTGTCACCATTAATCTCCACTAGGTGATTTTCATCTCACCTTCTTCCTCCCTATCTCTCTTTAACTCTTTCCACCATAAGGAAAAATGACCATTTAACTTAGTTTGTGCTTGTTAGAGTAATAGTCTATCGGGTTATTAATTAAATCATTATGATCTAATTACTAACTCACCTACTCACTCTAGTTTGCTTTAGCTAACCTTAGGGTTTCCCTTTTAGGGTTTTCGTGATTCCTTTTATAAGGATTCACTTCTTAGTTTTCATTACAGAGTTTTTCATCATCACATTGTAATCTAGAAACATATCATTAATATATTGTTTTCTTGAGTACATGATGTCTCCTCTGGCTTTTTGGCCGCCATAGTTTCTTTCTGTCTTCTGTCTTTGCTTCTTCCATGTGACAAGTTTGCATGCAGGTGTTCTTGGGAGATTAGCTTTCAGCCTAATCCAACATGGTATCAGAGCCATTCTGCAGCTGGCTGTTCGTGTTTTTTTGAAGCATTCCAGATTCAGAGGGTTTCAGAAGTTTTTTCAGTGTTTTTTATTGGATCTGGGGGTTCTTTATTTTTTGAGGCACTTTGGACCAAAACTGACCTCACGATTGCGTCTAGAAGGCCCAAAAACCCCATAATCCATATAAGGCATGTCTGTTTTAGACACCGGGGCATCTGAGGGAAATTTCTTGGCCTTCCAGGGCCGTACGGGCACATTTTTCGAGAAAATATATATATATATATTTTTATGTTTTTTTGGCATTTTGGGTGGGTTTTAGGGCACGCTACCAGCGCGCCACCCGCGCCGCCCCTGCGACCACCCCGCCGCCGGCTCCGCCGCCCTCCGCGGCCCCTGCCGCCTGACTCCGCCGCCTCCTGGCCCCGCCGCCCTCCGCGGCCCCCGCCGCCCAGCCGGCTCACTCCGCGGCCCCCGCCGCCTGCCGCGTCGCTTCGCTTGCTCAGCCCCGGGTTCGCGCCTCCGCACCGCCCGGTCACCGCTCCGCCGGTGGCGGGCTTTTTTGATAGCCCCCGCGAGCATTTAAACCCAGCGGCCAGTCATATGCCAGACCAAGGGCCCCAGTTAAGCCCCCTGCGCGCCATACGCCTAGGGGCACTTTTTTTTTAGCCCCAGGGGCTTTTTTTCTGTCTTTTGGAGTATTTTTTGAGCCCTTATCGCCTTTTTGGCTCTATTTGGAGCATACGGAGGCCTTTTTTGGACTTCGTTATATCGTCGGAAAGCTCTTTACAAGCTCTTTCCGACTATGGTGATTAGGATTTTTGGGTCTAATATTTTGATAATTTTTTTTTCTGTTGAAGTCTGATGTTTGTTTTTGCCTTCCGGGGGTCATATCTGGCTCATCCGAACTCCATTTTTGGCAAACCAGATATCGTCGAAAAGCTGGTTCAGTGAAATATTCTGTTGCAGGGGTATTTTTTCTAGATTCTACTCCAGGTTTTCTCTCCTCTGAGTTTGACAGTTTATGCACTCTGGTGGATTGCTTGGGTCTACAGGTCCTGGGATCTCTTCTTCTGATATTCTAGCTCACTCTTCTTTCTGACTTCTGAGTTTGTTGCTTCTTCACTGTTGCATCTTTGTTTTATAAACACACTGAGATAAAGTGCCTACTTCTGTATTTTTGGGATCTTGTACACCTTGTATGGTTTTAGTACTTGCACTCTGTTATAAAGTGCCATGGGGGGTTATGATGATTATGTCATTTTAGGCGCATCCACCTTTTTCAAGTGAGCATACCTTCTATGACATTAGTCCATGTTGTGTGTTGATGACACCGCCCTTTATCCTATGTTTGTAGTTCTGTTGCACTGTTGGTGTTCCTGGTTCTTCTTCTGCAGATGTTTCTGGCATTGCATTTCAGTGTTCCTATCACCTCTCCCTGTTCAGCATTATGGGGGGGTTCACCTGTTGGTTCTATTGCTTCCTGGTTTGATTGATCAGCTCTTCAGACATTGTCTTCTCTACCTGGTCATGCACTTCAGTGGGGGTTCCAGTAGTCTCTTCTGACAGAGTTTACAGTTCCATGCTTCAGAGATACTTCTTGCTCATTCTTGTTCCTCTCTTTGGGACTTTCCCTAGATTGAAGACTTAGTTTCCTTCATCTAGTTCATTTCTTTTACTTGGGTACCTGATCAAGCCTTATTTCTGGGACCCATCTTTCCTGCTTTCTGCAGTAGTTTCCTAGGTTTTGCTTCTCCCTAAGCTTATCTTAAGGGGGGGTGTTAGAGTAATAGTCTATCGGATTATTAATTAAATCATTATGATCTAATTACTAACTCACCTATTCACTC
>MU224655.1:1966070-1983596 GCA_018584345.1 Thuja plicata | reverse complement strand
TCTTGAGCACATGATGTCTCCTCTGGCTTTTTGGCCACCATAGTTTCTTTCTGTCTTCTGTCTTTGCTTCTTCCATGTGACAGGTTTGCATGCAGGTGTTCTTGGGAGATTAGCTTTCAGCCTAATCCAACAGTGCTAACCTCACTCTAAAAGGATCTCCAATATCTTCCAACTCAAAGTAGTCTTCTAATTCACCGATCCAAACAATCAAATCTTTGGGGTTCAATGTACTTGAAAAATTAGAAACTTTCATCCTATGACTTGTATTCAACCGAGCCATAGATCTTTTCAACCAATCAACTCTGTCATCTCTACTATATCTAGCACCTTCGATAGCGGCTTCAAAATCTTTCGCAGCTTCCTCATAGCCATCCTCTGTTCCAGGGTTCCTTTGCAAATCGGTAATAACCCTCATGATTTTAGCTACCATCTCATTCTTCATTGCCGCTATCTCAGATCTAAACCTTTCTATCACTTTCAATTCCACCTCATCAGAGAGATCTACAATCATCCTAGGTTCCAATCTTCTTGGAGGCATCTTCAAGCCCTTTGCAGCAAATCCCATCCAACCACCTTGTGACAACCTCTGAACTGTCTCCAAGTTAGATCGCAACCTACTACCTCGTACAAATAGTCAGATAGGTTTTATAAGTCCAGGAACACAAACCTGCAACCTTCACTCGGACCAACCAGATTAAATTTGCCATGATAACGAACCGTCTCTAATACCACTTGATGCAGTCAAGCTCAGAGGATCCAATAAAGGACTATCCAAACTTGCATCCAACCACAAGAACAACAACAGAAACACCACAACAACATATATAACATTTTATATAAACTTATATTATCTTTGAAAATCAATTACATGCAACATGTCGAGCTGTAAGGCCTTCCAGGTTACGTCCAATACATAAGAAAACTCAACAAGATCTCACAGGATCCAACTTCACCAGCCTACCCTATAGATAAGTGGAAGAAACTAGATCTAAACTTGTGCTTGCAAGCCACCAAGAAATCTTACAAGTTCCTTTCTTACCCACTTACTACTATCTTCTATCAACTCGCTTTCCCTTCCTCTAGCTCTGCTCCTCCTCGAAATGCTACCTACATACTTATTTTATACAACACAACCAAAAGTCAGCTTCACAAACAAATATTAAATCTCAGTCGACCCATTACAATCTATGATGAATCATATTAAATGACCCAGTCAACTACAAAAAAACAATAAATACATAGAAGAAAGCACCAAATCAGATTTAGGTCCACACAAGATCCAATGCACCATAACAACACGCCTCAGAAATTTGCACGATCATAATGACCCTTGTCAAATCACAGATGTAATCTTTAATGTCTGCCCAATCCATAAAATCTAGTCAATGAACTCATCAACTGAGAACCCCAAGTCGGTACCGAGCACAAACAAAGCCACCAAGCTTGTTTGGTGAATCAACACTGCCAACAGACACTGAGTCTGTTCGGTGAAGAAAAAAACTCCTTCCACCAAGAAATGAACACTAAAACAACTGAGAACACCTAGACTCCACCGAGCTCTTCCAACTCACCTACCAAGCACCAAAAAAAACTTAAACATATTTTGGTCGACACGGGATTGCCAACTTCCCTAGGATGCTCCTGTATCATTATAGGTATAACAGTAGACAAAGAATGTAGCATTATTAGGTCTTCTTTTGCACTCCTTTTCTCTATGCCCAATCGTGTTATATGAAAAACATTTCCCATTGAATTTAAATTTTCTCATAGGTATCTTCATATGTTCTTCAGTTTGTTGTTTGATGAATTGATTTTCTCTATTGATCCAGAACTTTATCCTTTCTCATCCAGGTCCTTGTGTATCTCCAACTAGTATTTTCCTTTCCAATTTCTCATCAAGACTCGCAATACCTTATCTAAATTTTTATTTGAATTCATTAGCAGTAGCAAGTTCACTCCTAAGAACTTCAATAACCCTTTCAAGTTCCTGCTCATTGTGTTTAAACTCCTCAAGATAGATAAGTAGTTGTCTAACTTCACCATTCAGTCTGTAACATTCTTCTGTCTTTTCCTTTAGGGTCTGCATAAGATTCTTCTTATCTTCAATCTCTTAGTCAGCTTCATTACTACAACTTCCAATTTATGTTGCATATTGTCTCTTTCCTTGGTGATTTGTTCATGCTCATCAGATTTTTATTTTAGGGATTGAGAACCATTTGTTCTTCCTTTCTGCTAAAATTTTTCAACAAGATCTTTCCTCTTACCTCTGGATTTGTTCAATTGATCCTTCAGGTTTTCGATGAAACTTTTAGCATCCTTAATCTTTTTCTCTAATACTGGATTATGATTTTTTTCTTTTTCAAGATAATCAAGCGCAACCAAAAGTTGCTTCTATGCACTACTAGAAACTGTCAAAATCTTCTATCAGGATTTTCCTTAAGTGGTAAGACTTCTTCCAAGGACCAAATCTCTAATACCAATAGTTTGGATTGAAGAACACTAAGAGGGGGTGGGGGGTGAATCATTGTTCCAACAGATTTAATATTCAACTACAATTTGCATATTAATGAAATGAACACAACTGAGGGTAAACCATAACACAACAACCATAATATCATAACACCATAACATTTATCATGGAAACCCTATTAGGGGAAAAACCATGATGGGGATGGAACCCACAATATGTTTGACTTCTGTAGAAATAAAATGTCTGATTAAGGGTGATATTACATAAGAGGGGAATGTACATACATTCAGTATTACAACATAGAGGTCAATGCTCAATTATAAAAAAAACACCAACAAGGTTCATTGCCTTAGCAATCTGATTACAAAAGATAGGACTCATTGTCCCAATCATGAACTGACAAACAGCATCAAATATGCTAGTATGGTTCCAGTAAAGTGTATAATTGATCAACTAACAAGAAATTTTTTGAATGATGTCCCTTTAGTAGTGTATCACATGCCTCTAGCATATCCAACCTTCACATCACAATATCATATCTGATCGTCTCAAAAACTCGATCTTATATATCAATTGTTTCTTAACACTGTCAACCACAAGAACAAAATGATTAGCATGTAGTGTGTCGGCCAAATACCTTATCAAATCTACATGCTAACCCAAATCATAATGTGTAAATCATGTACCATGTCGGCTCTAAGTCCTCCATTGATCAAACAAATTATACCATCGATCCAATAGGATCATTGCTCAATCTAGTGATCAACTGTCCCTATCTTTGTCACCAACCTGTTAACCCGGTACTCAAAAAATCATATCTCCATCAAATATCAACACCCAAAATTGTGTTAGTAAACATAGATATTAATATCACCCATGAATCATCCCCTGTAATTTCTCATCAAAATTATTTCTTATGTGTTCGTACCGATTACAATACCAAAACTGTATCAGTGTACCAGTAATTCTAGACTCAGCCAATTTTACATTCTATCCTTCGGTATTATAATATTATGTCAGCCAATCATCTACAAGATGTGTAGTTGCCATCAATGACAACATACAATCTCTCCATTAGTGTCTCTTGCCAACAATTATTCCCATTTGTCTTCCCATTGTTAGAGACAACCATTTTTTGGCATTGTTGTTAGGGATGGTGTCAACCTAAGAGTTCTTGAGAGTTATAATTTTTTCCAATATTCAATAGCTTAGAAAAACTTTGTTTTCAAAAATCATTAGTTATAGTTAGGTATGAATCGTCACAACCTCACTAAATTTTGCGTAGGTATTCTGGAATTGAGTTAAAAACCACATGTATAGAGGTAGGAGAAGGGATGCTTATGGGAGATTCCTTCCTAATGAACCCAATCTTGAAAATGAGATTGAGATAAACCTTTTGATAATATATTTGAAGAATTATGAGATTCTAAAACATCCTCTAAGAATCCTCTTGTTGAGTCACTCATTTATAATCATTTTGCTCTCATAGTATATCAAGGAAATATGGCTACCCAAATTTCTCCTCCACCTAACCATCCAACTTTACCATTTCCCATCACTAAGAAACATGAACTTGATAATCTTAAGAATTTTTCAGCCTTGATCATTCCTAAACTCTGTGGGGTTGTAGAAGAATACCTAGAAACCTTCTTGTTTGATTTTTATATCTTATGTATGAGTTATGACTATACAATTGATACTCATAGACTCAAATTATTTCCTACCACACTAAAAGAACCTGCTCAAAGATAGTTTATGAGTCTAGGTGCTGATACCATCGATGGTTGGGATTGTTAGTAATAACTGAGGGGGGGGGGGGGGGGGAANTGAATCAGTGCCCTAAAAAATATTCCAATAATTAACTACAAAACTTTATATCTCAAATATAAACCTCAAGTTATCTTTTGTCCCAGAAGATGCATGCCTTTAAATAATCTTAAGAAATAACTACTGCTCAAATTTCAATGCAAAACCTTATACTATCAGTTTACTGATTAGAAAGGTTTAGTTTACCAAAAAATAGTAAACTTATTTGAAGTTAACTATGTGTAATGCAAAACACTAAAGTAATGACTCATAAACACATTGACACGTAGATTTTAATGTGGAAACCCTGTTAGGGGAAAAACCACTTGGGATCGGTAACCCAAAATTTTCACTCTTCTAAAGTGAGCTCGATGAAGAGCCAACCCTGTTAAAGGTTACAAACAAACTGTTAGGTGTGACCTTGTTAGAGGATTTAAATATAATAGTTTGTCACTTGATATTTGGCATCTCAATGCTACCTTGTATGATCAAACCTCTCTTGTTTGTCAAATGGTATCTGGCATGACTAATGCTATCTTCATGATCAAAATTTTTAATACTCCTTGGGATGTATCTCAATATAGAAAGGATCTTTAAATCCTGCTCGGTTAAGAGACTTTCTGAATCAATGGTTAAACTGAAACAGTATGACATGTTCACATATACAACTTATACTTGCATATTTTTAGATCTATTGTAAGCTCGTAAAACCAATATGATCAATATATCTTTTCAATACCTTTGCTCCACTCTTGTTTCTACTCAGTGATGTTGTACTCTATTGCTCGGTGTCTGTAGAAATATTTAGCTCTTTCCTCAGCTTGATTGATCAGGACTGAATGAAGTTGTTCTTCATCAGTTTCTCTCCAGTGTTCTCTTTCTCTATCACTCCCCTTAATTCATAATGAATTAAGTTGTCTCTTTATAGACATGATATAACCATTTCTAGGTTCTTGATTTTCTTGATCTTGGCATGATCCACAATTCTAGCTAATCTTGATTTAAAGAAAAACTCCTATTTTATCTTGTAGAGATCTTCTTGCCAACTGGATAAAACAACTTTAAATATTTTACTTATCTCTGGCTTTATCTTGTCGATGAAAACAATGATAACAACCAGTTAAGTCTATATTTAGCTCTGCCAGCTAGATATTTGCAATTTTTGAACTTCAGTTAACTTCGGTGTTGTGTCCGTCGGTTTAACACTTGATTCTACCCGTCGGTAATGCTCATCGATTTTCATGCTCGGGATATCACTGTGAATTTTTTATCGGTTTCCTCTGTCCATCGGGGTGCACTACCCATCGGTGTTTGTGGTCATTTTGTGAATCCTTAGCTTTAATGCATTACTGAAAGCATAATATTTATCTCTCTGATTCTCTAAATTCTTTGACACTTTGATTATAACCGATTAGATTATATCAATTTGACATCAATGACAATACAATCCATTAACTGATTTAATGACTTGCATTGACTTTTCTGCATTTTGGTGATCAACTTAACATCTTCAAACATTCAATCAGTTACATGTCATCTATCTCTCCCTTTGGCATTGATGGAAACATACTACATTATCACACTATATTATTATTAATACAATATAAACTATAACAGTTTCATCAATTTCTCCTATTGTAACTATTACAAATGCCTGCTTCTCGGTAAGATCATATAACTTAGATTTTTGCTGCTTGTAGATGTTCTCTTTAATCTTCAATCCCTTCACTGGATAGTTGTATCAACTTTTGATTCTGATCTTGTGCTCTCCCTTTGACTGTTCTTCTTCTGATAATCTCTTTTTCCTTTAATAGAAATCTCTCCCTTTCTTCTTTAAGAGAGATATTTCATATGTAGCTCTCTTATCTAGATGTTTTCTCCCTTTTGATATTCTCTCCCATCTGGATATATTCTTTCCCTTCTGGATATTCTCTCCCTTTGACAACAATGCCAAAGTCCTTTTTACTTAATATATTCCTTGAATTTTCCTTTTATCATCAACTTAGCTCTGTGTTTAACCAAAATTTATCTCTGGTTTTCGGTGTGGATAAATACCTTTTTATGTACAGATGTATCTTTGCAGTTCATTTCTTTGCTTGCTTCAACATGAATGATCTTCTATTTTGTGTATAGGCTGATGCAATCTCCTAGTCATTTTATTGACTGATAGATAGGGGTTGGACCCCTAGTCTCTACCTTGGGTACTCAAATGTATCCTTCGATAATGGCTTGGTGAATATATCAACTAACTGTTCCTTTAATTGCACATATTCCAGTACCACTTCTTTTTCTTGCACTTGTTCTCTTAAGTAGTGATACTTTATAGCAATGTGTTTAGTCTTAGCATGCATGATTTGATTCTTTGATATGTTAATTGAAATGGTATTATCACAATAGATAATCAATGGTTCTAAAATCTTCATATGCATACCTTCCAGTAATTGTTTGATCCATGCAATGTTTGAGGAGTTTGCAGCAGTAGCTACATACTCTACTTCTACAGTAGACTAAGAGATGCATCCTTGCTTCTTGCTGATCCATGTGACAAGTCTATCACCCATGTAGAATGCTCCTCCAGTTGTGCTCTTTTGGTCCTATAGGTTTCCAGCCCAATCTGCATCTGTATAGACTTGTAGCTCAAATTTACCTCTTTTGTTCTACCATAAGCCATAGTCTTCGGTGTTCTCCAGATACCTCCGAATTCTCTTGACAGCAGTCATATGTGATTCTTTGGGGTTAGCAGAGAATCTTGCAACTATTCCAACTACATGTGCTATATCTGGTTTGGTATGAACACCATACATTAGTTTTCCAATCATTGATTTATACAATGTTTGATTTACCTCATTTGATTTGTCATCTTTTGTCAGCTTACATCTGGTAGCCATAGGTGTTCCTACTGGCTTGGATTCTTCCATCTTGAGTATATTCAACACTTCCTTGATGTATTTGGACTGAGTGATATATATGCATGTATTTTGTTGAATAATTTGTAGACCAAGAAAGAACTTGATCTCCCCAAACATAGACATTTCAAATTCTTTGCTCATTTCATTAGCAAAGTTTTGACATAACATTTCATTACCCCCAAAAATGATATCATCAACAAAAATTTCAGCAATTAGAATATTACCGTCGGTATCTTCTTTTAAGTACAGATTGCTATTTTCACTTGTTCTTAAAAATTCAATGCTAATGAGACAGGAGTGAAGTCTTTCATACCAGGCTCTTGGTGCTTGTTTCAATCCATACAAGGCTTTATGTAGTCTACATACCATGTTCCTCTTGTCTGGATCAACAAACCCTTCTGGTTGTTCAATGCATACCTCTTCTTCCAGTATCCCATTTAGGAATGTAGATTTTACATCCATCTGGTATACCTTGAATCCTTTGTATGCAACATAAGAAAGAAGAATTCTAACTCCTTCTAGTCTGGCAATGGGTGCAAAGGTTTCTCCATAATCAATTCCTTCTTCTTGTGCATATCCCTTGCAGACTAATCTTGCTTTATTTCTTGTGACTTCTCCATTCTCATTCAGTTTATTTTTGAATATCCATTTGGTACCGATGACATTCTTGTCATTTGGTCTTGGTACAAGTGTCCATGTTTTGTTCTTGTCAATTTTTTATATTTCTTCATTCATATCACTTATCCATTCTTCATTTTCAAGTGCATTACTAACAGATTTAGGCTCAAAATCACAAATTAAACATCTGGTGTTTAGTGACTTACTTCTTGTTCTCATTCCAGCCTTCTTGCTCCTATGATTTGATTTTGTGGATGATTCCTTCTAACATACTTGGAGGGTATCAGTTCATCTCTTTGTTCATCATTTTGATCATCATCATGACCTTCATTCTGATCTCCATAGCTCAGAACATCATCTTGAGTATTTCCCTGATTTTCAGTAATTACAGCCTGATGCTCAGGTACAATGTTCTGTTGCTTGGGAAAAATGCACTGGTGCTCGAGTAGAGTGTTAGGTTCTTCATTATAAACAAACCTATTGTAGTCCTCTGGTTCTTTCTTGCTTTCCTTGTCATTCTTCTCTGCATATTTATATATTTTAACATTTGCACTTTCAATGATCTTATTAGAAGACTTATTAAGACACTTATAGGCCTTGCTTTTGGTGGGATACCCTAGGAAGATACCTTCTTCACTTTTGGAGTCAAGATTTCCATTCCTATCATCTTTTAAGATATAAAATTGACTACCAAAATTTTTGAAGTAACTTACATTGGGTGTGTGACCATACCAAAGCTCATAGGGTGTCTTCTTGGTGTCTTTCTTCAATTATACTCTGTTCAATGTGTAGACAGCAGTACTGATAGCTTCCCTCTGGAAAGTTTTGAAGACATTATTCATGTTTTTCCATTAGTGTAAGAAAGAAAAAATAGATAAACACCGTCGGTTAAGACTACACTGACAAACATGGCACAACACTACCCAACACCAAGGTTACCGATAATTGCTAAATTCAGAGCATTCCGACGAAACACTACTCAGTGTTAACTGATGAATGAAAAGACAAAGGAACCCGACGAAGTAACAAACAATGTAACTCGATGAAGTAGACAAGAGAGGAACCTGACAGATCAAGGTAACCAGACGAACAATTCAAAGAAGGAACACCGAAAAACTTTTAGTTCACTTCAACAATCAGATACCGAGAGTCAGTTACATCCTGCAAAAAGTGGATCTCACTTCCACGCCAGATAAATCACTGAAGTTTTATATTTAGCTTCTTTATTTGTTTTAAATCCATTATTTAAGGGAAAAAAATGTAATTAATATTTTTTTTATCAGTCTAATTGATTTAAAACATATGAACTAAAGATCAAGGTCAAGTTGTAAACCCTTGATCTAGAGTTAACTTTGTAATGCGTGATTCTAGAATAGGTCAAAGAAATTATATAAATAGATGCTCAATCAATTTTAAGTAAGTTGTTTGATATGATTTTAGCCTCTGAGAGCATCTAAGGTTCAGACAAGAGAATTCATGCAGCAGCACAAACAAAGATCATAATAGTTTTCAAGAACAAGAACCATGGCTACAGACAAGCAGGAAAAGGTATTAATCACTCACTATAGGTGATATTTATTGATTGTAAGCTTTAATGGATCTGTGATCAGCAATTATAGATTGCATACACTCAGGTCAACATATTGTCTGCATTCTAACAAGTGTAGTACACTTAAGAAATCCTTTCAAGAAAGGTGGATTTAACAATCCTATTGTAAATCTCTTAACCGAGTGCACACTACATCAGTGTTGCTAAAGCTCTTAACAGAGTAGATTTTAACAGGTCTCCACATCAATACTCTTAAGAGGGTAGATAATTAGAAGTGATCAAATTGTAAGCCTTAACCAGCTCCCTTCCATTCTGCAGATAGTGAAGTTTTGTGGGTGCCATCCCCACCATAGTTTTTACTTCCTAAAAAGATAATTTTGCGATATCATATCTTGTGTTATGTGTCTATTAGTTTCATGAATGTTTCTATGAATGCTACATACAATTAAGTTTATGAATTGATATTACATGCATAAGACAAAACATTAGAATTGGTTGGTAAAACAATAAAGATTGATTACTAATGATGCAATCTAAAAAGGGTTAAAAGTTTTAGAGGTACTAATTCACCCCTCCCCTCTTAGTAATACTTCCCATTAATTCCAACAATTGGTATCAGAGCTAGATCTCTTGACTTGAAAATTTTAAACACTTAAGAGAAAAGATCATACAATGGAGAAGTACAAGCTTGAAAAAGGAATTGAGAATCAGAAGATAGAGATACAAATCTACTATGAGAAATACAAGGCTACAAGAATAAAGATGAGAGAGCTACTGGATGAAAGAAAAGCTATGACAACTCAGAGAAATGAAAAAGATTATCAAGAAGAAGAGATATCAGATTTCTTTAAATCATTAGGATATACTACTAGCAAATCTTTAGATACTTCAGAAGAAAACTTCACAATTATGACTGAGATCAATCAACATCTAACAGAGCAAATAAAGATGCTGTAACTTGGTCAAGAGACACAGATGGTGAGCATGATTGATCTAATGAACAATGCTAGACAGGAAAAAACTGAAAGAACACTAGGTATTGATGATAGGAGGAAGATTACAGAAAAGCTACAAGAAAAGGAATCAAAAATTCAAAGACATACTGAGCATCACCATGATATTACAAATCAGATTATTCTTATGAGTCAAGAAGCAAACAGAATGAACATAGAACTCATTGAAAGAATACAGACTTTCGGTGAACTAAGAGAAGAGAATGAAAAACTAAAGCATGAGGTTAGAATTCAGTAACAACATAATGACATGATTAAGAGAGTTGAAGAAAGCACAAAAAGGATGGATGAATTCTTGAATGGACAAAGAAGACCCAACACCAACACTGGACTAGGGTACACCGAGCATGGAGAATCATCAAATGAAGCAAATTCAAAAGATGACTACACCAAACCTAGACCCAGGAAGCTGACATGCAATCACTATGGAAGGCAAGGCCACACTTCTAATGTTTGTAGGAGAAAAGAAAAAGGTAATCCTAAATCCACATTTGCATTCATAAGATATTGTTATAATTGTAACAATAAAGGACATAAGGCATATGAATATAAATCAAAGATGACAGAACCAAAGAAGGAAAACTATATGGAAAAGTATTGTCCCACCTGCAAAATGCATGGGCACACATCTCTTGAATGCAGGAAAAAGAAAAATGAAGCATGGAAACCCAATAATCAAGAAAATGCATATAAACCGACCAGAATCGGTAATTCATATGTTTGGGATTACAATACATGGATAAGCTGCACAACATGTGGCATAAATTCTCACATTGCTGTAAACTGCATGAGAAAATGGACCAAAAGGTCTAGAGGCTAGACCAACCCTGGTATGGCATGTTTACACTGTCATAAGGTTGGACATGTAAAGAAAGATTGCAGAGACCAAATAACTGAGACAACCACCTTTACAAATGGTAACATCATTGAAGACATTAAGAAAATGAGGAAGCAAATGTGGAGGAAAGCTTCAACCATTGATGAAGCTAGAACAAGCAATGCAGTAGGTGACACCTCATCCCATGGATCTCGTGACATCACCACCTCCGCCTAAAGTTGTATAAGTAAGTATGGAACTGCATTATACCTTGTTATTTTTTGCATCAGTTTCATTATACAGTTGATAGATGGTCAAAATATGCATGAATAAAGATGCATATTATGTTACTTGTCACAATTATGAGAAAAAAACCTCATCGGTAAATACATACCAAAAATCATCGGTGAACAAATAGGTTAAGCTGTCTACTCTTACTGAGAATTGTCGGTCAATACATAAAAGGCTAAGTCACTATATGTAAATTGACACCTGTCGGTAAGGAAGCAAAGTTGTCACTACATTGAGATCCTTCGGTAAAAAAAACAAAGCCTAACAGCTACCCCGAGCATCATGTCAACATTGAGAATGTTTAGTGAGAATCTAAACTGACAAACTTCATCTTCATGTATCGATGAGTTGTTGAGAATTTATGACAAACTTAGGGAAAAAGGTCTATAAATACACAACGACTGCACGTCATTCTTCACAGCAAATTGAGCAAATAGAGCAGAGTGAAGAAAGATAAAAAAGAGAGAAGATTGCAGAGAAACCATGACTCATTCCAAAGGACTCCAAACTGATCATCTACGAGCCACACAGATTGAAGTAAGTACCGAACATACCGACAACTCTGCTATCATTTACGAAAAATCCCTAAATTCAAAACATAATGGCTACGACTTCAAGTACCTCTAAGCTTAAGAATAATAAGAAGAATTTAGTTAAGATAATCAAGAATAGCTTATGTGTGGAACCAAAATACAAGATATGCCTAGAGGTTGCCTTGAAACCCGATGAATCTGGCGCATTTTCAAAATTTCCACATAGGGTTTTATTAATTGAAGATGTTAGAGCATACATTCACTATAAAATCACTGAGATTGGAGATCTAGAGATAGATCAAGCTTACAAGAAGCTATGCGATGACCAAGGGAATCTAAAGGAAGAACAAAAGCATTTGAAAGTTACAGGGATCACTAATGCCCTATATTTCCTGAGGGTATTCAAAACTAACTGGATTCGGTTAGTTATAAGCAGAATGCATGACCAGAAGCTATGACTAGATGAACCTAAGAAAATAATGAAGGATGTGATTCATGTTGTCACTGGTTACCCCATAAATGAAAAGCCAAAAGATCACAAACATCCCTCTCGACCAGAAGTTGAGAAACTCACCAAAGCTGTATGGGACAACTGAGGATTAAAGGTAAACACCATCACCGACAAGGAGCTAAGGTTCGGTGCATCTATAATAGGGTACAAAATCTTTCAAGATTCAAGGCTAAACAACATTGCACAAACAACAGTAAGCACAACTTACAAGATTGTGAAAAAAGGAATATAGATGGATCTATGTGAGATCCTACTAAAACAACTTGATGAGAATATGACAACAATCAGGTCTGCCAAGACAAACACATGTAATTTTAGCTCACTTATAATGTGTATATTCTTTTATTTTCAAGAATCCTTTCCTTCAATTAGCAAAGTAAAGTGGGACACCACCAAACCAGTCACACTACAAATAAGTGACCTTATCAAGTCACTACGTGACAACTTTGATTCAGTGATGACTGAATACTTCCTTGATTTCAAGGAAAAGATTATGGAGAGAACAAGGATTCCAGAACAATTGATTGAAAAGAATAATGATGATATATGCTTCATGGTGGATACAAATTTCACCCATATCAAGCGAGATGTACTGAGGACAGCCTAGTTACTAGCACTTGAATATGAGATAAACATAGATCAAGCCTCAAATGAAATTGATGCATTATTAAATGGACCAATTGACAGTGAGCAAGAAAGATTTGGAAATTATGAAGAGGCAAAGACTAAAATAAAAATAGGCCTAGTCATCAAGAAGACTGTCAAAAAAAAAAACAAAATGGTAAAGAATCTTGAGAAGTTACTATCAGTTAATAAGGAGGAGCAAGAGAACACCGAGGAACAGGGTACCACAGGTAAAGAAGAAGATAAGCAAGCCACCGATTCTAAATCCATAGATTCTGATGTGCCTCCACCTCCAACCAAGAAGCCTAGAAACACACCAGCACAAAGGACTAGAAGTCAGACTGCATAGTCTGATACCACACCTAAGAAGAAAGGCCAAGTCAAAACTTATAAGAGAAAACCTCAAACACAGAAAAGAGGACCAACCAAGAGAAGGAAGTTCCTTAGGACCAGAGAAGACTTGGAGGACACATCACAATATGAAAAAGAGGAACAAGAAGAAGAAAAAAATTAAAAAACTAAGGTACCATCAACTATCGATGAAATTTGTGCATCAATGATAAATACAGGTTGTGTTCAAGATGCAAACGTAAAAAGATGGCTAACATTACAGCCCGGGGATCAAAAAAAATTGTAGATGCATTGATCCAAATAACGATCAATTTAAAGTATGTTCCATTACAAATTGAGACTTATATTCCAAACAAACTACTGGAGAGATTGTCTCAAAGATGGAGTTATGCTTTGACCCCAGAAAAGAAAACAAGGGAGAGGATACTAGTTTCAATCATGCCTCCTGAATCCAATATGGAAGAGATAAAAGAAATTATGGAAAAACACTCAAATAAATTTTTGGCTAAGATAAAAGCCTACAAGATACTACAGGGAAGTTTCTTAGAGCTTGATAGGAAAACATAAGAAAAATGGAGAAAGATTCTTGATCTACCTGCAGAATCAACAAGCAGCGAGAAGCCTTTACTACTCACCGAGACACCTCATACAGAGGAACAAAAAAAAGAAGCAAGTCCTGAGCACATTGCTTTGGATAATAAAGAGGATACTGATCCCATTGACTTAGATAAAGTCATGGATGATCTTGAGGTTAAAGACATCACAAACTATGATTCTGACAAGGACCCCAAGAAAGGTGATGATGTAATATTCATATCACTTAATGATCAGGCCAAGAAACAAGCACTGAAGACACCAAGTGAAAAGGTCATGAATGTAGCTGATGAAACATGGCCAGACACTTCAATCATTAACATTACAAGACTAGACCCTACTGAAGATATTCAAAAGGATGAAGATGTCACTCTTCAAGATGCCCAAACCGATGAACAGAATAGTACAACAGATGTAACACAGGTGAGCAATCAAGAAAATATGCCAGTATTAATCAAGGCTATCACTCTGATGGAAGGACAAGAGGAAGCTACTACAGATACAAAAATACCCTCAGACATGGGTGATGCAGGAACAAAATATACCACAGATGGAACAAAAGATACAACTGCAGAATAAGTTGCTACCGACGATTAGCAAGATAAGTCTACTGATCAGAAACAAGAAGAAACACAAGAGAAGAGGGAAAGCATAATGAAAAGAGTGAATGAGAAAAGCCAGATGATACTCAAATGAAACCAGAAGACAAATCTGCCGAGACAACCAAGGTTTATGGAGAGACATCTTCACCTAACCGACAGGTTAACACCAAGCAGAAGACACAAGAAGTGTCATCTACACAACCTTCACCGAGCACATCAACAAAAAAAAATGAACTAGCAATGGTAGTTCATAAATCTGCTTCTACACAAATCTCAAAGAAGAATCAAAAGAGAAAAATCAAACATCTTGTCACTTTGGATGAAGTAATTGAGATACCAGTATGTGATCCAAGAAAATTGGATCCTATTGAGTAAACAAAGTATGCTAGACTTTGTGAGAGGAAAGATATCTAGGATAAGCTGAGAAAAGATACTAAAGAGGAAAAGGTACTTGAGGTTGCAAAGGAAATTCTACATCAAATTGTACCTGATACTACTATTGATAAAACAAATCCCATACTTGATCAATTAGTTGTTATCACCGATGCTATCACATCTCAGAATATAGATGCAGAAAAGGCAATGGAAGTGAAGATTGAAAAGAAATTTGAATACAAACTAGCAGAGAAAATAAGCCAGGAAGTGGCAGTGAACAAGGTGAAGCTATCTGAACTAGTAAGTACATTGGAACATATACTTTCAGAAGCTATAACCTTAATTCAAAAGTTGTGCACATTAGATCAACTCACCAAGGAGTATACCAACAAGATAACACAAATTGATGTTGATCTTCAGTCTAATGCACAAGATCTCACAAACATAAAGGATGCAATTAAACTACACTATGACCAGCTCAAGCTAGCAATGAAGTTGAGACAGGACATACAGATTGCATAAACCAAGTTCAGAGATGAGGTAAATGAGCTCCAAGCTCTAATCCTACCCAATCTCAAATTCCTGTTGTGTGCTAAAAATGTGTCACACTTCTATGAGTCATTATATTCAAGATTACTCAAGAATGAGGTCTCTAATGGTGACTCATAGCTCCCTATTCATGGAGTGCAAGGGTTTGTGATGAAGGCCCTTAGTTTAGACCTAGTTATGCCCATGCAAGTACACCATGAAATGAGAGATTCAAAGAGGAAGAGAAATAATGATAATCTCCATGATCATTAAATATGCATGCAAATGAAAATGGAAGCTATTATATATGATAACAATGCAAGAAAGGAAATTAATCTATATGATAACAATGCATGTGCAAGATTAATCTATGAAAGGAAATATGCAAGCTTAATCTATGAAAGGAAATATGCAAGCTAAACTAATATGAATCTAATCTAAAATGGACTTCGATGGATGCATGAGAGAAGAAGACAAGAAGAAGAGAAGTTACATAGTTCAAGCTCAAATGCTCAAGCTCTCCTCCAAAATTGCTCTCCAAACTTGCAGCATAACAATAACATAAAAACTCTATCTCTCTGATGAGAAGGAGAGGACTCCTTATAAAGGAAAGTGTGGAGAGGAATGCATCCTCAAGAGAAATGTGGGATAAATATCTAAAAATGCAAGAGGAAAAAGCCCACCACTTAGAAATATGTGTGGAGAAAAAGGAGTTTTATTTATTTTTTATTTGATTTATTTCCTTTTTTTTTTATTATCACAAAGAGAGCTTTAAGTGAGGATTTTATTTAATTAAAAGAGGGATTTTCTTTTAATTAGATAAGATTATTTTATTTAATTAAAAGGGGTATTTTAATTAAATAAGATAATAATATTTAATTAAGAGAGATTTTAATTAAATAATATAAGAATATTTAGTTAAAAGAAAGATTTTGTTTTAATTAAATAAGATTATTTTACTTAATAAAAAGGGATTGTTTTCTTTTAATTAAATAAGATAATTGATGAAATGATCAAACCTTAGGAAATATTGAAATAATTGAATTAATTACGATTTGATCAAGGAAATTGATTTGAATTGAAAATGTTGCAAAGCATTGATTCATGAATTTGATAAATTGATAAATTGATAAATGGGGGCCCATAGTCCAGGCGACCATTTTAGGGTGCCTACATTTGCCCCTCTTTGACTAATGTGTGATCTTTATGGGAACACATGTAGTCAAAGAATACAGTTGAAGTGTGAGACTGATTTGGGATCACAAAACAACCCAGACGTGTGATCTTTATGGGAACACATCAAGACAAAGATAAGTTGTTTGAAAAAGACAAGGTCAACACCCCTGTAAATAAGCAATTGACATGTCCAAGATAAGAATCTCAGGCAAGGTTGCCCCTGTATGTGGTAAATTTGGCCTTGTTAACTCACCATACACTTCAACATAGTCCTTCTTCATCAGATACACACAAGACTGAATATGAGATTATTCATCCTGTCTGCCTACATGATTTGACCTTTTGCCTTCTATCTAGACGGGGTTTTTGAAATTGCTCTCAGAATGAGAGTCTCACAACCATGGACCAATCTAGGAATGAATGATTTATCTCCATGAATGCAATACAATGAAAGATTATTCTAAGAAATGGAAGATGTAAGTTAATCTAAGACATGATGTTGAATGCAATTATTCTAGAAATTGAAGCTATTCTAGTGCAAAATGATATTATTCTATATGAATCTGTGAAGAAAATATGACAATAATTCAGTATTCTAACAATGCATATGATTAGAAATTTAGGCAGTAAATTGAGGGTTTTGAATGAAGAATGAGAGTTCTTTTATAGACTCAGAGATGATCAGAATAGAAACTTTCCTCTTTGAAATAAAACAGATAGAAAAGCCAGTTCAGAATAGAAAGCTTTATTCAAAAGAAT
>MU224655.1:1929658-1953143 GCA_018584345.1 Thuja plicata | reverse complement strand
CTATTTTATGACCTTTGTTTTGGTGAAAATCACAATAAGCGGATTCATTCCACCAAGAGGGTCTTGGTTGTGGATCATAAGGTCATGAATTATCCAATGGAGTAAGTAAATGGTTGTCCACAAGAGTTTTGTAAACCACCTCAAGAGGTTCTCCTAAAGGAGTGAACTCACGCTTGGGTCTAGGAGCCCAAGGTTTAGGTCCAAAAAATCATGAAGTACTCGGTTTGGAATCTGCCATAGCTTGTTTAGTGGCTTTGGCCTCTTGCATCGTGGTAGTGGGATTGAAAGTAGCATTGGAAGGCTTAGGAGTCACATTTTCTACAACACCATCATTCATAAAATTTTGGTTCTTGTTGGGAAATTTGGGTTTATCTTTGCTTGAGGAAAAAGACCCTTGTTTGTTTTCCTTGTGCATAGTCAATTCTCCTTTCTTGATCATAAATGTCTCGATTCTTATAGCTTGTTTGATCATATCATCAAAGGTTAGAGGACCTTGTAGCTGTACTTGATACCCAAAGTTGGGGAGAAGATTATCAAGAAAGATGTCCAACTTTTCAGATTCGGGTATCTTGCGAGAATATCATGTATAAAGTTGTCTCCATCTTTGGAGAAATGTCAAGAAGGATTCCCCATGATTTTGTTTTAAATTGCAAAGATCTCAGATATGAACCAGATGTTGGATGTTGTTAGAATAATGTTGTAGAAATAAATTGGCAATTTCATCAAAAGTTTTGATGCCAGTTGGTAGTCTAGAAAACCATTCCATAGCGGACCCTCCCAAACTACGTGGGAAAAGACGCATGAGATAAGTTGTGTCATGTATGAATTCCATGGAGAGAGCACCAAATTCTCTCAAATGGTCTTGAGGGTCAGATGTACCCAAGTATTTATCGTATTTAGGAAGTTCAACTCCTTTGGGAAAATGAGGCATGTAAAGATCTTTGTCAAATGGGAAAGGACAGATGCTTTCCAGTGTGAATTGTGTAATAGGTTTGTCTTTCTCTTTCAAGAGTTGAGAGAGTTTCTCTTGCATAGTTTGCATTTCTTTGCGCAAGTGGGAATTTTTAGTTTCTTCCTCTTTCTCAACAAGTGTTTCTACAACATAATTGGAAGGTAACTTAGCCCCTTGATTGACTAGTTCAAGAATGTATTTTTCTTTCTCCTCAGCTAGGAGAACTCCCATCATTCTACAAAAATCTTTGTTAGCACGAGCTTGTGCAACCTCTTCTTGAGTTATTTCTACCTCTACATCGTTAGGGGGTCTTGAGAATGGGACTTACCCCAAGTTTTGAAGAGATCAGTTCTGCTAACCTCACCATCTAATTGATTAAGATCTGCCATCTTGCCAAAATGAAAGGATTCAAGGTATAAAGACTCAGTATGAAAAGATTGAGTGTTCTCTGAATTTAGGTCTTCTTGGAACAAAGGATTTTGAACCTGACTAAGATCCACAGGAAATGACCATTTAGTGTAAGGTCGACGTACCAGAGAAGGAGATTGAGATGATTCCTCACTAGATGTAGCTAGTAATGGTGTGGAAGGCACAAATTCATCTTGATTGATTGAAGGAAATGTTTTTCCACTTCGAGTTGTGATAGTCATAGACAAAGTTTTGAACAAGAGATGTGAACTAGGACCAAACTTGGAACTGTCTCAAAGATTGCATAGGATGTGCCAAAAGGTGAAGTATCCTTGGTGAAAATCATCAAAGATGAGGCTAGAATAGCCAAGAGATGACTATTGTGACACAAGGCATGATGAAACAGATAAAAAGAGATCAAAAAGACATGAGACGAGACTAGTTTAAGCAAGAATCACGTAATTCTCAACCCGAGAAACCAAGTTTCAGATTGTGTGAAGATGGATGGTAGAAAAAAAGACCCATATCAGAGACTAGATTTGACAGAATAATACTTGATTGATATATTTTAGCTTGTTGTTTTGGACAAAAGACTCTAGTTTTGCGCGAAGAAATGCTCTTTTGCGTGAAGATTCTCATCGACCCGCGTGATACTTTGAATGCTCCAGATTGGGAGATAAAAGATGACAGACTAATGGCACTATTGCCAAATGTTGCGTGACAGTGTACTATGTATCATGCAAAGATTCTCACCAAATAATGAAAAGTTTGGGAAATTTTGCGTGAAACTATGCAAATGTTGAAAAAAAAGACATTTACAGAATCAGACTGTTGAGACCAGTTTGCATTTCCCAAGATAAAATCATGCTATTTTCTGACAGATAGTTGAAGTTTCAGATTGTTTTGGACATGTTCAAGATTGACAATTTGTGTGTTTTGACGATAGTTTTGATTGTTCAAATGATACACCCATGCAAAACACATTAAACATAATGTTTGTAGTACTAGAACAAGAACATCACAATCCTAGGATAGCCAAGACAATATCTGTTGAATCCCCACTTGAACCGAAGTTCATCTATGCTTACTCTTAGTGGATAACTTAGAATCTTGGAAGCACGGGCTCCTCCTTACATATGCACTCACTTCTCAGGCATACCAAGCTTCGAACCCCAAAGGTATTGCTTCCCAAAGGGATTTTATCTCTACTAAAAGCCGTAAAAATGTGGGGCATCTTAGTCGGTCTCTGACCTTTTGCGCCAATAGATAGAGGGTTTTTGGAAACTAGAACAATAGTTTGTAGTAAGGACATCCGTTCAGGTGGTTGTGATCAAGTCATTTTCCCAATAAAGGGGGCTCTCCCAATCCGTTCAAAGTAAGGCTTTCACCTTAATGATGTCGGGACTTTAACGCACCACTAGGGTACTGGAGGAGATTTTGGTTGCCACAATGAATTTACACCTGTCTATTGTGACATTAATCACAATAGCATTTTTTGTATACCAGTTTGGAAGGGCTTGGCTTTAGCCTGTTACCGGTTGGGCATCCACTCTCACCGGCTCTGCTAAAGCTCTCGGGAGGTAGCCACTCTAGAAGAATCACATGAATTTCTCTTACACCCAAGATCCATGAAGGCGAGGGGAGAGGATACGTTCATGTAGTTCTTAGGATTACAATCTAAAAAACACTTCAATCATGCAAGACAATGATTCATTTTAAGCACCAACCGAAGTGTGTTTTAACTACCAAAAACATATATAAGAAGTTTGTGAAAATAAACAAGGTCTTCGACAAACATCCTACAATAAACCCATTATTACTTTGTAATGCCTTTCTTCATATCAGCATCCTGCAAAAAACATGTCAAAAGTTTATGATGGTTTTTCCTTTATCTTAGCGTCCTGCAAACCACTGTTATGCTGTTTCAAAAGATAAAATCAGAGAAACACAGATGTCAGAAAATAGCAGGTGGTTAGAAAACCGAGGCAATAATATATCAAACTAAGAACTCTGGCATGTAATTTTGCGTGAAGATTTATGCTAGATCGCACGAAGAAGTACTGCAAACCATGCGAAGAACTAGAAAGTTCACACTAGACGTACAGAAAGTTCACGCGAAATTAAAACAAAACTGTACAGAAGTACGAACAAAATGCAAGAAAATGAAAAAAATGAAATTTGGCCTTGTTAACTCACCATACACTTCAACATAGTCCTTCTTCATCAGATACACACAAGACTAAATATGAGATTATTCATCCTGTCTGCCTGCGTGATTCGACCTATTGCCTTCTATCCAGATGAGGTTTTTGAAATTGCTCTTAGAACGAGAGTCTCACAACCATGGACCAATCTAGGAACAAAGGATTTATCTCCATGAATGCAATACAATGCAAGATTATTCTAAGAAATGGAAGATGTAAGATAATCTAAGACATGATGTTAAATACAATTATTGTAGAAATTGAAGCTATTCTATTGTAAAATGATATTATTCTATATGAATTTATCAAGAAAATATGACAATAATTCAGTATTCTAACAATGCATATGATTAGAAAATCAGGCAGTAAATCGGGGGTTTTGAATGAAGAATGAGAGTTCTTTTATAGACTCAGAGATGATCAGAATAGAAACTTTCCTCTTTGAAATAAAACAGATAGAAAAGCCAGTTCAGAATAGAAAGCTTTATTCAAAAGGATACAATAAATTGTTTTCTCTCTGCTTTAACTGTTTTCTTTCTCTGATTTAATTTAATTTTTTTTTAAATTTTAATTGTTTTCTTTCTCTTTAAAACACAATTAATTCAAAGATTCTATTTCTGAACAGAGATAAGATTTTTGAGAGAATATTCAATTAATTAAATAAATATGACATCATAAATAGGTTTTTCCCAATTATCTGAATAATTAAATTCAATTATTGAAATGAGGATATTTATTTAATAATTAAATATTATTTAATCCCTTTTTCATGTGTCTTAGCTAAAGAGGGTGAATTTAATTTAATTAAAGTGCTAGGACTTTATAATTAAATTAATTCAATCATAAGGTTTGTTTAGCCAATAGATATTTGGGAATTCAATATGATGTATGATTAATGCAGATTTAGGATTTTCTACATTTGACACTCAGGTTGAGTAGAGTCAGTTAAAACTCATAATTGCCTAGTACAATAGGACTTTGATGATGTAGAAGAATGAAAAATGCAACAAAATTGGTTAGGGTTGCAAGATGCCAATTTTGGGGTGTTACAGCCCCAAGCAGAGCGCTTGATAGGATTGATAAATCTTAATCAAGGATTGAAGTTTGATAGGTACTTCCCCCTCGTGATCAAAATTGAAATGAGATAGAGGAGAAAAAACAATTTGATAAATTTGATCAAATCAAACTAAAGATAAGGTTCTTGATGTAAGATGAAAAATATAAGGATAAAAGAATCAAGGTAGATCATCAAGAATGAAATATTATGCCCCAAGGTTGAATTAGAAGAAAAGAAGTGGGGTGAAAGTGAATGGAAGATATAAGTTTGGAAGAGGTGGAAAGAAATGGAGAGAAGAAAGAGAATTTTCCTTAAGAAAGAAAATGCCCCAAAATTAATCAACTGTTTAAGATAGAAAATTTTGATTGAGATCACGAAAGAAGATAAGGAAATGAAGATCAAAACATGACCGCAGTTGATTAAAAGTCCACAAGAAAGATGAAGGAAAACCCTCTCAAGCTCATAATGCAGCCTAAAAATGAAAATTAACATGAAGTCTAACAATGCAAGCTATATGAAAATGCAAAGGTGTACTTACAATAGAGAAACCGTAACATAGGACTTTGTGTTCATCATTCATTAGAGAATGTAAAGGAACTTATTTTCATCATTGGGCCATTATTAACGAACATCAGAAAATCACACAATCATTACTAGTCACAAGTGCAACTATGAATATATGAATGTGATTTATATCAGATTGGAATGTGGAAAGATTCTAAGATAAGCATCAAAGACATAAATGTCAAGATGACTGTGATGTTAGCTTACCCAATTTAATGTAGCAAAACCACGCTCGCATCAAGCCATAGATGTCGGGATGACCATAAGAATTGTTGTGCAAAAATAGTCAAGGATGAAGCCTCAAATATCCTAAGTGTTTCAAGGGAACAATAAGAGACACTCAAGAACTTCAAGACCACACCCACAAGCAGAAAGTAAATAAAAATATGCCCCATGCCCTAAGTCCTCTAGCTATGCATCCCGGAGAGACTTATTAGACACAGACACTCAATGAAAATCAATAACAGTCAACACACAAAGAAAAGATCATGACATAGCTCAAGAATTAAGTTTTGTGTTTAAAAATTTGAGTGTGTTAACTGATACTGAGTTCTGAGGATAAGATTCAAATGCTTGCAAGTAGGTAAGATCACATGACAAAACTAGGTCAGACTAAATCGATAAGTGTTGAAAAACACTTGATGTCAAGGGTTGTGTTGAAAAACATAGTTGGGGTAGTGTTGAAAAACACCATTTGTGAGATGTCCTAAAGACTAACGCATCCAAGAGACCAAAGCTAACATAGTTATTCCCCCTAGACAAAGACAAAGACCAATTCTAGACCAAGGCAACAAGGACAAGGTATGATGGAAAAAGGCTAAGTGTCGAGGACACGTGCTAAGAAATAGGGGTGCAAAGGCCTCAAGTAGTGCCCATTTCTAGGTTTTCACCACTTGGATTTTATTACAATTTTTTTCTACCAAGGCGCCTGTTTCCAGGTTTTCACCAAGGCACTTTTTTCTATTTTTTTGAATTTTTGAATTTTTATAATTTTTTATAATTTTTGGAATATATAATTTTTTTGAGATACATCAAAGCGCCTATTGCTAGGTTTTCACTAAGATGATCATTTTTTTCAAGATCAATAAGTATGTACAAAGGATGCTCCTAGACAGAATGGGCATCATGGATAGAACTTCTTCAGGTGCAAGACATTGATAGGATCAGGGAGCTGCTCCCCCTCTGCTGTAGATAGTAAATAAGCACCTGACCCAAAAGCTGTTGTGATGATGTAAGGTCCAAGCCAATTAGGTTCAAATTTTCCCTTTTGATCTCTATGCTATTGATTCTTAGGATTTTCATGTAGGACAAGATCTCCCACTTGGAATTCTCTAGGGCGAACCTTTTTGTTGAAGGCTTTGGACATGCGCTTTTGATAAACCCTCATATGGTCAAATGATGCTTGACGTTTCTCATCTAGAAGTTATAAATCTTGAAGTCTCATGGCGCGGTAGTCTTCATCTGTAACTAGACCTTTGAGGGAAACTCTAAGTGAAGGAATCTCAACCTCCAAAGGTAACACTACTTTAGTGCCATATGCAAGGGCAAAAAAAGTAGCCTTGGTAGGAGTATGAATACTCATTCTATAGGCCCACAAAACCGGATTTATCTACAAGTGCCAATCTCTACCATTCTTACAAACTGTTCTATGTAGGATTTTAAGAATGGTTTTGGTTGATGCCTCTGCTTGACCATATCCTTGCGGGAAGTAAATGGAGGACCATTGTTGTTTAATCTTGAATTTCTTGCAGAGTTGTTTAAGGTCCTTATTTTTGAACTGGCCTCCGTTGTCAGTGATAATATCAGAAGGCACTCCATATCAACAGATGATATGGTTTAGAATGAATAAAGAAACTGTCTTGCCTGAGGCAACAGAAAGTGGGACAGCTTCTACCCATTTATTAAAGTAATCAGTAGCAGTGATAATAAACTTGTGTCCACCTGATGAGTTGGGATGAATCTGCCCAACAAGATCAAAGGCCCAACACTGAAATGACCAATGAGATATAGAAGGAATGAGCTCCCTGCTTGGAGCATGTATTAGGTTACCATGTTTTTGACACTTTTCACATGACTTTGCAAAAGCTACTGCATCAAGCTGCATCTTAGGCCAATAGTACCCCACCCTAAGCAACCTTTGAGCTATGGAAAGAGCATTGGAATGTCCCCAACTGATGCCCTCATGAATTTAAACTAATGCTTGGTCAAATTCTTCCTTTTCTAAGCATCTAAGAAGTGTTCCATCTAGACTCCTCCTATATAAATCACCAGTGATAAGGGAATGGCAAGAGGCATTTTGGGTAAGGTTTTTGCGTTCAGATCAGTTAAAGGTTTCAGGTATAATGTCATCATGAAGGTATGAGTAAATGGCACCATAATGGGATGAATCATGACCAACAAGGGTACAAATTACATGACTTTCTTGGGATTCATAGATAGGGTGATGTAGCTCTTCCACCAGAAATTCAAATCTAGATTCATGTTGCTCTAACTGAAGGAGTGAAGCAAGTGTATCCATAGCATCAGCTGCTTTGTTTTTTTCTGTAGGGATTTTCTGAATCATGACAAATGTGAAGTATCATTTCAAGGAATCAACCATTTTCTTGTAAGGTTCAAGTTTCTCATTTTTCTTTGATACTCATCATTAACTTGGTTGATTATCAGCTATGAATCCCCATAGACATGTAACTCTATGATTCTCCATTCTATGGGAATCTTAAGTCCATTTGTTAAAGATTTGTACTTAGCAATGTTGTTTGTACATGGGAACAATAACTTGTAAGGTTTAGGAATTGTGTACCCATGAGGAGAAACAAACAACACACCAGCGTCTGAATCATTTTGCATAAAGGATCCATCAAAGAACATCTTCCATGTTCTTTCAGTCATATACATGAGGTGCTCATTTGGGAAATCAACTTGAATAGGTGCAGTATCTTGGAATGGGAAATCAGCCAATTGATCTGCTATGGCTTGTCCTTTGATTTCTTTACGCTCAGTGTATTCTATGTCGAACTCTGAAAGAATCATCATCCATTTAGCAAGTCTACCTATGAGGGTAGCCTTCCCTAGCAAATACTTGAGTGGATCTATTTTTTCTATGAGGTGTATAGTGTGCACAAGCATGTAATGTCGCAACTTTTGGGAAGCAAACACAACTGCAAGGAAAGCTTTCTCAATGTTGGTGTAATTAACCTCATACAAAAAAAGAGTGCGGCTAATATAGTATATTGCTTTTTCTTTCCCATTTTCATCAAGTTGAGCTAGTAATGCCCCCAAGGAATATTTTTTCACTGAAATGTATAGAATAAGTGGTTTCCTTGGGATAGGAGGCATTAAAATAGGAGGATTTGCCAAGTATTTCTTGATTTGATCTATGCTCTTTTGACAATCCTTCATTCCAAACACATTTGACTCCTTTGGGTAAGTTCTTGTTGAAAGGTTGAGCTCTATCTTCCAACTGTGAAATGAATCTCCTTATAGACTGAAGACGTCCTTGAAGACCCCTCATTTGAATAATGCTTCTAGGAGGTGGCATATCTATGATTGCTTGGACTTTTTCAGGGTCCACCTCTATTCCTCTTGCTGAAATGATGAATCCTGGTAGTTTTCCAGAGGTGACTCCAAATGCACACTTTTTAAGATTTAACCTTAGTTGAAATTGTTCCATGTGATCTAGAATGACTTCTAAATCATCTAAGTGTGTGTCTCTTTTCTTAGACTTGGCCAAGGTGTCATCCACATAATATTCCATGTTTTTATGCATCATGTCATGGAAAATTGTTGTCATAGCTCGTTGATAGGTGGCTCATGCATTTTTTAATCCAAAAGGCATGATGTTCCAACAATAGGTACCCCATGCACAAGTGAATGCAATCTTTTCTTGATCTTTAGGAGCTATCTCAATCTGATTGTACCTAGAAAAACCATCCATCAAGGAATATATCTCATAACCCCTAGTCATATCCACTATCATGCCTATATTGGGAAGTGGAAAGTCATCCTTTGGGCATGCTTTATTGACATCTCTAAAATTTGTGCAAACTCGAATGGATTTGTCATGTTTGGAAACTAGTACAATTTTTGATATCCATTCAACATAGGCATTAGCTCTTATAAATCCCACACCAAGGAGTTTCTCTAATTCTACTTTGACTAGGAGAGCTATGTGAGGATGCATCTTTCTTAATTTTTGCTTAACTGGTTTGACACCCAGAGCTATGGAAAAGTGATGCATGATAAGATTAATTTCCAACCTTGGAATATCTGAATAAGTCCACGCAAAGATGATCTTATTTTTTGTAAGAACTTAGTATAGGCTTCTTTCTCTTGTGGTGACAAGGAATCAGCCAAGTGTACAATTTGCGAAGCCTCATCCGTACCCAAATTGACTATTTGTGTTGGTTCAATAAGCACTAAAGATCTATCTTGAAAGTAGCTAGGGAGACAATCAAGTCCCTCATCCTTAGGCACCTCAGAGAGGTTTTCACCTTTGGATACGTCATTTTGTTTTACTTTTTTGGTTATGACACTGCCATACAGTGGTTTTCTCCATCAGAACTCCTATTCTTTTGATTTTCTTTTCTTTTTATCTTATGACTAAGGTACTTGATGTCTGGCTCTGTCATGCTCGTAGTCAGTCTACTAGTGGAAGAGACTATAGGTTCAATGGCGTTTAGGTAACAAGCTATCTCATAATCATTTTGGAATGTTAAGAGATCAAGTTCTTGATAGCGTTGGGACCAATCAATGAGGTCAGGATGAAAAAGAGGCAAGTTAACGATTGGTTCAAGCTTATAAATATGGATGATATTATCGCTGGTGACTGAAGAGTCAGAGTCTGTCAAGTATCCTTCTAAGCTACCCAAATCAGGATTCGTCCTACCAATCAAAGAATTGTCCACTAAGGCAACATGTGGGTTCAAATCCTCTAATCCTACACGTGACTCGTCAGTTACCTTAGGTTGAGAACTATAAGTGTGTATAACATCAACATCCATGTCAACTATGGAAGGCTCTGAGAAGGAGCCTGATTCATACTCATATGACCTTGTGTCTGAACTGCGACTAGGATGCTTACACCATGAAGGTTTGGGACATCTTGATGTGGAAGGTGTAGTGTCACCTTCTCTTTACATTAAAAAAATAATATTCTTTTTTTGACATTCTCTGAAAGGATCTTCTACATCTGATTCATCTTGTTCTAAAGTTTCAAATGACACATGAGTAACCAGAATATCTGAATCTCCCCAGAGGAGTTTAGTGGAAAGGACCCAATCTTCACACATGTCTTTTTGATTCACCAAACTAGGTACGTATTTTGGTTCATCTTCACTATCTGACTTATCAAGGATAGGAGTAGTGTGCTTATTGTGATTCACAAAGCCTAGGCCAACCGGATTCTTGGACTTGCATCCAAAAAGAGCATGATCAAGAGGTTCAGCTCTAGCATCCAATCTGTGATTAAGAGGGCCATGTCTGGGATATCCCATCTATTTGAAAAAAGTATACCCTCTTCCATAAGCCTTAGGAGAGGGAGAGAAGTTCTCATTGTGCATGTATTTCTCTTCTCTATAGATCTAGTCTCTAACAAATGTCTCTTCTTTCTCATCTTGAATAGGCACCGAGGACTCTACAAACATACCAAATAAAGTCATAGTTGAAGAGGAAGGTTTCTTTTCTTATGAAGGCTTGCCATAAGACCTAGGTGAAACAGGTGGTGTTGTGAGGGAGTTGAGTTGATACCCCCCGATGCCAAGGTCTACTTACTGGAGCTTGTCTTTACAATCAGCTAAGGTTGCATCAAAGTTTTCTGCTTCTCTATTGAGGGGAACATGAGTTCCTGCTAAAGTGGAATTGACAGATAAAGTGTTATCCCCAGGCATACAAATCTCTATTCCATTGTAGGGGAACTTAACACATTTATGATAGGTAGATGACACTGCTTGCATATCATGAATCCATGGTCTACCGAATAAGATATTATACGCAAGGGTACCAACATCAACTATTTGAAATAAAATATCTTTTTCAACAGGGCCAATCCTAACAGGAAGGACGACCAACCCCTTGATACTTCTTTCCACCTCATCATAGGCTTTGATGGTGATCCTTTTCCTGGTATCTATGACTTTTTCAAAATAATCCAACTCTTTCAAAAGATTAAAGGAACAAATATTAAGTTTAGCATCCCCATCTATCAACATGCGCCTAACACGGGTTCTGTGGATTGTGACCTCAATATGAAGAGAAAGATTGTGTGGGTGGCTCAAGGATTTATCATCATCCTCCGAAAAGGTAAGGTAATGAGGGCTAGAAATGTGATTAACCATGTTTTGCAATTGATCGACATCTAAGTTTTTGGGGACATTTTCCATGCACAAAGAATCCTCAAGGACTTGCTTGTGTCTCGGGGACAACTCTAAGAGCTCAAAGATCAAAATTTGAGCTGGGGTTCTTTGCAAATGATCAACAAGACTATAGCTTGACTTAGGATTAACTGTTGGTTTTGAGGTGACATTCTTGGATGCCACTTTCTTAGGTTTACTCGATTGACTTGAATTGGGTCCTCTAATGACAACGGGACCTTGACTTTGTGTGATATCATTGAGGGCTTGCGATGACACTTTAGAGTTGGGACCCCTTAGCACCATAATAGGTTATTCATCAAAGAGAGGAGGAGAGTCCACATCTAATTATAATTATAGGGATCTTTACCCCTCATCATATTGACATTCTCTTCTACAAATTCCAGCATGTTGATAGTATTCTCTACATTTGTATAAGTGTAATTGATCTCAGATTTGCCATTCTTAGCTTTAGAGGTTTCCCCCTTTTCATACTTGGGAAATGATTCTTTGAATGCCTTATGATCGACATTGGTGTTCAATCCATCTATCTTAAGTTTTTCATTCTCAATGAGATCCTGAATAAGATGCTTGAGTTTGTAGCAGTTTTCAATGTCATGTCCAATATCATTGTGAAACTTGCAAAAGGCCTTCTCATCACACCAATGTGGCTTAACATCAGGTATATAATGTTTTTCAAGATCTTGAGGATGTGAAAGGTTGTTATAAATGAGCATTTTCAAGACATCCTCATATGAATCACCAAGCTTTGAAAATTGACGTCTTTCTTTCTTAGGCCTATCTTGGTATCTCGGCTTGCTCTCTTGTTGATTAGATGTATTGAGCTTCATGGCTTGAAAAACACTAGACAAGTGGAGCACGGTTTGATCTTTTGGTTGAGAGGAGTCCACAACTCCATCATTGACCACTTGTTTTTTATTATTCCAGTGTGAATTCTTCCCTTTATCCTTGTTAGAGTTGTTGTTACCTTGACCATTGTTGTTGTTGTTTCCATGTTTAGTCAAAATTCCTTGTTCTTTCAAAACATCATCAATCCTACATGTGGTTTCAACCATGGTGTCAAAGGAATAAAAAACCATCTTCCTAACTTTATACCGCATTTTAGGAACCAAGTTTCTGACAAGGATGTCAATCTTTTCATTTTCAGGAATGGTTCTAGAGTAGCGAGAGCATTGTCGTCTCCACCTTTGCAAGAATGTGACAAAGGATTCCCATTGATTTTACTTTAAGTTACATAAGGCCAACATGGTGACTGACCTTGAAAGGTTGTATGCAAAGTGTTGAACAAATATGTGGACAAGCTTTTTGAAAGTCTTAACAAGAGGAGTTATGTTGGTGAGCCATTCCATTGCTTGACCCTTAAGACTCCTTGGGAAAAATCTCATGAGGTACGACCCATCTTGATGGAACTCAAAGCTTGTGGTGTAAAAATGGCGCACATGATCATGTGGATCTCCATTCCCATCATACTTCTCATATTGAGGGATCTCAACCTTTCTAGGGAACTCTTTCATGTTAACACTCTTTTTGAAAGGATTAGGACAAATTGAGTCAAGTGAGAATGAATTCTTGGGTGCTAACATCTTTTCCATCATGCTCTTAAGTTGTTTGATCTCATCCTCTTGGGATGGACCTTGCTTCTTGATCTTTTTTTCCACATCAAATTTGCAAGGGACTCTAGCACCCTTGATGATTAAACTATCTAGGAACTTGTCTTTGTTTTTCTCTAAATATTTCTCCACATATTGCTGGAAAAGTAGTTCTTGTTGTATTTTCATGAAGTCTTGGGAGGTGAGATCAAAACTTGAGCTACTACCCCCATATTGTGAACCATGATGAGCATGTTGTGAAGGTTGTATTTAGTTCCTAGGAGGTGTCAGTCTCCTATAATGATCATGTCTTGAAATCCTTCTTCCTCTAGGGCTAGGAGATCGTGATGGTGTTCTTGAATGTCTTCCACTTCATGGAGTCTTAGGAGGGGTGGATGGAGGAGAGTTGTTTCCACCACCAACACGCGTGGTGTTAAATTGATCATTAAGTTGTTGGGCCAAGAGTCTATCTTTCTCCTCCTGGAAGGATTTCCTTTCTTCCTCCAACAAAGTTTGCCTCTCAAACTCTAGGAGTCTAAATTGCTCTTCCTTTGTAGCTTGTTCATCTAGGAAGGCTTTCTTTTCATGCTCAATTCTCTTAAGTCTTTCACTTGTGTATCTTGAAGATGTTTTGAGCGGTGAACTTGGTCTTGAATTTCTAAACAAATCATTGGTGTATGTTGTGTTCACCCGAGTGTCATAAGGTTTAGCAACTTGGTTGTCATGTTGTGATTGTTCATCTTGATAGGCTTTCCTCTTACCTCTCTCAGCCCTTTGGTGTGCATTTAGATATCTAGTTGAGATGAGGGGTGAGACTGGTGAAATTTTGTGAGAGGAACCGCCAAATGGAATGGTATCTCTATGTCTTTCAAATATTTCATCAAGGCATTTATCCATTTCCCCCCTCTCTCGTCGAGTCATTGTGTAATTCATATCGATATCCGAGTGGGAAGATGCTAAGGGTGTACTCAAATCACTAAGGTTACTCTTGGAATCAAACAAAACTTATGAATTATTCCTGGGTGATTGATCAAATACAAGTTCTTTTCCCTTACGTTTTTGGCGAGTTTGAACTAAGGGTAAATTGTTAAAGACTACTTGAGGTTGCTTTCCTTGATCTACTTGATATCTTGTTGTAACTAGCATGAAAGAAAAGGTACTAGGTGATAGGATGACCCTAAGAAACGTTGGTACCAAACCAGGATAGTAAAAGCACTCACTTGTCCAAAAGAGAGGTGATAAGATAGAATTTTGCAAGAGGCGTAAATCAACATTGCCACAGAGGTGCCCACTGAACAGGTGAATAACCTAACACATATGGATCAGGAGGATGATTTACCCAAGTTATATTGATTGAATTTGAATTTGTATGGAAGTGAAGGGACAAGAGACTACTAAAACTCTCCAAGTGTGTTATCAAAGGATCTAAAGGTTTATCTTCTCAACAAGGACAACTTCTAGCTCACCAACTCCAAGCAAGGTCACTTGTGAAACCAAAGATTCCTAGTTCAAGAGGTCAAAATGCAAGAATCCAATGTGTAAAAAAGCTTCTAACAGCGGGGTAAGTGACCTAATCTGATCTGGATCAACCAAGGAAGACTGAAAATGAAAGGATAGAAAAAATGAGCAAGTTGACAGTTTGACACTTAAGAATGTAGATTTGTTGATTGTTTTGATGTTTAGTGTATGTTTTGATCTTTCACTCACGTAAGACATATCAAGCAGATTATTTTTTGTAAAAGAAACAGTCACATCACAACCTAGGTAAGCCAGGGCAATATCTGTTGAATTCCTACTTGAACTGAAGTAAAGCCATGCTTACTCATAGCGGACAACTTAGAAGCTTGGAGGCACGGGCTCCTCCTTACATGTGCACTCACTTCTCAGGCACACCAAGCTTTGAATCACAAGGGAATCACTTCCCAAAGGAGTGTTGTCTCTACTAAGAGCCATGAAAATGTGGGACATCTTAGTCAGTCTCTAACCTTCCGCGTCAATAGATAAAGGGTTTTTGGTCGCTAAAACAAAGTTTGTAGTCAAGGCATCCATTCAGGTGGTTGTGATCAAGTCATTTTCCCAATTATGGGGGCTCTCCCAATCCTTTCAAAGAAAGGTTTCCACCTTAACAATGTAGGGAATTTAACGCACCACTAGGGTACTAGAGGAGATTTTGGTTGCCACAACGAATTCATACCTGTCCACTATGAGACTAATCACAATGACATTTTTTATATACCAGTTCGGAAGGGCTTGACTTTAGCCTGTTATCGGTTGGGCAATCCACTCTCAATGGATCTTTTAAATCACTTGGGAGGTAGCCATGCTAAAAGAATTATATGAGTTTCTCTTACACCCAAGATCCACAAAGGTAAGGGGAGAGGATACGTTCATATAATTCTTAGGATTACAATCTAAAAGACACTTCAAACACATTAGAAAATGACAACAATGCTTCTGAATTTTTGATCGTCCCAAAAGGGTGAGAGCATAGTTTCCTAACATCATTTCCATTCCTAAAATACCAAAATAGAAGTTCATTTTAGAAGTCTTGCATGTGGGTTCCTATTGTAATAAAATAAAATGAAATGTAAGCACAAAGTTTAGCATGGTATCAATCAAGGCAACCTGCAAGACAATTCGTTAGTAGTCTGTGTTTTTAGTCTTCTTTTTAAACATCTTGCAAACCACTGTTAGGATGTAATTAACAAGATAAGTTAGAGAACAAGAAAGCCCAAAAATTGTCAGCATTAGATAAAATCATAAATTTGATTCCATATTCAAGAAGTAGATAAAAAATCACGCACTTTCAAAAAAAATTTCACTAAAAACTGTTACCGTATGAGCCTGTACGAGGCTTTGGAAGCTGCAAAACAGAAGATTAGATAGGTACAGTGATCAAAATCTACAATTTTTGATAAATCTGTGAATCAAATCTAGAAAATAAGAACAACCTAGAAATCTTCAGAAAATTCTACCAAAAATTAAAAAAAAATTGCACTCAATTTGGACCTAATATGAGCAAGATATGATCGTTTGAAGTTAGAGTGTAAAACCAAAAAGCTCAATGGTGAAGGCTAAGACTTTTCAAACCCTGTTGACATCAGCAGACTGCGGCATTAAAATTGACGGGTTAGGGTCCATCATAAAAGGCTGACATTTTGATGGTCATATGGCCGTCAAATTTAACACAGTAAAAAAATTTGATTTTTGATTTTTTTTTGAAAATCTGCCTCAGGCTGCGTGCAGAGATGATCCAAAGTCTGCCTTGATTTCCATGCAAGCTTGTTTGCGCAAAATTATTTTCCACAGATTTGACTTTCATCAAATATGGGCAAGTTTATAGTTATTTTCAATCGAAACGATGATCCAGATGTGATGGTGGGGTCAGATTTGGCTCAAAATGAGAGCTTTAAAGACATTGAGAGAATAATAGACAAAAGATAGAAGGAATTTTCAAATGTGATGACAGAAATTGATGTTTTTCCCCACAGTAGGTGCCAAAAATGTTTGCTAAAAATGTGTTACACTTCTATGAGGCATTATATTCAAGATTACTCGAGAATGAGGTCTCAAATGGTGACTCATAGCTCCCTATTCATGGAGTGCAAGGATTTGTGATGAAGACCCTCAGTTTAGACCTAGTTATGCCCATGCAAGTACACCATGAAATGAGAGATTCAAAGAGGAAAAGCAAGAATGCTAATCTCCATGATCATCAAATATGCATGCAAATGAAAATGGAAGCTATTCTATATGATAACAATGCAAGAAAGGAAATTAGTCTATATGATAACAATGCATGTGCAAGATTAATTTATGAAAGGAAATATGCAAGCTTAATCTATGAAAGGAAATATGCAAGCTAAACTAATATGAATCTAATCTAAAATGGACTTCCATGGATGCATGAGATATGAAGACAAGAAGAAGAGAAGTTGCATAGTTCAAGCTCAAATGCTCAAGCTCTCCTCCAAAATTGCTCTCCAAACCTGCAGCATAACAATAACATAAAAAATCTATCTCTCTGATGAGAAGGAGAGGACTTCTTATAAAGGAAAGTGTGGAGAGGAATGCATCCTCAAGAGCAATGTGGGATAAATCTCTAAAAAGGCAAGTAAGAGGAAAAAGCCCACCACTTAGAAATATGTGTGGAGAAAAAGGAGTTTTATTTATTTTTTATTTGATTTATTTCCTTTTTTTCATCACAAAGAGAGTTTTAAGTGGGGATTTTATTTAATTAAAAGAGGGATTTTATTTTAATTAGATAAGATTATTTTATTTAATTAAAAGGGGTATTTTAATTAAATAAGATAATATTATTTAATTAAGAGAGATCTTAATTAAATAAGATAAGAATATTTAATAAAAAGAAAGATTTTGTTTTAATTAAATAAGATTATTTTACTTAATAAAAAAGGGATTGTTTTATTTTAATTAAATAAGATAATTGCTAAAATGATCAAACCTTAGGAAATATTGAAATAATTGAATTAATTATGATTTGATCAAGGAAATTGATTTGAATTGAAAATGTTGCAAAACATTGATTCAAGAATTTGATAAATTGATAAATTGATAAATGGGGGCCCATAGTCCAGGCAACCATTTTAGGGTGCATACACCTGCAACACCATATGGCACATGCAAGAACACTTATAGCCACCCTAGAAATGTCTGTCCTAGACAACATTTATGATATGCATGCCAGGATTGCATTGGAGCATATGGCACTGGAAACCCTCAAAGACAAATGGGAGAAAATGATGGAGGATATGAAGAATACTCATTCCCACATACTAGAAAATCTGTATGTTGCACATTTTTGTCACATTTTTGACAACCTGTAAGTTGTACATTTTTTTGTCATCGTTATCAAAAAAGGGGGAAATTATATGTACAGTTCATCATTATAAAGGGACAAAGTATAGAGAAAAAAAGAGGAAATGATATGTATAGTACATAGGCAAGTATACATGTACATATGCTCATACTATACCGATGCATACAGTTAGGGGGAGTCATGAAATGACTAAGGATATGTACATGGTGTACATACTAAACACTTAGTATTTTGCACATATCAATTTTTTTATACTAATTTCAAAGGGGGAGATTGAAGACATTATTCATGTTTTTCCATTAGTATAAGAAAGGAAAAATAGATAATCACCATCGGTTAAGACTTCATAAAAAAATAGGGCACACCACTCCCTGATGCCAAGGTTATTGATAATTGCTAAATTCAGAGCATCCCTATGGAACACTACTCAGTGTTAACCGATGAACAAAAAGACAAAGGAATCCGACGAAGTAACAAATAGTGTAACCCGACGAAGCAGAAAAAAGAGGAACCCGACATATCAAGGGAACCCGATGGATAGTTCAAAGAAGGAACATCGACAGACTTTCAGTTCACACCAACAATCAAATATCGAGATTTAGTTACATCCCACAAAAAGTGGATCAGACTTCCACGTCAGATAAATCATGGGAGTTTTAAATTTAGCTTCTTGATTTGTTTTAAATCTATTATTTAAGGGAAAAAATGTAATTAATATTGTTTTTATCAGTCTAACTAATTTAAAACATATAAACTAAAGATCAAGGTCAAGTTATAAACCTTGGATCTAGAGTTAACTTTGTAATGCGTGATTCTATAATACGTTAAAGAACTTGTATAAATAGATGCTCAATCAATTGTAAGTAAGTTGTTTGATATGATTGTAGCCTTTGAGAGCATCTAAGGTTTAGACAAGAGAATTCATGCAGCAGCACAGACAAAGATCATAACAGTTTTTGAGAATAAGAACCATGGCTACCGACAAGCAGTAAATGGTATTAATCAATCACTATAGGTGATATTTATTAATTGTAAGCTTTAATGGATCTGTGATCAGCAATTATAGATTGCATACACTTAGGTCAACATGTTGTCTGCATTCTAACAAGTGTAGTACACTTAAGAAATCCTTTCAAGAAAGGTGGATTTAACAATCCTATTATAAATCTCTTAACCGAGTGCACACTACATCAGTGTTTCAAAAGCTCTTAACATAGTAGATCTTAACAGGTCTCCACATCAATATTCTTAACAGGGTAGATCATCAGAAGTGGTCAAATTATAAGCCTTAACCAGCTCCCTTCCATTCTGTAGATAGTGAAGTTTTGTGGGTGCCATCCCCACCATACTTTTAATTTCTAACAGGAGTTTTTTGCGATATCATATCTTGTGTTATGTGTCTATTACTTTCATGAATTTTTCTATGAATGCTACATAAAATTTAGTTTATGAATTGATATTACATGCATAATAAAGAACATCAAAATTGGTCGATAAAACAATAAAGATTGATTACTAATGATGCAAGCTAAAAAGGGTTAAAAGTTTTAGAGGTACTGAGTCACCCCTCCCCTCTCCATACTACTTCCCATTAATTGCAACAAGTTTGAGTGATGCTTTTCTCAATCATCAATGTTCTTGCACAATCAACAATTGATTTGTTTCTCCTCTCAACAATTCCATTTTTTTGTGGTGTTCTTGGTGCAGAAACCTGTCTTTTAATTCCATGGTCATTACAAAAATTAGTGAATTTATCTTAAATAAATTCCCCTCCTCTATTTGATCTTAAGCATTTCAATTTCTTATCACTTTGTTTTTCTACCATAGCCTTATACCATTTAAACATATTGAATGCTTCTGATTTATCTTTAAAGAACATAACTGTCATCATTCTAGAATAATCATAAACAAAGAGAATGAAATACCTATCTCCATAGTAACTCTTCATCCTCATGGGTCCACATAGATTAGTATGGACTAATTATAGAATTGCATTAGATGTATGGGTTTTACTCTTGAAACTAGACTTTGTCATCTTACCTTTTTGACAGTTCTTGCACATGATATGCTCAGGCTTTGACATGCTCGGTAAGCCTCTGACATTCATTTTATTGCCTATCTTTATGATGTCAAAATTCACATGACACAATCTTTTGTGCCACAACCATATATATTCATTTCTAGCCATTAAACAAGTGGTGTTAGTGTCATCAAGATAGAAAAGGTTACCTTTTGTCCACTCTCCAGTTCCCATTAACCTTCATGATTCATTGAAGATTTTGTCTTCTTATTCTCAAATGATACTCGGTGACCTGTATTGTTCAACTATGAAACACTTAGTAGATTATAATTCAGTCCTTTTACCTAGTAAGAATTTTCACATTTGATCAAGTTATTCAAAATTATGGTTCCTTTACCTTCAACTGGACAAGGTGTGTCATTACCCATTCTTACTGATCCACCATTATAGTATTCAAAAGTTTCAAACTTTTGCTTATCACTGGTCATGTGGTGAGTGCAGCCACTATCTATAATCTAGACATCATTCTTACTAACTTTAGATATGAGTGCAGTTTCTACATACCTTTCTCCTTCTTTGTCTGAATCATCCTTCATGGCTACAAATACCATCTCAATGTCTTCTTCAGATTCGGTGTCAGTATCATCAGTTCTATTCTCAGCTAGGTAACAAGCTTTCTTTCCTTTGTCCTTGTAGTCTCAGGTATCTCTTTTGTCAGATTATCAATTGCTTCTTTAATCTTTGTTATCACCTCTATCAAACTTCTTTTCGAATGATCTATCATTACTTCTGTCATATTTTCTTCTATTAACACATCTTGCAGAAAAGTGTCCAACCTCTTTACAATTAAAATACACAAGTGGTAATTCACCTTTGTATCTACCTTTGCCTCTCTGCAATCTTCTTGTCATTAGTGCTTCAATCTCATCAAGTCCTTGATCCTCATTATCACTTTCACTATCATTTCTAATAGCATGTCTATGACTTGACTTACTTATTTTCAAAGAAGATTTGAACACAGATTCTATAGATGGTAATACACTATTATCAAAGTTATTCATCTCAAATGAAATCAGTCTACTAATCAGACTATCTAGAGTAACTTTGTTGTTTGCAACTGCTCTCATTTCTTGAATAGCAAAAAATCTAATAGCATATGTAGGCAATAGGGTTCTTAGGATTTTACTTACCACTGTCTCTTCTTCTAGTACACCTCCAAATCCTCAGATATCATTGACTACTTCTTTGATTCTGCAGCTATACTGAGTGATATTTTCTCCTTCTTTCATCCTTAGGTCATCAAACCTCCCTCTTAGACTTTCTTCCTTAGCTCTTAGTACATTGGCATCTCCTCCATGTACCAAATTCAATTTATCCCACATTCACTTTGCAGAGGTGCAGATTTTAACATCTTCAAACTCAACATCAGAAAGTGAGGAAGCAAGTTCTATCATCATGCAATTAAGCTCATGCTTTTCTCTCATTTGCTCAACTGTGTGAGTTGCAGTGGGTAGTGAATATTCAGTATCTAAGAATTGAACAATGTCATTTCCAATACATGATAAGTGGAGTCTTATTCTTCTTTTCCATAATGCAAAGTTATCTTTTTTCAACTTGGGCACATCTCGTTTGTTCATCTTGTGATCTTGTGCTTGATCTGTTAAACTCCTTTTCTAAGCACACAAGCTCTGATACCAATTGTTAGTAATAAATGAGAGGGGGGGGGGGGGGGGANGGGGGGGGGGGGTGAATCAGTGGCCTCAAAAATATTCCAATAATTAACCACAAAACTTATCTATCAAATATAAACCTCAAGTTATCTTTTGTCCCACAAGATGTATGCCTTTAAATAATCTTAGCAAATAACTACTGCTCGAATTTCAATGCAAAAACTTATACTATCAGTTTACCAATTAGCAGTGTTTAGTTTACTAAAAAATAGTAAACTTATTTGAAGTATACCGATCAATCCAGAGTTAATTATGTGTAATGAAAAACACTAAAGTAATGACTCATAAACACATTGACACATGGATTTTAACATGGAAACCTTGTTAGGGGAAAAACCACTTGGGACAGGAAACCCAAAAATTTTACTCTTATGAAGTGAGCTCAGTGAAGAGCCAACCCTGTTAAAGGTTACAAACACACTGTTAGGTGTGACCTTGTTAGAGGATTTAAATATAATAGTTTGTCACTTGATATCTAGCATCTCAATGTTACCTTGTATGATCAAACCTCTCTTGTTTGTCAAATAGTATCTGGCATGACTAATTCTATCTTCATGATCAAAAAATTTGATACTCCTTAGGATGTATCTCAATATAGAAAGGCTCTTTAAATCCTGCTCAGTTAAGAGTCTTTTTGAATCAATGGTTAAACTGAAATAGTATGATTTGTTTACATATACAACTTATACTTGCAAATTTTCAGATTTATTGTAAGCTCATAAAACCAATCTGATCAATATATATTTTCAATACCTTTGCTCCACTCTTGTTTCTACTCAGTGATGCTGTACTCTATTGCTTAGTATCCACAAAAATCTTTATCTCTTTTCTCAGCTTGTTTGATCAGGACCGAATTAAGCTGTTCTTCATTAGTTTCTCTCTAGCATCCTCTTTCTCTATTCACTCCCCTTAATTCTTAATGAATTAAGTTGTCTCTTTATAGACATGATATCACTGTTTCTAGGTTCTTGATTTTCTTGATCTTGGTGTGATCCACAGTTATAGCTAATCTTGATTTAAAGCAAAACTCTTGTTTTATCTCTTAGAGCTCTTCTTGCCAACGAGATAAAATAACTTTAAATATTTTACTTATTGTAAAGGAGAAAATGATGTTAATAGAATAAGAGTGTTTTGATACTCAAATCACTTACCACCTTACATTTAATGTTTTGTGTGGAGGGATAAATATGACATTCCCTTTTATTCTCAAATGCACAAAGGAAGGATCCAAATTGATCAACCCAAAAAATGATCAATGCATAAATGAATCAATCTATTGGAAATAAGAATAAAGAAGGAGATCCTAGGTTTCCTTCTTAATATTGTGTGAATGAATGTAAATATGTGATAGATTTAGAATGATTAAGGATTTGAATTGAAATGGATAGGAGAAATGTACTAACCTTAAAGAATTGTAGATCAAATAATGCTATTTTCTAGGGTTTGTACTCAATTTCTAGAAAATCTAAAGTATGATCCAGAAAGGAAACGCAGAGACGAACAAAACCCAGAAATTGTTTTTTGATCTTACACCATCTTATCAAAAAGGTTGACTTTGACCCACAAATGTCACCCCTGACCCAATAATGTTGACCCTAACTTGCATAGGTCTGACAGAAAATTTGTACGCAGATCCTGGAAGTTGGCCGAAAAGGGTATCCAAATCTAGGTTCAAATGCGCAGTCCCAAACCTGTACCTACAAGAAAAAGAGGTTTTTTTTTTTTTTTTTTTGGGGGGGGGGGGGGGGGGGGG
>MU224655.1:1914501-1929425 GCA_018584345.1 Thuja plicata | reverse complement strand
TAGGGTTTGAATGATGAATCTTGAATGCTTGAACCAAATCCCTTCAAAGGCTTGAAAGCTTGAATCCTTGATCTTCAATGGAGGACTTGAATGCTTGAGAGGAAGACTTGAACACCTTGAAAGCTTGGAAACATGTAGAACAATGGATGTTTGAACTTTTTGCTTGATCACCTCTTATCCTTTAGTTGATGGTTAGAGAAAACGAGAGGAGAAGGCTTCCTTTTATATGAACTAGGACACAATATTCTAAGGAGGCTGACATAGGAGAATTAAATTCCAATTAGACCCATTCCCCTAGAAGTGGGCCTATGTTAAATATAATTTAGGAATTGACGCTTCGGAACCTGAAACAGCCGACTCGAAAGCGGGAAATAACTTTTTGCAAAGACCGACATTCGAAAATAGTGGGACCCTGAGATTTGAACCTTGGGTCAAGGTCAAGGTTGACCTTGACCTAGGTCAAGTTCAAGGTCAACCTTGACCTAGGTCAGGGTTGAGGTCAACCTTGACCTAGTTCAAGGTCGAGGTCAACCTTGACCTAGGTCAGGGTCGAGGTTGACATAGACCCAAAAGGTCGACCCTGACCCTGAGGTCAAAAACCTCAGATCTGCAGTCCATAATGCAGAAAACTAGATGGAAAGAAGTGGATAGAAAGGAAGAATAGGAGAAAAGATAGGTCAAAGTCAAGAACCCATTCAAGGTGCCCAATATGACCCCAAACAACCTACTCAGAAGGCTAAACTAGTCTACCATGTAAGTGCTTCCATTTTCTGACTATACACTTATCTCTGGCTTTATCTTGTCGATGAAAACAATGATAACAACTAGTTAAGTCTATATTTAGCTCTGCCAACTAGATATTTTGTCATTTTTGAACTTCAATTGACTTCAGTGTTTCAACTGTTAGGTTTGGTCAGCACTTTAGTTCTCCTCGGGTTTTTCTGTCTGTGTTGTGTCCGTCAGTTTAACACTTGATTCTGCCCATCGACAATGCTCGTCAATTTTCATGCTCGGGGTATCACTATGACTTTTTCATTAGTTTCCTCTGTCTATCAGGGTGCTCTACCCATCAATGTTTGTGGTCATTTTGTGAATGCTGAGCTTTAATGCATTACTGAAAGCATAATCTTTATCTCTCTGATTCTCTAAATTCTTTGACACTTTGATTATAATTGATTAGATTATATCAAGTTGACATCAATGACAATACAATCCATTAACTGATTTAATGACTTGCATTGACTTTTCTACATTTCGGTGATCAACATAACATCTTCAAACATTCAATCAGTTACATGTCATCAATATCTACCTTTGGCATTGATGGAAACATACTACATTATCACACTATATTATTATTAATACAATATGAAATATAATAGTTTCATCAATTTCTCCTATTGTAACTATTACAAATGTATGGTTCTCGGTAAGCTCATATAGCTTAGATTTTTGCTTCTTGTAGATATTCTCTTTAATCTTCAATCCCTTCACTAGATAGATGTATCAACTTTTGATTTTGATCTTGAGCTCTCCCTTTGACTGTTCTTCTTCTGATAATCTCTTTTTCCTTTGACAACAATCTCTCCCTTTCTTCTTTAAGAAAGATATTTCATATGTATCTCTCTTATCTGGATGTTCTCTGCCTTTTTATATTCTCTACCATCTGAATATATTCTTTCCCTTCTAGATATTCTCTCGCTTTGACAACAATGCCAAAGTCCTTTTTACTTAATATATTCCTTGAATTTTCCTTTCATCGGCAACTTAGCTCTGTGTTTAACCAAAATTTATCTCTGGTTTTCAGTGTGGATAAATACCTTTCTATGTACTGATGTATCTTTGCATTTCATTTCTTTTCTTGTATCAACAAGAATGATCTTTTGTTTTGTGTATAGGCTGATGCAATCTCCTAGTCAACTTACTCACTGATAGACAGGGGTTGGGCCCCTAGTCTCTGCCTCAGGTACTCAAATGTATCCTTTAGTAACAGATTGGTGAATATATCAGCTAACTATTCCTTTGATTGAACATATTCCAGGACCACTTCTTTTGCTTTCACTTGTTCTCTTAAGTAGTGATACTTTATAGCAATGTGTTTAGTCTTAGCATGCATGACTTGATTCTTTGATATGTTAATTGCACTCATATTATCACAATAGATAATCACTGATTCTAAAATCCTCATATGCATACCTTCTAGTAATTGTTTGATCCATGCAATGTTTGAGAAATTTGCAGTAGCAACTACATACTTTGCTTCTGTAGTAGACTAAGAGATGCATCCTTGCTTCTTGCTGATCAACGTGATAAGTTTTTCACCCATGAAGAATGCTCCTCTAGTTGTGCTCTTTCGGTCATCTAAGTTTCCAGCCCAATCTGCATCTATATGGACTTGTAGCTCAAATTTACATCTTTTATTGTACCATAAGCCATAGTCTTCGGTGTTCTTCAAATACCTTAGAATTCTTTTGACAATAGTCATATGTGATTCTTTGTGGTTAGCAGAGAATATTGCAGCTATTCCAACTGCATGTGTTGTATCTGGTCTGGTATGAACAATATACATTAGTTTGTCAATCATTGATCTATACAATGTTTGATTTACGTCATTTGATTTTTCATCTTTTGTCAGCTTACATCTGGTGGCCATAGGTGTTCCTACTGGCTTGGATTTTTTGATCTTGAATATCTTCAGCACTTCCTTGATCTATTTAGATTGAGTGATATATATATGCTTGTATTTTATTGAAGAATTTGTAGACTAAGAAAGAACTTGATTTCCCCAAACATAAAAATTTCAAATTCTTTGCTCATTTCATTAGCAAAGTTTTGACATAACATTTCATTACCCCCAAAAATGATATCATCAACAAAAATTCTAGCAATTAGAATATTACCATCGGTATCTTCTTTTAAGTACAGATTGCTATTTTCACTTGTTCTTACAAATTTAATGCTAATGAGATAGGAGTGAAGTCTTTCATACCAGGCTCTTGGTGCTTGTTTCAATCCATACAAGGCTTTATGTAGTCTACATACCATGTTCCTCTTGTCGAGATCAACAAACCCTTATGGTTTTTCAATGTATACCTCTTCTTCCAGTATTCCATTTAGGAATGTAGATTTTACATCCATATGGTATACCTTGAATATTTTGTATGCAACATAAGTAAGAAGAATTCTAACTCCTAGTATGGAAACCAGTGCAAAGGTTTCTCCATAATCAATTCCTTCTTCTTGTGCATATCCCTTGTAGACTAATCTTGCTTTATTTCTTGTGACTTCTCCATTCTCATTCAGTTTGTTTCTGAATATCCATTTGGTACCGATGACATTCTTGTCATCTGGTCTCGGTACAAGTGTCCATGTTTTGTTCATCTCAATCTGTTCTATTCCTTCATTCATAGCACTTATCCATTCTTCATTTTCAAGTGCAGTACTAACAGATTTAGGCTCAAAATCACAAATTAAACATCTGGTGTTTAGTGACTTACTTCTTGTTCTCATTCCAGCCTTCTTGTCTCCTATGATTTGATTTTGTGGATGATTCCTTATGACATACTTGGAAAGTATCATTTTAACTCTTTTTTCATCATTTTGATCATCATCATGACCATCATTCTGATCTCCTTTGCTCGGAACATCATCTTGAGTATTTCCTTGATTTTCGATAATTGCAGCCTGATGCTCGAGTACAATGTTCTGTTGCTCAGGAGCAATGCACTGGTGCTCAGGTAGAGTGTTAGGATCTTCAGTATAAACAAATATGTTGTATTCCTCTAGTTCTTTCCTTCTTTCCTTGTCATTCTTCTCTACATATTTATCTATTTTGACATTTGCACTTTCAATGATCTAATTAGAAGACTTTTTAAGACACTTATAGGCCTTTCTTTTGGTGGAATACCCTAGGAAGATACCTTCTTCACTTTTGGAGTCAAGCTTTCCATTCCTATCATCTTTTAAGATATAATATTGAATACCAAAAATTTTGAAGTAACTTACATTGGGTGTGTGACCATACCAAAGCTCATAGCGTGTCTTCTTGGTGTTTTTCTTCAATTGTACTTTGTTCAATGTGTAGACAATAGTACTGATAGCTTCCCTCCAGAAAGTTTGAGTGATGATTTTCTAAATCATCAATGTTCTTGCACAATCAACAATTGATCTGTTTCTCCTCTCAACAATTCCATTTTGCTGTGGTGTTCTTGGTGCAGAAACCCGTCTTTTAATTCCATGCTCATTACAGAAATTAGTGAATTGATCTTAAATAAATTCCCCTCCTCTATCTAATCTTAAGCATTTCAATTTCTTATCACTTTGTTTTTCTACCATAGCCTTATACCATTTAAACATCTTGAATGCTTGTGATTTATCTTTTAAGAACATAACTGTCATCATTCTTGAATAATCATTAACAAAGAGACTGAAATACCTATCTCTATAGTAACTCTTTGTCCTCATGGGTCCACATAGCTCAGTATGGACTAATTCCTGAATTGCATTAGATGTATGGGTTTTACTCTTGAAACTAGACTTTGTCATCTTACCTTTTTGACAGTTCTTGCACATGATATGCTTGGGCTTTGTCATGCTTGGTAAGCCTCTGACATTCCTTTTATTGCTTATCTTGATCATGTTTTCAAAATTCACATGACACAGTATTTTGTGCCACAACCATATGTCTTCATTTCTAGCCATTAAACAAGTGGTGTTAGTGTCATCAAGATAGAAAAGGTTACCTTTTGGCTACTCTCTAGTTTCGATCAACCTTCCTGATTCATTGAAGATCTTTTCCTTTTTATTCTCAAATGCTACTCGATGACCTATATTGTTCAGCTGTGAAATACTTAGTAGATTATAATTCAGTCCTTTTACCAAGTAAGCATTTCCACATTTGATCAGGTTATTCAACATTATGGTTCCTTTACCTTCAACTGGACAAGGTGTGTCATTACCGATTCTTACTGATCTACCATTATAGTATTCAAAAGTTTCAGACTTTTTCTTATCACCAGTCATGTGGTGAGTGCAGCCACTATCTATGATCTAGAAATCATTCTTACTAACTTTAGATATGAGTGCAGTTTCTACATACCTCTCTTCTTCTTCGTCTGAATCATCCTTCATGGCTTCAAATACCATCTCAATGTCTTCTTCAGATTTGGTGTCAGTATCATCAGTTCTGTTCTCAGCTAGGTAACAAGCTTTCTTTCCTTTGTCCTTTTAGTCTTGGGTATCTCTTTTGTTAGATTGTCGGTTTCTTCGGTAATCTCTATTATCACCTCTATCAAACTTCTTTTCAAATGATCTGTCGTTACTTCTATCATCTTTTCTTCTATTAGGACATCTCGCAGCAAAGTGTCCAACCTCTTTACAATTAAACCACACAAGTGGTAATTTACCTTTGTATCTACCTTTGCCTCTCTGCAATATTCTTGCCATTAGTGCTTCAATCTCATCAAGTCCTTGATCCCCATTATCACTTTCATTATCATTTCTAATAGCATGTCTATGAATTGACTTACTTATTTTCAAAGAAGATTTGAATGCAGATTCTATAGATGGTAAGACACTATTATGAAAGTTATTTAGCTCAAATGAAATCAATCTATCAATTAGACTATCTAGAGTTACTGTGTTGTTTGCAACTGCTCTCATTTCTTGAATAGTAGAAACTCTAATAGCATATGTAGGCAATAGGGTTCTTAGGATTTTACTTACCACTATCTCTTCTTCTAGTACACCTCCAAATCCTCAGATAACATTGACTACTTGTTTGATTCTGTAGCTATATTGAGTGATGTTTTCTCCTTCTTTCATCGTTAGGTCATCAAACCTCTATCTTAGGCTTTTTGCCTTAGCTCTTAGTACATTGGCATCTCCTCCATGTAATAGCTTCAATTTATCCCACATTTGCTTTGCAGAGGTGCAGGTTTTGACATCTTCAAACTCAACATCGGAGAGTGAGGAAGCAAGTTCTATCATCACGAAATTATGCACATACTTTTCTCTCATTTGCTCAACTGTGTGAGGTACAGTGGGTAGCACATATTCAGTATCTAAGAATTGAACAATGTCATTTCCAATACCTGATAAGTAGAGTCTTATTCTTCTTTTCCATGATGCAAAGTTGTCTTTGTTCAACTTGGGCACATCTTGTTTGTTCATCTTGTGATTTTTTTCTTGAGCTGTTAAACTCCTTTCTAAGCACACAAGGTCTAATACCAATTGTTAGTAATAACAGAGAGGGGGGGTGAATAAGTGGCCTCAAAAATATTCCAATAATTAACCACAAAACTTTATATCTCAATTATAAACCTCAAGTTATCTTTTGTCCCACAAGATGCATGCCTTTAAATAATCTTAGCAAATAACTACTGCTCAGATTTCAATGCAAAACCTTATACTATTAGTTTACCGATTAGCAGTGTTTAGTTTACTAAAAAATAGTAAACTCATTTGAAGTATACCGATCAATCCAGAGTTAACTATGTGCAATGTAAAACACTAAAGTAATGACTCATAAACACATTGACACATGGATTGTAATGTGGAAACCCTGCTAGGGGAAAAACCACTTGGGATCGGTAACCCAAAATTTTCACTCTTCTGAAGTGAGCTCGGTGAAGAGCCAACCCTGTTAAAGGTTACAAACACACTGTTAGGTGTGACCTTGTTAGAGGATTTAAATATAATAGTTTATCACTTGATATATGGCATCTCAATGCTACCTTGTATGATCAAACCTCTCTTGTTTGTTAAATGGTATCTGGCATGACTAATGCTATCTTCATGATCAAAATTTTTGATACTCCTTGGGATTATCTCAATATAGAAAAGGATCTTTAAATCTTGCTCGGTTAAGAGACTTTCTGAATCAATGGTTAAACTAAAACAGTATGATCTGTTTATATATACAATTTATACTTGCATATTTTTAGATCTATTGTAAGCTCATAAAACCAATCTGATCAATATATCTTTTCAATACCTTTGCTCCACTCTTGTTTCTTCTCAGTGATGCTATACTTTGTTGCTCGGTGTCTACAAAAATCTTTAGCTCTTTCCTCAGCTTGATTGATCAGGACTAAATGAAGTTGTTCTTCATCAGTTTCTCTCCAGCATCCTCTTTCTCTATTCACTCCCCTTAATTCATAATGAATTAAGTTGTCTCTTTATAGACATGATATCACCATTTCTGGGTTCTTGATTTTCTTGATCTTGGTGTGATCCACAATTCTAGCTAATCTTTATTTAAAGAAAAACTCCTATTTTATCTCATAGAGATCTTCTTTCCAACTGGATAAAATAGTTTTAAATATTTTACTTATGTCTAGCTTTATCTTGTCAATGAAAACAATGATAAAAATCAGTTAAGTCTATATTTAGCTCTGCCAGCTAGATATTTTGTCATTTTTGAACTTCAGTGAACTTCGGTGTTTCAACTGTTAGTTTTGGTCAGGACTTCAATTCTCCTCAGGTTTCTCCATCGGTGTTGTGTCTGTCAATTTAACACTTGATTCTGCCCATTGGTAATGCTCGTCGGTTTTCACCCTTGGGGTATCACTATGACTTTTTGATCGGTTTCCTCTGTCCGTCGGGGTGCGCTGCCCGTCGGTGTTTGTGGTCATTTTGTGAATGCTGAGCTTTAATGCATTACTGAAAGCATAATATTTATCTCTCTGATTCTTTGAAGTCTTTGACACTTTGATTATAACCGATTAGATTATATCAAGTTGACATCAGTGACAATACAATCTATTAACTGCTTTAATGACTTGCATTGACTTTTCTGCATTTCGGTGATCAACTTAACATCTTCAAACATTCAATTAGTTACATGTCATCAGGGATGATATGGACAATTTCATTGAAAATTACAAGGACTATTTTAGAGGTAGTGATATGTGTGGAGATGATAGTTTAGGATGACACAAAAGGAAGATGAGAGCTTAGATGACTATGTTGACAAGTTCTTATTCACATTTAGGAAATACAAGCATAATGCACTCAATGAAGAATCTTGGAAGTTACTCTTTATCAAAGGGATTAATGATGACTGTATGGATGCATTATACCTCATGGGAGGAGTAGATATCACCCAATCAAGTTGGGATGATCTAAGAAATATTTGTCAAAACTATTCTAGGGCTACCATGGAGAAGGCTAGAGGTTAAAAAACTTGCATAAATAAGAAAGTCTCCAGAGTTTCAAGGATGGAGATAAAATATTTGCTGAAGGAATTTAAGTAGGACATCATCAATAACATTTCTACACAGTTGGACACACTTTAGGAAAAGTAGAAACATCATGAGGCAGAAGCAATGCTGGTGGAATTTTTTCCCCATTGCAAGAAATAGATTACAGATGTAAAAAGGTAGTTAGTATAGATAGTAAGAAAGTACAACCAAAGTTCAGAACAATTGAATATGATGAGGGCCAAATCTTCTACATTAGACAAAGATGACCATGGTCTCCAAGACAAGGTATGCCTCTAAATCCTTTGTCTTTCAATGAACCTTGTGCAAATTCTTACACACCTAATAATCAATGACAACCCTCATATCCTCCAAACTTTGGAAATTATGCCAATGGATTGTCATCATATTTTGTTGGGTAGACCTTGGCAATATGATAAACATGCTATACATGATGGAAGAGTGGATGAGTATACTATTTGGGTTGATGGTAAGAAACAAATCTTGTTACCTTTGATTGAAGAATCTATTGGCGAAATATGTACATTTGTGAAAATTTGTTTGATAGAAGGTAGACAGTTGTTAAGGATTTGAAAAGAAATGATATATGTTATGCTTTGATTCCTAACAAATTGAGTGAGAATATAGAAGATGAAGTTCCTGTAGAAGTTGAGAAATTACTTACCGAGTACAAGGAGATCATTTTAGATAATGTACTTGATGGTTTTCCACCAATGAGAGATATTAGTCATTGTATGGATTTGATTCCTGGAGCTAGTTTGCCAAATAAGGCACCACACTGATTAACATCGACTGAAAATGAGGAACTCAACTGACAAGTTCATGAGTTGTTGAACAAGGGTTTGATCAGAGAAAGTTTGAGCCCATGTGTAGTACCAGCAGTGTTAGTACCTAAGAAGAATGGAGAATGGAAAATATGTACTGATTCAAGAGCAATCAACAAGATCATAGTTAAGTATAGATTTCCTATACCGAGTATGGATGATATAATGGATTGTTTGAGTGGAGCCAGATATTTTACCAAAATTGATTTGAAGAGTGGATATCATCATATTAGAATCAGAGAAGGCGATGAATGGAAGACTACTTTCAAGACAAAAGAAGGTTTGTATGAGTGGTTGGTTATGCCCTTTGGTTTAACTAATGCACCAAGTACATTTATTAGATTGATGAATGAGGTTTTGAAAAAATTATTGAATAAATATGTGATTGTATACTTGGATGATATTCTGATATTCATTAAGACTAGAGAGGAGCATTTGATGCATATAAGACAAGTGTTGCAGAGATTGAAAGAGGAAAAGTTGTTGATAAACTTGAAAAGTGTTCCTTCATGAAAAAAGAACTTGTGTATTTAGGTTTTGTGATTTCAACTGATGGTTTGAAGATGGATCCTAAGAAAGTTGAAGCTGTACTTAGTTGGCCTATACATGAGAATGTCAGTGAGGTAAGATCATTTCATAGATTGGCAAGTTTTTACAGAAAATTCATCAAAATTTTTAGTTCTATTTGTAATGCTATGACTGAGACAATGAGGGGAGACAAAAGCAAATTCACATGGACACATGGAGCTGATAAGAGTTTTGAGAGTTTGAAACAAAAGGTTGTTGAATTACCTGTGTTAGCCTTACTTGATTTCAATAAGGTATTTCAAGTTGAATGTGATGCAAGTGGAAGTGCAATAGGAGCTGTGTTGACTCAAGAAGGTAAACATGTTGCTTTCTTTAGTGAAAATTTGAATAATGCCAAAAGGAAATATTTTGTCTATGATCAAGAATTCTATGCTCTTGTTCAAGCTCTGAAGAAATGGAGACATTATTTGATGTCAAGTGAATTTTTGTTGTATACTGGTCATAAGGCTTTACAATTTTTGGGTAGTCAGAATAAGTTGAATCAGAGACATGAAATGGGTGGAATATTTGCGGAGTTTCACATTTGTAATAAAGCATAAGAGTGGAGTTTCTAGCCGAGTTGTTGATGCATTGAGTAGAAGAATATCTTTGTTGACTGAAATGAGAATTGAGGTTCTTGGCTTTGATGATATGAAGCATTTGTATGAAAATGACCCTGATTTTTCTGAGCAGTGGAGAATGTGTAGAGAACCTATTACAAATCAACCTAATAAGTATGAAGACTATTTCATTCAAGAAGATATTTTTTTCAAAGGTATTCAGTTGTGTATATCGAGGTGATCAATGCGAATTAATTTGATCAAGGAAAAACATAGTAGTGGTTTGGCTAGACATTTTGGTATTAATAAAATCTTGAGTTTTCTTAAGGAAAGGTATTTTTGGCCTTAGTTGTATAAGGATGTTTAGATATTTGTGAAAAGTTGTGGAGTTTTTCAAGTTGCAAAAGGAGTAAGTCAAAATATTGGATTGTATACACCAATTTTTATTCTTGAGAAAACTTGGAGTGATATCATTATGGATTTTGTTCTTAGGTTACCGAGGAAAAAAAAGAGGTAATGATTCCATATTTGTTGTTGTGGATAGATTTTCCAAGATGACACATTTCATACCATGTATAAAAACATCAGATGCAGTGCGTATAGCAAATCTTTTCTTTAAGGAGATTGTCAGATTGCATGGATTATTGAAGAGTCATCTCTGACTAAGACAATAAGTTTTTTAGCTATTTTTGGAAAACACTTTGGAAGAAGCTAGACACCAAGTTGAAATATAGTTCTACATTTCATCCACAGATTGATGGACAAACAAAGGTTGTAAACCAAAGTTTGGGTAACCTGTTGAGATGCTTTTTTGGAGACACACTGATTAATTGGGATTTGAAATTGGCACAAGAAGAGTTTGCATATAATAGTTTAGTAAATAGAATTACTGGAAAGACACCTTTTGAGATTGTTCATGGCACACAACCAAGAGGTATGTCAGACTTGAGAGATATTGCTAGAGAAGAGAAGATAATTTATGAAAGAGAAATTTTTTCTGAGTTTATGAAGACATTGCGCGAGGAAGTGAAACATAAGTTGGAGAAAAGTAATCAGAAATACAAGGATAGTGTAGATAGATCAAGAAGACATAAGAATTTTGAAGTTGGTGATGTAGTTATGGTTCATTTGAAGAAAGATAGATTTCCTGTTGGAACATATGGTAAATTGAAGATGAAGAAATTTGGTCCTTGCAAGATACTGAGAAGATTTGACAGTGGAAATGCTTATGAAGTAGAATTATTTGATGACATGGATATATCACCTATATTCAATATTTTAGATTTGTATGAGTATCATGAACTTGCTGAAGAAGTGATAGTACTGAGTGATTATCTTAAGAAGCAGATAGAAGAAGTTGAACAAATTTTAAAACAGAGAGTTGACAGAAGTACAAGAGGAAATAATTACATAGAATATCTGATAAAATGGAAGAACATAAAAATTGAGGATTCATCTTGTATTTCTCAATTTGAGTTGGATTCAATTCAGGTTGGACTTGGCACATGATTTGGAGAATCATTTTTTTTAACCCTAGGTGTTTGATGTAGGATCATCTTGGGCTCTTTGGTAATCCTGATCAACCAAAAAAATATGTTTGATTGGTTTAGTAGCTTGTTGGAGGCTGCTCGATAAAGTGATCGGTAACTAGTTTTGCTTGGTTGGTTGAAGAATTATTTGTTCTTTGCTTGGGCTCGGTTACTTTTTTCTCTCTTTATTTACCGACGGGTCTCGATAGTTGTTTGCCTACTCGGTGGGTTTTCACCGACTAGTATCTATGCTCGGTTGGCTTTCTTACAAAGTTGTGTTCTTGAAGTTGGATCTTCTAGCCAAATTCTGCATTTAATTTCTATATTATAATTAATGTTGGGATCTCTCTTTGGGTTGCGTGTAGACCTAAATTTGCATCTTTGTTGTTTCCTATGTTGGGTCTTTAGGATCTGAGTACCGACCCCTTTGGTGGAATCTCGTATATATTTTGTTTTCTATTCTTAGAATAGGGCATCAATTGAGATATAGAAGATAGTGTTAGAAGATTCAGATGGCAAGTCTATGACCTCACATGTATGAAGATAAACCTATAATTGATTTGAATCTATATGGTCAAAACCGGGAAGGCCTTACATCCCAACATGTAATAAGTTTGATGCAATAATATAAAGTTTTGATGTTTCTTCTCTCCCTTTACATGTTTTTCTTCCAAGTTGTTATGCAAGTAGGCTTGGATAGCTGGGAGTGCCTTGAGCCCCTTTTGTCCATCCCTCGTTGCGTCAGAACTATAGAAGATCTTGTTGTCACTTTGGACTCATTGGAGTACCTTACTAATTTTAGGGTTTTGTCTCCTAAATCCACATTGGGGGGATATCCCATCATTCTGGGGAGACCCTGATTAGCCTTAATAGATGCCTATATAGTGTGTAGATCATAAGATATGACTATCTCCAATGGATATAGTACAAGAAGCTTATTTTATATCCTCCACCTCAACCACATAAGTAAATAGATAAACCTATTTGGCTAGAGTTAGGTGAAGAATAGGAGGAAGAGGTGAACCCTTTGGAAACACTTATGATGATTGATAGAAGTCCCTTTATGAAACTCCAAGGTGATGATCAAGTGTTGTCTCAAGTCCTGCAACGTGAATATGAAATAGAAGAGATGACATACAATTGTTCAACATGTTCATCATATCCACTATGGACATTTAAAAAAAATCTATTCCATCTTCATATCTTGCAACATCACACTTGCTACATATATTTTTTACCCATGAAATCAAGATGTCAAGCATTAATGAGGCATATATGATTGAATTAAAAAAGAAGATGTAAGTAAGTTAAGTAGCGGAACAACTTCCTACACTAACCCTAAGGGGAGAATAATGTAAAACTTTCTCAAATATTTTTCACAATTACAAAAACTTAACAAAAATAAATATGAGGATAAATAACATTCATATCACAACACAATGATTTACGCGGGGAAAACCCTTTCGAGAGAAAAACCCTACACTCCAAAAGCAACCCAATATATTATTCAACAATAAAAAAAATACAATATATTTGTAGAGAAAGCTTATTTTAGGAGTATTACGAACTAGAGATCTAGAGGCATCTAGGTAGTTTTAAGAATCTTACACATAACCTCCATCTCACGCACCTACTATATAGGAGATATAATACAATAAATTATCAAACAATATTACAAAATTGTGGGTTAAAGCCACCACAAAAGAGGTGCCCATATTATCTCCAATCAAAGATGCTCTATGACGTGTCAATACACACACCAACACATGTAACTCCCTTTTGTATCTCATATACATGTTTGATACATTTTTACATTTCCTATTTCAGGAGACCCAACTTCCAGAGACAATAAATTTTGAACTGTTTACTTGATTTTCTATTATAACCACTTTTCAAAAACCTCTTGAAACACTTTTCTATTTGGAGATTTGGAGAAATGAGCTCTACTAGGGTTTTGTGTCTGGTTTTCCTTTTCTTAGCCTTTACTTCCCCTTTTGTCGTACATACCACATTTATTGTGGGAGTTTTTTTAGGTTTTTAATGGCTCCGGCCAGCCCCTGCCCAACTATTGATGTTGGTGCTAGAGTTGCTGGGGATTCTCATGGCACCTCCTAACAAGTGACCTTGCAAGTTCATCCCAAAAGTATTCCATGAGGTACGTCTAGTATTGTCCTTCCTGCTCAAGATTTTGATTCTGCTCGTGATTGGCTTGAAAAGAATAATCTTATTGGCTATTTTGTTGGTAGAATCCCTCCTGAAAGCATGCTTCATGAATGGGTAACCAAAGTCTAGTCTCCTCATGGAGTCTGACTTGATGGCGTTCAAATCCCTACCAAGGGTTTTTTTCTTTTCCATTTTTCCAACCCGTCTCATGTGGAGGCTATTTTCTCACATGGTCCTTGGTCTGTTAGGTCTTCTCTCCTGGTTTTTCATTGTTGGTTGCATGATTTCTCTATTTTTGATGACAAGAAATTACGTGTTCTTGTCTGGGTTGAGTTTACTAGTTTTCCTTTGCCTTGCTGGCCTTTCTTGCAAACCCTAGCGCAAGCTATTAGCAAAGTGGTTTGGCTTGAACCAGACTGTTTCTTTAATGCCCACCCATAAAAATGGGCCTATGTTGAGGTTGACCTTTTAAGGGACCTCAAGGAGTCGATTGAGATTCAAATTGGTGATAACATCTTCACCCAAAAAGTTATGTACCTAAATTTTCCAAACACTTGTTATTGGTGTCAATCTGCTACTCATAAGATCAAAGATTGTCCCCTGGTGGATTCAAGGCTGAAACCCCCACCCAAAGAGGTTTCTTCTAAGCCAGCTAAAGATGACTAGACAATGGTGGTTTGCAAAGGAAAAAGGTCTTCAAATTTTGCTTCCAAGTATGTAACGCCCCGCCAGGCAACCCGAGAGGACAATACATAAAATATCTATAAGATGCAAGTAATATTTTTTTTTTTTTGTTTAACTAGAATAATATTCACCATTGTACTTCATATCTCTAAAATAAAAATAAATAGAAAATACTTTTCTACAACTTGAATGCAAGATTTATTCAACTTAAGTCCTCACAAGTTCCCTAACGTCGCTACTAAAGCAATATTATCTAAACTATTTACATGCATAAGATATCCATTTAATTATGAGCTTATAAGATCTACATTAATTTTAATGCACCAAGGTAAATTTCACTAACTTGTTTCTTTCATTAAACATAAGTTAATCGTC
>MU224655.1:1882939-1895452 GCA_018584345.1 Thuja plicata | reverse complement strand
AAAATTGATACATTTTTTTAACATCACTGATTCACCCCCCCCCCCTCTCAGTGATAATCGTACTCTAACACCTTTCACACCATGAATATAGCTGATTTTCGTGATTTGTCTTATTTTCAAGTAACTTTGATTTAGAAGAAATTAATATATTCAGTGGCTAGCCCACTTTTGCATTAAAAAAAACTTTGATTTAGAAGAAAAAGAACCCTTACGTGCCCAAAATCCATTACCATCTACTATGGGTGAAACCCTCACTTTTTCCGATGAAGTATCCACAGATTTTGTCTTCACAAAAGTACTATTACACTCAACAGTGTATGCATCCATCTTATACAAAGTTCTAATTCTAACACCTTTAGCAACCACCATAGCACCTCTCACCATTTTGCATCCTGCATCAGAAAAGATTACCTGCATGCCTAAATCTATCAGTTTGCTCACAAATAAATTTTTGTCTTATGCCAGGGAGATGCAACACACCATTGATATTTCTTATTTTATTATCAATAAAATTGATTTTAACTTTACCATGACCAACAATATTTAAATGATAATTATCACCCAAGTACACCTTACCTCCATCAAATTCTTCATATTCAAAAAACCAATCTCTATTAGAGGTTATATGAAAATATGCACTTAAGTCAATCAATTACCATGCATCATCGCATCCACGTGTGACCAAAGTTGCAATGAATGCATCGCCATCTTCCTTCTCGGAATCTGAATCAGAATCAAATTTCTTATTTTTCTTTTTCTTCTCTTCTTTGCAGCCCTTAAAGACGTGTCCAGGCTTACCATGATTCCAACAAACAACTTTAGACTTTCCAAGAGATTTGGATATCCCTCTAGATTTGGATTTTTTCCACTTCTCATTCTTCTTACCTTTTTCCTTAGGTCTTCCACGGGAAACTAGGGATTCCTTTGCACTGATGGATACCTTCCTCCTCATCTCTTCTGAAATAAAATAACCCACCACATATTCCATCATCAAAATGACAGAATTACTGCCAATTGCTATAACAAGTGAATCCCACAAATCATGCAAAGAACAAAGCAAGAACTGACATTTCTCTTCCTCATCCATCTTGACACCAATGGATGTCAATTGAACCACGAACATATTAAATGCTTCTAGGTTGTCTATAATTTGTCCACCCTCCTCTATTTTCAAGGAATATAACTTCTTCCTCAAGAAAATCTTATTTACTAAAGATTTCCCCCGAACACATTTCACCAAGCTTCTTCCACATGCTCTTTGCAAAGCACTCTTCATGGACATTGATTAAAATAGAATCTACAAGGCATAATATGATTAGACCCTTGGCTTTATGGTCTTTAATAGCATATTTAGTAGCTTCATCTGGATCTGTAGGTTTTATGATAGCCACATCAACAGCCTCTGACAAATCTCAATCTATTGGTAGATCCTTCATCTTCAGCTTCCACATTTCAAAATTATTTCCAAAAAAATTCTCCACCTCTATTCTCCCTGATGAACTAGCCATCTGAAATTCCTGCAACAAGATCAAAAAGTATCTTCTACACAAGCTCCCACACAAATCTGGATTATCTCATAAAACCCAACAACCGACAACTGAAACCAAAGGTGATCAGGCTCTGATACCACTTGTAAGGAAGTTAAGTAGGAGAACAACTTCCTACACTAACCCTAAGGGGAGAATAATGTAAAACTTTCTCAAATTTTTTTCACAGTTACAAAAACTTAATAAAAATAAACATGAGGATAAATAAAATTCATACCACAGCACAATGATTTACGTTGGGAAAAATCTTTCGAGAGAAAACCCCACACTCCAAAAGTAGCCCAATATATTATTTAATAATAAAAAATATATTACAATATACTTGGAAAGAAAGCTTCTTTTAGGAGTATGAGTGACTAGAGATCGAGAGGTATCTAGAAAGCTATAAAACTTTTACACAAAACCTCCATCTCACGTACCTACTATATAGGAGATACAATTCAAGAAACTGCCAAACAATATTACAAAATCATGTGCTATAACCACCCCAAAAAGAGGTACCCATCTTATCTCCAATCAAAGATGCCTTGTGATGTTTCAATACACACAGCAACACGTGTAACTCCCTTTTACAACACATTTACATGTTCGATACATTTTTTACATTTCTTATTTTAGGAGATCTAACTTCCAGAGACCATAAATTTTGAACCGTGTACCCAATTTTCTATTATAGCCAATTTTGAAAAACCTCTCGAAGCGCTCTTCAACCTGGAATGGAAAAGCACCCTCTCAAGCAAGTTTTGATCCCTTTCAGGGCCTCTAAGGCCTTCAAAGTTGAGTTTGAAGTTTTTGTACGACCCCATCAAAAAACCAAAAAAATAATATCTTCACAATCAGACATGATCTTGCCATGCAACTTTACCGGCATGCTTATATATCTAAAATGAGCCTCCAAAACAGAAATTGGAAAAATCTTGTGCCCAAATGAACAACTTACTAAAAATAGCTGCCATATGTAATTGCAAGGTTGAGACACATTTTTCCAATAGAAGATAGAGGTCTCACGAAGAAGGCATTTGAACATCAATAATAAGTTTATCTTGGATCAACACCAACCCTTAGTTGAACTATTATAGTTAGATAAAGATGCCTTTTCTTGCAACTATACTAATATAAAGGGTCTAGACCTAAAAAATTTCACACATAGGATATACATGATAGAAGACAATAGACCAATTAGACAACCCCAACGGAGAGTAAATCCTATAGTAAGGGAGATAGTCAAGGGAGAATTGCAGAAATTGTTGGATGCAGGTTTCATCTACCCCATCTTTGATAGTTAGTGGGTATCTCGCTTGGTCATTGATCCTAAATAAGAAGGAAAATGGAGATTTTGTGTTGACTATATAGAACTGAATTCAACTAAGAAGGACTACTTTCCATTACCTTTCATAGACCAAGTTCTAGATCACTCTCTGGTAGGGAAGAACTATTTTTCATTTCTTTATGGTTTCAATAGGTATAATCAAATGAAGATTACAGTAGACGATTAGGAGAAGATCACATCCACCCGCCCCTAGGGAACTTACAATGCACCAACAACCTTTCAGAGGGTAGTGATTGGTATTTTCTCAGACATCTCTCATAATTGCATGGAAATCTACATGGATGACTTCACCACCTATGGAGATTCCTTTCAAGAAGTATTGGATAATCTAAATAAAGTTTTACAAAGGTGCAAGGAATATAACCTCTCATTGAATAGTGAAAAATGCTTCACCATGATGCAATAGGGAGTAGTCCTTGGACACTATGTCTTTTCTAAGGGTATTCAAGTAGACCCTGCTAAAATAGATGTAATCATAAATTTGGAAACCCCTACTTAGAAGAAGGATGTTAGAATTTTTTTGGGTCATGTTGGTTATTATAGGAGATTTATTCAAAACTTCATCAAAATTTCTAGACCACTGTATGGATTGTTGATAAAGGATGCATAATTTTAATTGATGCCATCATGTGATAAGGCATTTCAGGATCTCAATTTTTTTAAAACTTAAGCTCCTATCCTTAAAGGGCCTCAACAGACCCATCCATTGCATATCCATACATATGCTTTAGATCATGTAGCAGGAGCAGTCTTGGGTCAAAAAGAGGGCATCATAGAAAATGCAATCTATTACATCAGAAAAAACTTACAAGGAGTAGAGTTAAATTAGAATGTCATCGAAAAAAAATGTTAGTTGTAATCTATGCCTTGAACAAATTTAGACATTATATCACAAGATATTAGGTATTTATCTATACTGACCATGCTGCAATCAAATATTTGATGAACAAACCTATTGTCTTTGGACAACTTGCTAGATGGTTACTCCTAATGCAAGAATTTGATATTACCGTCATAGATAAGCCAAGGAAATAAAATGTTGTAGCAAACTTTTTGTCTAGATTAACAAACAATATAGTACTAGTAGAGATATGACAAATAAATGACTAGGTGAATAAAATGTTTAGTCACAACAAGTAAAAATGACTAAATTCTAGTCATTTTTTGTAACACAACTATAAATGACTAAATAAATGACCAATTTGGTCATCGGGTAAAAACAACAACTAAATAATTACTCATGCAAGTAAAAATGACTAAATAAATGAATATTACTCCTCTATACTAACATTTGATAATATTTGCATCGACTTATAATTCACTCATAAGCAACATTTCACTAGTAATGCTTGTTAGCCGACAGGCTTATTATGTGGGCAATCAATCTATACCCATTTCATGTCGGAAATCTAGTTTTCAAGTGATTTCAAAATCAATTAATAAGCAACTTATAGAGATAGAATTGCAAGGAATAGTTTCCATCAAACAAATTTCCAGTCATGGTTTATTGTTTCGAAATGGTTTACTATTTCGAAGTGGTTTCTCATCTCAAACTTGAAAACCAATTCGACTAACATATAATATTAGATTTTCAAATTAGATTAGATTTTGGTTGCATGCGTGAAATCTTTAGCCCTTAAATATGTTATCAATTTTTTACTTTAAAGCGTAAAATAGCTTTGTATGTCTCTCAGGTCCCCTTTAGAGGGTTGTGAAATTCATCTAAGTGTTTTGCAAGCATTATGAAGGTGCTTGGTCATAGTTGTAGGAGGTGAAGTGTTTAAAACTATTTCAAAGTTCCTTCAAATTTTAAGAAAGAGTTCATAATTCATTCCTAACATTATTGCCCCTTGGCCTAATGCACCATCCATGGTAATACATTCAAAAGAAAAGAGGTCATGTTAAATATCTTAATGAGGCAATGGAAGGAAGAAAAGGACAAATACTTTTGTTTGACTTAGCCCAAGGGAGATAACTCAGGTTCGAACTCAAGTTAGAGGTAAGAGAAGCCCTAAGAAATGTCGTGAATGCAAAGGAAGGGTAAAGAAATGGAATCCAGGCTTCGAACATCAATTTTGTACAACTAAGCCTCACTTTTCCATGAAAATTAAATTTATAGTAAGAAAGAACAACATTTAAATAATTGAGACAACGGATTACTAATGAGGAATGAACACATCCAATGCAGAAAACACATTTAAAGGCCAAAAAATCATGATCATACCACATCGTGGGCATGGAGGAAATGTTACCTATTTTTCACTCGAAGGGAAAAATAACTTTGAATGTTTCTTAAGTCTTACAAAAAGGTTTAGTGGATTCATATGAAATTTTTCATTTTATTAATTTTTATAAGAGTATGTCCATAGTTGAGAGGGATAAAATGTCAAAAGCTTCAAGAAGGTTCATTCCCCATGTTATGTTCATTATCATATAGCTTTTCACATAATTAATTAGTATCATATAGCTTTTCACATAATTAATTAGTAGATACCACGTGATTTTTATGCTTTGAAGTTTTGGAAGGAATTTTAATTGTTTAAGTTTTCAAAGCACCCCACAAAATAGCCCTACCCCGTGGTAAAGGAAATGCAAAAGAAAAATGACCCCTAAATTCATATTTTGAGTCCTCAATGGCCGCCTTGAGAGAAGATCAAAGTCAAGAACAAGGGGAGTTTATATCAAAGGCAAGAGCAACGTGTTTCTGATGTGAGTAGTTTGAAGTGGTAAAACAGCAAATTAATGGGAATGAAATAGCAAACTATGTTTAAAAAATGTCATGAGCAACAATTCCGTATAGAGATAGCAGCAGATGTGAGTTAACGGACACCAATTATGAAGGATAAAACAGTGTTCTCTCATGAAGTAAGTATAGCTTCAATAAAAGAGGGTGGATTTCATGGTAAGAGAAGTGTTAGATCAATGGCTGAATAGCATATTCCAACAATGAGCAACAGTTCCAAGATCCACAGTTCAAGGTAGGGTTTCAAACCCAAACAGAGCTTTACTTTTCAAAACCCTTCTTTGTATCGATAAGCTTCATTGCGACTTGTTAGATGCTTGCAAATAAATAAACCATTAGGACATATAAGATTTATTTCTCATGAATTGGTATTATCTTCTAGTTTTACCTTTGAAAGCACAAAAGCTTAGCATGATCTTAGAAAACAGTGATTAGAAAAGACCAAAAAATGGTAAAGACGCCCAATACAAAAGTGGAACATTATAAAGATAAGGAGAGCAAATAACAAAGAGGCGTTATTATGTAATGCAAGAGTTAGTAATCAGACCATTTCCATGAACAGCAAAGTTAATAACACAGATTTTTGAGTGAAAAGGGGAGATTGTGATGTTAAGGTCAAAGAGATAGTGAATGTATGAAGATCCAAACGTCACGATGATAGCCTTTAAATAGCAGTAAATGAGTTCCAGAGTGATTGACGAGTAAGGTAGCCATGAGAAGATGAGTTTATAGAAAAAATGACAGTGATTTTGGTGAAGAACAACATACTATTGACTTCCTTATTTGTTCTTTTATTTGCTGCACTAATGATCACTCCCTCCATTCACATTGCATCCTGCCTTTGGCTCATTATTAATGTTGTCTACTTGATGAAAACACAATGTTGGCCTTACCTGCAGATGTAATTTGGTCATAGAGAGTATGACTGCACTCTCCATAGACTGGATTCTTGTTAGGTCACAGACATGCTTAAAGTGAGTCTTAAGTCTCCTTAGATGGGTTGGGTATGTCTTGTTAAGCAAAAGCCCCCTCTACTATGTTTGATTGGTGTTGTCTAATTAAATAAAAGGATAAAGATATTGTCTTTTGTTCTTTTATATAAAATTCTAGAAAATTTTCAAAGACAAAAGGTAATTAAATTTTTTTATGTTGGGCCAAAGGAAAACAAGCCATAACCTTCTATTTGACTTAAATCCATAATGTCAAACCATGGTCAAGGTTAAGTTAAGAACAATAAGCCCTAGCCTGCCTATGCCTAAACTTGCTCTCCTAAGCCTCGGCTCAACCAAAAGTGGTGGATGAAAATGGGAAACAATAGTCTATAAGGTGGAAATAGCAAATCTGAAGTAGAGTAGCTAGTGCATCGAGAAGGATTTCATTAAGAGGGCAGCTTCGTAAGAATGGACAACATGCAATATATCAGAGAAAATGGAAGATTTCACTAGAACAACAATATTCATCAGAAGATCCACAGATTTCAGTGAAGGATCAAGCCTAGTTGGAATCCACAAATAGGAGGTAGGGTTTCAAACTCATATCAACTCCACCCTACATCAAATGCATGTTTCCCATTAGTATTTTGTTGAGTGTTCTCAAACATATTTTCACATTTCAATAGATCCAACTCACTGTCTCAAAGAGAGATACACATTTTTCATAGGATATGTTTATTGAAATTCAGGAATACCTTTTTGTGTTTTTCTTTTTGGGCTCTATTAAAGTTTACAAAGGTCAAGAGGCATAAATATCAAGAGCAGATCTAAGAGAGTGTGAATGGAGATTGTAAAAGATTATATTAGTATTATTTAGTTGAAAGAATGGTGAACAATAGCAAAACTAGCTAGTGCCTTGCAATGTTAATAAAACATTTATAAAAGTTGATTCCTTGTGCATAAAAATAGTGGCAAATGATCTTGGGATTTCACTGTTTTCAAAGGCACAAAGAGTGTTGATAGTGAAAAAGGATGTGTCAACACACAAAGATCAGATTAAGGTAGTAAATGTAGTGATTCAATGCCTCAAATGCAATCAGAAGTAGGTTCAAGGCAGAGGTATGACACCATTAAAACATTGTTAAAGCCATGAGGATGAAACATGGGAAGTAGAAAAGATGAAGGCAGTGATGTCAAATAGCACTTTTTCTAATATTGAATAACACTGTCAAAAAGATGTAAAGTTGTGCAGCACAAAGAGCTTGAAAGGTACTGCATAGATCTTCAGAGGTATGACACCATTAAAACATTGTTAAAGCCATGAGGATGAAACATGGGAAGTAGAAGAGATAAAGGCAGTGATGTCAAATAGCACTTTTTCTAATATTGAATAACACTGTCAAAAAGATGTAAAGTTGTGCAGCACAAAGAGCATGAAAGGTACTGCATAGATCTTCTCATGATAGTGAGCATGGTAGTCAACAAATGAAGAATCATAGAGAGAGACAGTGTTGCAGTGGCAAGGTTTAAAGAATGACGATTTCAAATTCAGGAAACAAACATGAATGTTGAAGGACAGTAATTATGAAGGAACATAAATCAGAATATGCACTTATGACATGATATAAAAGAAGACAGTGACCTTATCTAATATAGAAACCATGTTCAATGAGAGCTTATCAACAGAGGATAATACAAGATGATTTAAGGAAAGTAATCACTATTATAAGCAACAGAATGAACATCATAACTTATCTTTAGCAGTGATCAAAAGGACAATGTTCAATAAGGATAAATGGCAGATAAATCATGTAACATGAGTAAAGAATAGCTATATGCTTTGAGGAAATGGTCACATGTCAAAACAAAATCATGGATATGTCATGCAAAGTTATCATGATAGGTGCAAAGGTACAAGACAAGCATGAAGTCATATAGTAGCAAGGAGGCAATCATAAATGAACGCATGAAGCCACAATGACAAAATGGTGAATGGAAACCCCCCAAAAATTGCTCAAAAATGATAGAAAAGGTGAGAAAGACGCGTTCAAGGAGTTCCTATGATCATCAAGCAATATGTATGAAAGGTTTTTTCACCACCATTTGAGGAAATCAAAGTAGCAGACTTTGAGGTTCCTAGCATAGACATTTTAGCCATAGGGCAGCAATAATGAGACCATTCTTGGTGTTCAAGCATATGATAGTACATAGTAGCCTTGACAAGAGAACTGTTATTGTATGATAGCTATAAACACACAGTAAAGAGAAAGATGTATCATGAAGAACTTCAAAAAAGTGCTGGCATGATCTAATGTTGAAATTACTTGTTTTGATGTCTAATGCAGTGATTTGATGTAGTAATAGTGAATTTAGAAGACCAAAATTAGTGATATTTCAATAGAGGTAGTGATCATTAATGGAAACAGAGTTTCACTGACATAATAGTGAAAAGCAATGCTCTTGAACAGTGATAAAGTTGTCTTTGATTCAATTCTATCAGAGAAACACAATGCTAAATGTAGCACAGTGGTGAAGATACAAATAATGTTGTTGTATGTCAAAGAGAAATGATATACATCAAAAGATAGAGAATGTATCATACGTAGCATTGACACAATTTATGACAAGATGTAATGAATGGAAATAGTGAATGCAGTGGCAGTAAGTTCATGGTGACAAGGGCATTCTCCATCAAAGGCAGTATGGAAAAAAATGGGAAAGCATATCATAGAGATGCAATGACAGTGAAAACCTTATATTTCATCAATACCACTGTTGTTCTTTGCTTGCCATTGATGTTCTCATGCAAACTATGTTGTCCTCTTGTGCAAAATGTGTTGCTATTTCATTGAATCAATGCAAGGACTAATATGGTACCACCAAATAAGCAAAACACATGTAAATGATTTCATAAAATCTAATGTATTACAAAAAAAGGAGATCTATTTACGCCAATTAGAGGTTTTTATGGACAATGAGACTTGAAATATATTCCTTTCCACATGTTCGATAACAAATAGATCATGAGAATGCACTCTTTTGAGATATTTTAGATTCTTTAGCACTTCTAAATGCCTCAAAATAGTCCCTTTAAAACTAGAAAATGTAGGCCAAAATGAAACCCACACACCATACCTAAAAATCCTTTAGTCACCTCTAGAAAAGGGTTGTGAACATGTTTTCTCTCCATCTCTGCAATGTGGCCTCTTGACCTTTAGGTCAATATCTTCCTCGCTTCATGCGTATAATTCTTCAATGCCTTTGCAACGTGTGAGAAAAATGGATATTTTTTTCCTTTTAGAACATGGATACTGACTTTTCTTATGCATCAAAGGCACTAGATTCAGAATAGACTAGAATTTTTAGTTCTTGTATATATTTATTTGTGCTCCAAGAATCAATATTGAGAAGTCTGTAGACTGGCAAAACTTCTTATCTAGATTATCCTCAAGCAATGAAAATGAAGTATCCTCAAGCAATGAAAATGAAAAATCAATAGGGAAGATGAAATTCTTTCTCAGCATCTCTAATATTAATGTATTGTTTAGAAATCACTAATGATTATAATGACTCTTCTTATGCATTAAAGAATCTGTTATACCCTGCATACCCGTCCCTACATTTTGTGTGCAAAATGTTGGGTCCCCTCTTTTCGCTTTTGCTCTTGCCTTGTTTCTTTCCTTGTTCCTTGTTTTTCCCTCCGGGCTTTTCTTCCGTGAGGTTTGTTTTTCTTTATGTTTTTGTTTCTTGTGTCTCCGGGACCCGGTCCTGAAGTTTGTTATCTCCAGAGCCGGATTCCAAACTCCGGGATTCTCCTCAACTATGTCTCCTTTCGCGAGAAGGCATAATTGCATGGAATCTCCGGGCTCGGAGTCCGGAGGTCTTCCTGTTCCAGAGTTTGCGGAGAAGAGTGTAGCTTGTTTTTACCCTAAGGGTATAAAAGGAAATTACGCATCACTTTCGCAGTTACCGCAATTAAAAATACTTAGAACATTCAGAGCGATTCTTAGGCGATTAAACTACGAGTTGTTCTGTGCTTAGTGGTCGATTACAAGCTGATTTGCGGTGTCCATTTGTGATCATTCGAGGGTAGACTTGTTGCAGAGCGCTCCTGGTGTGCTTCTCCCCTGTTCTTCGTGTCTCTAGGTAGGTCCTTGGTTTGTCCTCTGGTTTCTTGTTGTCTTTTTCTTGTTGTTTCCTTTCATTTTTTGGTTTCGCTTTGTTCGGTTTTGCTGGTTCACCTTATGTGTTTTGCTTTTTGGTTTGCCTCCCGTTGGTGGGTTGGCCCTGCTAGAGGGTTGTCCACCCTCTGTGTAGTTGTAAACTAATGTATACAATGTATATTATCTTAGGGTAACTCATGTACTTATGTAAATATTGTATAAATCTGTAAGCAGTCTATAAATATCGTATATTTTAGTGTATATGCGTTTTGGCCTTTGGCCCTCTGTAAATTTGTGTATATATTTTGTGTGTATCCTTCTAAGCCGACAAGTTCATCGCGCTCTATCATGTTTTCACTCACCATACCGAGCTTGTCGAGACGGAGTCACCACAGCTCGAACTCGACACCTCGCTGGTTCAAGCCAAGGCAACTTTCTCTCTCCTCTGTCTCATCACCTTAATGGCAGGATTAATTTTCCACGAGTGGGTGTTCAAACCTTGTCCCATCTGGCATTCAATTTACCCCATGTCAGCCCACTTGTCACCATTAATGCCTTTATATCGCCTGTCACGTGACCACGTGCCAACCCACGTCAGCCAAGTACAGTTTCCCACTGGTCACATCGACACGACAAAGGCTAGTTTATCTGGACTCCGGGTCTCGAGCAATCCCTTGTCCTTCATTTCCTCCTATCACTTGGTTCAACACCCAGGAATCTAACTCACGTCTATTTAAAGTATTCCAGAATTTTTGATATGTGTTAACACTTATTGAACAGGCGCAGGGTGGTGACGAATTCCCTGGAGTTTCTAAAGCCCTTTTATATACTCCATGTTCTAACGGTTCTCCAGCCTTGCAGGTTGCGGATAGTTGATCAAGATGTCTGAGGTAATCACCCCTCTTAATAGCTTGGAGCTACCTAGCACCTCCACCTGGGCAGCCACAAAAACCAAGGCCAAAAAGATGTCGGGAAAGCTACCCTTGACCTCCAAATACCCGAAGGAGGGAACTCTTGTGGGGTCCAAGGTGGACTCCAAAGTCCAGGAAATAACAGACACGGAGCCGGGACTTTGGGCTAAAATGCAAGGCTTAATCCAAGCCATTTACATGTTGAAGGCTGGTGGAGACAATATGGCTACTCATTTGGCTGCCTCCGGCATTATCAAGGCCGCAAACTTTCCTTGTTCGATGCAGTCACCAGAACTGATACTTCAACTGGCAACATTATACAATGCACCTACTCGGACTGTCTTGCTCACCGATCCCCGACCATTACAGTATCCAGTGACAATTGTCACTCTGGACGCAGTGACTTTTGCCTCAGGGCTGGGGATTCCGCAGTTCAAAGGTGTTGACGGGGTTTTGCTGACCGGGTCCGCCAACAGTCATAAGTTGTCACCGGGTTCCGGAGAAATCGGCCAACTCCGCCTGTAAAGGTTGTCTGGGGGAAATAAATCCTCCGGGCCTTCAAGCACATGGGTGTCGGGTCACGATGGTGCAGGGCTCGGTTGGGAGAGGTGACTATTTTCGAGGGGGATAGCTGGTTACTTCAACTCATTTCTCCCAGAGATTCCATTTAGTGAGGGTTTCCCAGAGTATTCCACACTTTGCAAATAAAACGAAAAAGATCCTGCAGGGTTAGAAACATTTATCTAACTATAGTCATGCCGAAAAGTCTGGAACATCAACAATACTCTGAAAGACTATACTAAATACCGAAGAAATACACAACCATCAGTTAGCATTTTATCAGTAGCGGGAATAAAGAGGTCGTTAATCTACTTTAACACATTCAG
>MU224655.1:1855954-1871583 GCA_018584345.1 Thuja plicata | reverse complement strand
TATGTTGCATGTTCTTTATGTCCCTTGCTCTGATATTTTAAGTAGATTAACGACCTCCTTTTTCCTCGCTATTGATCAAATATGAGCTGATGGTTCTGTGTTTCTTCAGTATTTAGTGTAGCATGTTCGATGTTTTGAATGTTTGGCATAACTATAGGTAGATGAAATATCTCTAACTCTACAGTATCTTTTGAAGTTTATTTGGTAAAGATCGTGAATGCTTGCAGGAAACCCCACTTACTTAAATCCCCAGAGAAGACGAGCCAAGATAACCAGCTATCCCCCTGAACAAAATAGTCACATTCCGAACTAAGCTCCCGCATTGTCGAGACCCGACTCTCATGTGCTTGAATGCCCGGGGAATCTCATTTCCTTGGACAACCTTTACAGGCGAAGTTGGCCAGTACCCCGGTACCCGATGACAACTTACATCTGTTGGCGGACCCTGTCACAAAGTCCCGTCAACAAAATCCAGATTCAAACTAGCCTGGAATTTCCAGTTCTTGTATATATTTATTTATGCTCTGGGAAAATGTTTTCATTTAGAACTAAATGTTACAGGACCACTGTATTTGGTGAGAACTAAATCTTACAGGATCACTGTATTTGGCCAGAACCATATGATGGCTACTAAGTCATCTCTAATGTTCCCACATATTAATGTTTCACACTTTTGGTACTATGGTGACGACTAGATCTCTTTCATGTTGTAAGATGTGTTTTCTTGCCAATTTGTGTGAATGGGAAAGTTTATCCTTAGGGATACTTATTATTAGTCTTTTCTTGCAGGGAGGATCCCATTTGCATTTCTATAGGACATTCATGGGAGATTTCTAAAGAAATATGGATGAGTTGTTCATACTTCATACAACTCTTGCTTATGCTATGAATGATGAGTTTTCTACAGTGCTAAGCCAACAGATAGAATACTATTTGAATGACCCAAATGCAGTCAAAATTTACTGTATCGGGGGAGAGATGTTCCAGGTAAGGGTTCAATTTTGTGCCCTCTTCTTCTTGTTTGTTATTATTTTCCATCACAATCCATTTAGCCTGATTTTTTACACTTCTCTTATAAATATATTTCAACTAGTGGTAAGAATATTTTGTCTTATAGTCTCTAAAATCCATAGTTAATAGGTACCCAAAATTTTGAAGAAGACAGTTGTATATGGAGCCTTCCATATTGAAAATAATTTTGATATACAAATTTGTCAAAGATTTACATCATGAGCTTCATGCTAGACCCATTTGATTTTTGAATGTTATAAACCAATTTTTTAGGGGTTGATTCTTCCCTTTTAGACTGTGCCTGTTTCAGATACTAATCAAAGAACAACCGCAGGACAGATTGCTTGAAAAATGTGATAACATTATGCCAAATTTGTGACAAACTTCTCAAGATTCTTTTGAAAATAGTGTTGAAGCATATATTGATACTATTCTTCATTTACACAGTTTCAAATATTTATGAAGTGTTATGTGACTCATTTAAACTATCTAGATAAATATAAAATAAGCAATTTATATCATACAAGCCCAGATTAGAAGGTCACACCTATTCAATAAAACTTTTGGGGTGGGAAATATTGCCAAGCTTAACATATTGGAGACACAGGACATATTCAAGCATGAAGTGAGATGGCGATCTGTATGTTGTTATGTTAAAATAAGAGGATGCCAAAACTTCCCCACCCCACATAGTCACTACATGTAATAATGGACAAGTGTGATGGAGAATAAAGAAATGCAAGATGCAAGGACACAAGACAATATCGAGCATTGTGTAATCTCCATCTTGATATGCCAAAATAAGAGGATGCCAAAAGTGTTACACCTTCATTATCACTACATTTAATAATGGATAAGTGTGGTGGAGAATGAAGAAATGGACAAACTTTAATGTTGCATTTCTTCATTCCCCATTGCACTAGTCCATTATTCCATGTCAATGCCAACATGAGAGGAGGCTAAAAGTTCCCCACTCTTCATTGTTACTACTTGTAATAATTGACAAGTGCAATGGACACTGGAGAAATACATGGTGCAAGTGTGATGGAGAATGAAGAAATAGACAAAATTGCATCTTGCATTTCTTCATTCTTCATTGCACCTGTCCATTATTCGATGCAATGACAATGAAGGGGGCACACTTTTGGCATTCTCTTATTTTTGCATAGCAAGGTGCAATTGCCATTTTACTATATGTTTGAATCTGTCATGTGCTCCAATATTTTAAACTTGGTAATATTTCAAGTTGCATAGTGTAAAGAGCCTCTTCATGGTTCAAGCAGATCTATGTTTGTAAATGAGTTTTCAGGAAATAAATATGCTATATTTACTTCCAAGTCTACATTTTCTATTAGTGAAACAATTTTGAAACACAACTAGTTATTCCTTAGGGACATAAGGTTTCAAGCTATTATGTTGATCTCCTTGTTCTACTTTGTCAAAATGCAAGTACTACAAACACAAAAATATGCAATGTTGGCGACAACTTTTCTATTATTGATTATATGAATTATAGTTATCTTGTAGGTTTGGCATGCAACGTTTTGAGAGTAAAGGCAACACATATGATGTATATATATATGTATGTATGTGTCACTAAATTTATTTGTATATATCATGTATACAACCATGTACTCAATATGATATATCATGCATATAAGGGACTTATACTTTTCCAATAGAAAAATTAGGGATTGGTTTTCAATTTCCTATCCTATTGACCTCCTCTGATGCTCTGCATACGAAGGTTTTCTATTGCAAACCCATTGCTTTCTCAATTTTATCCTATTTAGATACAATTACCCAGTTCGCCCCCCTAGCCCCCCGGACTTGCTTGGGTATGAACTGGTCCATGGTCCTGGTCCGGTCTGCTTGTCGGTCCGGCTAGGGTTCGATCCAAAGGGGGCTGATTCGAACCAGGTGACCCCCAATTCGGACCCAGGTGGACCTGGGCGAACTTGGACGAACCAAGTTCGAAGCAAGGTGGGCCTACGACAGTTTTTGACACCCAGTTTAGTTTTGATGCAAAATTTAATTGATTTTTGACATCCACTGTTAGGAATTACATGCATAAATTACCAATTATATGCAAATGAATATTAAACATAGGAATGAAAGACACATAAATGATAATAACAAAAGACAATTTTAATGTGGTTGACCCAAACTCGGGCTGTGTCCACCAAACAAAGAGTCTGATATATTAGCCAACAAATTAAACCAATTACAACCAGCAATCCCTTGCAACTGAATACTGCTGAAAATAACTCTCGATGCCTTTATAAAATAACTCATGGACCCTGCAAGGGGCGTTGCCCCTTGACATTGTCTTGGGGGCTTTGCCCCCAAACCCCCTTCTAATAATTTGAGGTGGAAACTGCGCCCATAAAAGTGGGGAAAAATTAACCTTCGAGTCTTATTAGGTTCCATATAGAAGATAATGATGATGAAGAAGAAGAATATCAATAAATTATTAATCCATCAATTGAACTTGAAAGAATGACTTGAACTTGATGTTATGATTTATCATTTGACATTTTAATGTTTTGAATCTTTGATGTTGAACTTGAAGTATATGATGCTATGATGGTATGATCATGATTCATGATGCTATGATTACAAGTTTATGGTGTTTTAAAGCTTTTGTTATTTTTATGATGCTATGTGACATTCTAATCTTAACTCATGCTTTTAGGCTGCATATATATATATATATATATAATTTTTACATGTTTTTGTAAAAATGAACCCGAAGCCAAACCCCTTTTCAAAATTTTGTCGTACCGGCGAACTGGTCCTTCGTACTCGAACTTGAACCCGAACCTAAACCGACATCCTAGCTGTTGGTGAAGTGTTGTCATTTTTTGCACTATTTAGTTACTTATTGTTGGTGGAGTTCTATTAATTTTTGTAGGCCATGAACACTATCTTGAAAGAGGTGATAATGGGAAAATGGGGTGCTGCAATTTTGGTTCCAACTTCTATTTTGGTATTGCATCTCATCTGAATCCACATGATTAATTTTCTTCAGATATGCAAAACTTAATAAAACATTTAGACTACTAAAAAGGCTAACCACAAACTGCTATTGTTTTCAAATCCAAATTGCACTGCTTGGTCCACTCTACCTTATCTTGTTGTTTTCATAGATTTCCACCTAGGCATTTGGATTTGAGCCCTGCACTTTCTCTAGTTCACTCATTTTGGCATAACTTATAACAAGCATAGTGAATTTGTCCAACCATAGCAATTTACCAAACAATAGACCTCTATTTATACAATTGTTGACTTTGAGACACTCTTAGAATAATTCTTGGGATGTTGAAAGATAAAATGGTTTAAGCTCATTTCTAAATTTGGTCAACAAAGTCAAAGGAGGACCATTAAATTTTGCAACTGCAATCATGTAATATTTTCAATTTTCTGTGTAAAATGAAGGAACCTAACTATTAATAATTATTTTAAATAAAAGTCCACCAAAATGAAATGTTACGAATATAATGACAAGTGAAATAAATGATGAATTTTTAAACTCTAAAAGAGTTAGAAAAGAATTCACATTTTATGGTCCCCTTTCACATATCTTCGACGTACCCATTACACACCAAGGTGCGTGCAATTTCTATTTTTAGTATCAGATAAAAGGATGGTGTTTTTTTTTCTAATAGAGTATAACACATTTCGTCCATGTTACATGTACATTGGTGATACAAGGAAATTGGACCATGATGTTAGAGCCTGAGAGAAGGATGATACATTTTAGTTTTCTATGTATATTATTTTCACAATGACAAGGCAAGGAGATCATGAAAACAATTAGTATTAGAGAGAAAGATGATGCTAGCTAGTGTTATGAGACTTAAACTTGACTCATACTTGTGAAGATGGTTTTTGGCCCAACCTTGGACTTACCGCTCAGACTTAGACAAGAATATGAAAATTGAAAAAAAACACGAAACATAGGGATTGTTAAGGATTTAAAGCTTTTATCAGTCACCCTTCAATAAAAAACTTTACAGACAAAATAAACTGATTTTGTATTTTGTAGAAACATATGCTTGTAGGCTGACATAGTATACATGGTATGATTATTCTTTAAAGGGTGCTAGTTCAATGGAAGAGCACCTACTTTACAAGCATTATGATGGTGGCTCGATTCCATTGTGCCCTAATATGACAATATATGACTAGTTGACAGAAAAATAATGATTAAATAAATGACTGCCAAGACTAAATAAATGACTACCACGACTAACCAAATGGTCAATTAACAACAATCAATGACTAAATTGAGGACTAAATCAATGACTAAATAAATGACCAAATTGATCGATCAAAACAACCAATAAATGGTAAAAAATGGTTTAGTCATAAATTTGGCAACGTTATAAATGACCGAAAATAAACTACTACTGGTCACATGACCAAATTTAGTCATTTATAGGCAATTTTTAGTAGTTTTTTAGTCATTTATGTTGTTTTTGTACTAGTGTAGTGGATTGCGGATCTTGAAGTATAATGGATGAATTGTAATTGATGTTTACTTGTGTAAGGTACCATGTGTATCTTAGCAAGGGTCTATTCAATTATTTCTATATTGGGAAAGTATTAATAGGCTGACCTAATTGTTTATTGCAAACTTGTATAAAGAAGAATTGTTTCTTGGTAAGAAGGTATGGATATGGAATGTTGAAGTTGTGAGCTTGGATTTGTGAAGTCTACTAGATGTAGAGCAGAGATTGTGATTGAAGAACTTCATTGGAATTGTTTAAGCAAAGACAAGTTGCTATCAATCAGTTCATTAGATTTTATATCTTCTATACATCTGTATTTCAGACAGTGAGTCCGGAAGGTGGATTTAACCTTCTTTAGGTAGTGTGCCTGGGTAGTAAGCTTGTTGTTTCTCTTGACTCCTAACAGGGTCTATCCTTTAACAAGGACTGTGTATTGTATGTAATAATCAGCTCCTAACAAGGCTAAATCTCCTAACAAGAATACTATACTTTCAATGCATTATTTGTGGGTGTTAATTCCCACCGGGGTTTTTCCCTTAAGAGGGTTTCCTCAACAACAAATGGTTGTGTTATGGTGTTGTTGTTAATGTGTTCAGAACTGCATTTATCATTTGGTTTTAAAGTATAAAGTTTAATTCTATTTGGCTCACAATTGATTCACCCCGCCTCTCAATTACGCTAGTGGACTATTATTGCTAACAATTGGTATCAGAGCTTCTGGTCCTTAGAGAGAAAGCTTAACAACTTGAGGTGATCCTGAAAATGACATACTATAGGAAGGATAGTCCAAAGTTTGATCCTCAAAACTTTGACAGTTGGAAGAACAAGATGAGAACTCATTTGCTATGTTTGAGAATTGATTACTGGATGATCACAAAGAAAGATGAGCATATCAAGATTGAAGATGAATTGGATAAAGCTACTGATGATGAAAAGTTGGTTTCTTGTAACATGGTTTCAAGAGAAGCACTGATTAGTGCACTCTCTGAAGGTGAATTCACAAAGGTTAAAGATTTGGATTCTACACATAAAATTTGGTCAAGATTAGAAGCACTATATGAAGGATATAAGTTTAATAAGAAGGTGAAGTTACAAAACTGGAAGACAAAGATGAAAATTCTGAAAATGAGAGATGATGAGAATGTTAGAGCATATGTACAAAGAGTTACAGAGGTTGTTATTGACATTAGAAACTCTGGAGGCACATACAGTGAAGAAGAAGTGATCACAAAGATTCTTAGATCCCTGACACTTGTTTACAAAACTAAAGTGCAAGCAATAGAAGTGATCATACCTTTGACGATGAACTTTAACAAAGAGATGTTGATTTCAAAGTTAACTACCTTTGAGGTCGTAGAGCTGGGAGATTCTTTACCCAAGGCTGAATCTACGTTGAAGGCAACTCTGCATAGCAATAAGAAAACCTTATCAAGTCTTGCGAGCACCAGTAGAAGTGACTTGTGAGAAGAGCTTGGTGAATATGTTGATGATTGGGAAAAGATATAGGTAGAAGAAAGGAAGTTAGATGAAATTGTGTCCTTGATCGCAAGAAGAGAAAAGAGAAGTAAGGGTAAGTTTGAAGGAAAGTTACCTCTAAAATGTTTTTCATGCAATAAGATAGGTCATTTTGCATCTAGATGTCCTAGAAGGGTTCCTAAACATAAACCTAAGTTTCATAGACATGATTATTCAAAGGATAAAGAATGTTACAATGCTAGTGAAGGTGTGTCTGATGATGATGCTATGGATTTTGATGAAATTGGATTTATTTCTATTAAAGATGATGAACCTATTCATGTAGAGAAAGCCCTAGTTTCACATGTTTAGAAGAAATCTGAATGGATCATAGATAGTGGTTGTTCACATCATATGACTAGTGATAGAAATAAGTTTGTTCAGCTAAACAAATATGATGGTGGTGTAGTCAGATTTGGTGACAATACTCCTAAGTTTATCATTGGAGTAGGATGGATTTCTCTTGATGGTAAAACTAACACTGATGATGTGTTTCTTGTTGATGGACTTAAGCATAACTTGTTAAGTGTTGGACAACTTGTAGACAAGGGTTATCAACTGAAGTTTATTGATGGAAAATGTTCTATCATAAGTAAGACAGGAGATTTGATTGCATCAGGTACAAAGTCAAGAGGTAATGTATTTCAGATGAATACTTCTAAGGCTTCTTGTTTTGTTGCAAAGATTGATGATAGTTGGTTATGACATAGAAGATTCTGTCATGTAAATTTTGATAACATTGTGAAAGCAAGTATGACAAATGTTGTTAGAGATCTACAAAAGATTGTGAAACCTTCTAACACTGTGTAGAGAATGTGTGATGGGAAAATATACTAGAAGCAATTTTCAAAGTAAATCTTACTCAGCAAAAGGGAAGTTGGATCTGGTGCATATAGGTCTACTTGGTCCTACAAAAACAAGATCTTAATATGGTGAAAGGTACTTCATACTCTTTGTTGATGACTTGTCTAGGATGATGTGGGTTGCATTTCTTAAAGAAAAGTATGAAGCTTTTGACAAATTTAAGATTTTCAAAGCAAAAGTTGAGAACAAATCTAGTTTGAAGATGAAATGTTTAAGATCAGATAGAGGTGGAGAGTTTACTTCATATATGTTCAATACCTACTGTGAAGAGCATGGAATATACAAACAAACATCTGCTCCAAGGACACCACAACAGAATGAGATTGCAGAGTGAAGAAACAAAAATATTGGATGCTACTAGATCTATGCTGCTTGAAGAAAATGTGTCACATGTTCATTGGAGAGAAGCTGTTAGTACTGTTGTTTACATTTTGAACAGAATTTAGATGAGAGAAGGTACGAATAAGACTCCTTATGAACTTTGGTTTAATCATGCTCCTACTGTAAAATATTTTAGAATATTTAGTAGTAAATGTTATATCAAAAGAGATGATGAAATATGAAAGTTTGATGCTAGAAGTGATGAAGGGATCTTCCTTGGTTATTCCTCTAAGAGAAAAGCATATAAATGTTTCAATCTAAGATTAAGGAAGATAATTGAAAGTGCTAATGTAGGGATTGATGAGAAGTTTCAGATTCAGGAAAGAATGCATGACTATAATTAGATTAGAGAGAACATAGAGGCTACTGAATGTCTGAGGAAACTCTTGAAGTCAACAATGAAATTGAAGTATGCCTGAATGATTCTACTAAAATTTAAAAGACACCAAAGTATGTTAAGAAAAACCATCCTGAAAATCAAATTTATGGCAATGCTGATAAAGGCATGATGAGAAAATCTAGATTAAGAAATGAAATTTGTTTAATTTCTCAAGTAGAGCCTAAAACTACCGATGAGGCATGTAGATATGAATATTGGACTAAAGCAATGCAAGAAGAATTGGACCAGATAAAGAAGAATAACACTTTGGAATTAGTTCCTAGACCTAAAAGCAAGAATGTTATAGGGACTAAATGGGTTTTTAGAAACAAAATGAATGAGGAATAAATATATTTCAATAAACTAAACATTCTAAAACTAAACATATTTCAATAAAGTATCTTTTCTTGAGGGACAAGGTAGTAGAAAAAGAGATCAGATTGGAGTATATTAGTACAAAGGAATAAATAGCAGATATATTTACAAAACCTTTGCCAAAGGATGCCTTTGAGTATCTCAGAGGTATGCTTGGGGTGAGAACCCCTCCTTGCAAAAACTAAATTGATGTAGGAATGCATCAGTCCAATGGCTTTCAGAGCTATATCATATTCTGGACTTGATGCTTGGATCTACTCTTGAGGGGGAGTGATCATAGGAACAAATTAGAACACGTTTGGGTGTTTGTGCATCTGGTTGTTGCAAGTATGAAGATTTGAAAAAGCTACAGAGGGAAGATGGTTAGAGTAAGAATAATGACATCCTTTGCCATTGATGTCAAAGGGGAAGAGATTCAGTGAAAATTCCTACTATTTTGAAGAGAGATTCAAGGAAGATTATGTTGAGGATATTGAGAAGATTATATTGAGATGAGTAATTTTGGATGGATGGATTTTCTCATATGTTGCCATCAATGCCAAAGGGGGAGATTGTTGGAATCGGATTAGTAAGAGGTGTTGACATTCATGGTTTGTCATTGATGTCAACATATGTTTCAGATGAAGACATGACAAACTGGTTATTACTATTGCATTGATGATTGACAGAAGTGTAGGGACATTGTACGAATGTTTTAGGGTATGCAAAGATGGGGATATGTACAAGGATATGCTCTGATATTATGTCTAAGGTCTCATGGCTTAATGTTCTATTTTCGAGAGTTATAGTTGTTTTAATGAAGACTGGGTACATGACAGTGACAGTGAATTATGACAGAGTTGGTTTCTGAGTTTTGTGGATAACTTGAGTGTGAGATCATTTCATGTTGTGTGAGCTTGGGGAAGGTCACAAGACATTGAAGAATGTCTCTTATGATTATTGGGTCACAAGACTTATGGTGATGTCAGTTGTGGCGTGTGTTTTGGAGAGGACCTATTTGGGGCTGACTTCAAAGATGTAGCGTGTATTGTGGATGACAAGCATGAATTGTAGATCTTAAAGTATAAGGATGAATTGTAATTGATGTTTAATTGTGTAAGGTATCGTGTGTATCTTAGCAAGGGCCTATTCAATTATTTGTATATTGGGAAAGTCTTTATAGGCCGACCAAATTGTTTATTGCAAACTTGTAAAAAGAAGAATTGTTTCTTAGTAAGAAGGTATGGATATGGAATGTTGAAGCTGCGAGCTTGGATTTGCAAAGTCTGCTGGATGTAGAGAAGAGATTGTGATTGAAGAACTTCATTGGAACTGTTCAAGCAAAGACAAGTTGTTATCAACCAGTTCATTAGATTGTATATCTTCTATACATCTGTATTTCAGACAGTAAGTCCTGAAGGTGGATTTAACCTTCTTTAGGCAGTGTGCCTAGGCAGTGAGCTTGTTGTTTCTCTTGAATCCTAATTGGGTATGTCCTTTAGCAGGGAATGTGTACTGTATGTAATAATCAACTCCTAACATGGCTAAATTTCCTAACAAGGATACTATACTTTTAGTTCATTATTTGTGGGTGCTAATTCCTGCCGGGTTTTTTCCCTTAACAGGGTTTCCTCGACAACAAATGGTTGTGTTATGGTGTTGTTGTTAATGTGGTCAGAACTGCATTTATCATTTGGTTTTAAAGTATAAAGTTTAATTCTATTTGGATCACAACTCATTCACCCCCTCTTAGTTGTGCTAGTGGACTATTATTGCTAACATTCTCTACACCAAGCTTTAGTGTTTTTATATTCTTTACATCTTTGGACTTTTTATCAATTTGTTCTTCTACATACTTTGGCTTGTTCTTATCTTTTTTGCATCTAGCTTCAATGTTTGTCTCTCCTTTTCTTGATTTATTCATCTATTTTAGTCAATTTTGATACTGGCTTTACAACTTGCATTTTTTTAGTTTGATTTTCTACATTTTTTTTAGTCAATTCTAGTTCTAGCTTAAATGTTTTTTTTCCTCCATATAATTTTGTTTTTATTCTTCAAGTATATTTTCCCAACTCTTGCCTTCTTTTGCCTTTCTTTCAAATTCATCATTAATTTTTCATTTTTGTGCCATTAAACAATTATTTTGACCAATATCCCGACCCCCCTTCAGATTATTGTAGGGCCATAGAATATTAGGGGCCCAGCACCAACTATAGTTCCCTCAATCACACCCTACTTCCAAACTATTCTAAGAGGGGGGGGGGGGGGGGGGGGGCANGGGGGGGGGGGGGGGGGGGTTGAGCATGTTACGTATAGAATATCCTCGTGCATGAAGCCAAATAGTAGGGGCCAATCCCGCCAATGAATAGTAGGGTGGTGCATGCATGCAGAGGAGGATTAGGAAAGGGTCTGCTGCCCCAATGGAGTGAGAAAGTTCACTTGATCCTGCTCCAACCACCCCTACTTCACCTGCCTGCTCGGTCAACTGCATAACCAACTGCTCCACCAGATCAGCTACTCAATCAACAACATCAATGCACCCAACGTGAGATCAGGGGTTGAATCATTTAGGCAGTATAAATTTCCATTTACTCTAACACCTTTAGCAACAAGTCTCCCAGTGTTTCTGTTTCTGATTTCACATCCATATTTACTAAAGGAAACTTCATAACCTTTACTGCACATTTGACTGACACTTAACAAGTTGTGTCTCAATTCTTTAACATAATAGACATCATCTATTTTGTGTTTACCATTAATTCAGATACATCATAATCCTCTTATAGAGGCAATTTCTTCTCCTACAAATCTCATAGATCTTCCATCATACTTTTCAAGCTTTATAAACTTCTCTTTATCCCTAGACATATGAGTGGAGCATCTAGAATCAATAATCCGTGTAGTAGATTCTACTTTAGCATGTAGTGCAAACATCTTCACTCCTATTCTCTTGGTTCTTTCTTTGTCACCTTCCTTTATAGATAGGAACAAAAAAATTCATTCATGTTCTTATCATCTTCACCCTTAGACAAGTGTTCCTCAATATTGTATAGGCTTCTCTTTTCTTTGTCTCCCTTATATTTCTTTCTTTTACCATAAGGATCTTATCTATTTCTCTTTTCTTTTACCATAAGGCCATCTAGAAGCAAAATGACCAATTTTACCATAATTAAAATATTTTAGAAGTAACTTAGCTTTGTATTTTCTGGTTCCTTTCATCAACCTTCTTACAAAGTTTGCTTCAATCTCATCCATATCTTCTTTAGCTTAATCTAGGGATTTGACCATTGCTTTGAATGCTGCTTCTTTCCTCTTCTTCTTGATCTTATCCATTGTAGAAATCTCAAATGCAGTCAACAAACCAAGAAGTTGATCCAAGGTGTAGGAATCCAAATCATGACTTTCTTCAATCACATGTTTCTTTGACTTGAAGGGTTTAGGAAAAGTCATCAATAATTCCCTCACTACATCATTTTATTCTATTGTTCCACAAACACCCTTTATGGCATTTACAATCTCATTTACTCTATGAATATAGCTTTTGATGAACTCATCAATACCCATTTTCAAATTTTCAAACTTGTGCTTGAGATTTGTTACCTTTTCTTCTTTTGTTTTTGGATCTCCTTCATAGAAAATTCTTATTTAATCCAAATTCTATTTTGTTGTCTTCAATCCAATGAATTTTTAACACTCCATCACTTAGACAACTGAAAATAGCAAGCCTAACTTTCAAATTTTTTCTTCAGATTTGATCTCATTCAAAGTCTTTGGTCCACCTTGAGGTGCAATGTAACCCTTTTCAATACTTTCCCATAGTCCCTTTGGTAGAGACTCTAAATGGAACTTCATCATTTCCTTCCAATAGGAATAATTTGCACCTTCAAATTTAGGAGCTTTGAAACACAAATCATGTGCCATATCAGATCTCCTTTGAGTGGTTAAGCTTCACAAGAAGGGACTAGGCTATGACACCAATTGTTGGACACTTGATAGGACATAGAGGAGGGAGTGAAGTATTCCAAACCTCAATGATAAATTCAATTTGAATCTTGATAAACTTCAAATCACCATAATAAATTATCACATATGAATCAATGAAGCAAAACAAAGGGTGAACATAAGAACACTAGATTTACATGGAAAATCCAAGGATGGGAAAAACCATAGTGAGAATCTAACTCACTATATGAATAATTTGTATTACAATGATTTGGCTCACTACCTAGACTTGCACAATTAGGGATCTTTGCCTTAGGGAAAGATAAAAAATACTTGTACAACTAAAACTCCCTATATCAGGAAAAGATACAAAAAGATCTACCATAAAAATCACACTCATCTAGCAACCCGAATCTTAGAATAGATTTGAGAAGAATATGCTGAAAATGAATTAGTAACACTTGATCTTTTGAATACATTTCTTTAGGCTCAAACTTCTAATTAGCAACACACAATCTCGTAATATATTTCTTTAGGATTAGACTTATGATTAGAAACACACTATCTTTGAATGTATTTCTTTAGACTCAGACTTTTGATCATAAACAAATAATTCTCTTCTTTTGCACATTCATTCACAAATCCACACACACACACCTTCTACCCTCGAATTAAAATCCTTAAATATAAGATAGATCTTTAAAATGTTTACTGCAGGTTGGCTTCAACCAAAAAAAAAAAAACATAGGATCGGTCATCTAGATCCAAGATTCATGAAGCGATCCACCCAAAGAGAAAGAGAGGACCCAAATATATCTCAACACACTCTTCTAAGATAGATCCAATGGTTCACACATCAACCAAGACCATCACCAAAACATAATATGTGAATAGGAAATCAAAGCTTGTTGAACTAGTGAACCAAGAAACATCTTTTGAACCACTTTAGAAGCATGTGTATCTCCACTGACCAATGTGAGACCAAAATTAACATTCCAACCATAATTGTCAAGTATAATCAAACTAAAAGAATGATCCTAGATTAGGTAGCACATATGGATTCACAAGAACACAACATAAATAAATATATTGAGTATAGAAGATTAAAGCTCACTTGTGAACAACCAATATCACCAGAAAATATATTGTATGAGTAAGCATTATCATCATTCATCAATATTGTAATCAATCATATCCTAAGGAAACCAATAATACTTTGAAACAATTTGACAAAGCATATTGAATGCTAGGGAACATTACCAATACCATAATATTTATCTTGTCATGAACTACAATATATGTGTTACCACAATAGTAGCAACAAACCAAGTCATCATTCTGAAAATACTAAGAGGCAATGGTGCAGAGCACCCTAGGGTTTAGCTCAAAACCTTAGCCCCAGCAATTTTGAACAGTTTTGATAACTGTCTTCTAACGAGCAAGTCATGTTTTAGTCTAGTCGCAAAGTCGCAGAACCAGCAGAGAGCAGAAAATAATGAATCACACACTCGCGAACTAGTTAAAAGTTAAGTCCCTTAGTGAGCGAGTGTGCGACGAGAAAGCTCATCGCAAGATTGCAAGGTAATTCGCAGTTAGTGGAAACCCGGTGCGACAACGCGACGAGTGCTCTTCGCTCGGTCGCAGAAGAATCATGAGCTCGGTTTCAAAACAGTGCGATAGCGCGACGGGAGCTCATCGCTCGGTCGCGAAGCACGTGGTAGTTCGAAGTTAAGTGGTGCGAGTGCGCGACCACAGTGCAGCGCAAGGTCGCGAAGGAATTGGCAGCTCGGGTTGAAGTGCAGCGAGTGCGCGACTTGAGCTCATCGCTCAGTCGCAGAGAACATGTCAGTTTCATGCCAAGCAGTGCGGGAATGTGATTTACATATCATTGCTCAGTCGCCGAGTAAGGAATAGCTCGAGTAAAAACATTGCGAGAGCACGACGAGCATGTCATCGCTCAGTCGCAGATCAAGACATGAAAAGTGATTTTCACTCGCGACCATGCGATGACGAACAGAAAAAGTAAAATAATAAAGTATGCTGACATGTCGACAGGAGAAGGCATTGAAAAGTCTTAACCGCCAAATTAGAAAGGGAATGACACGGATAATGAACGCTGTCCAAAGTGTCGACCATGCAGAGAAACTTGATGACAGATTGCAAAAGAATTTGAAGAACAGAGAACAGTTGGAAGTCTGAGATCGACAGGTAACCACCAGGGTTACAAAATCAAGGAGAAGCCGAAGATAAACAGAGGAGGAGAATCTGTAAAAAGTAGTTGAGAGTTAGTTAGTTACAGAGAATTTCTGTTCTTGACAGAGACAGAGTAGACTAGCAAAAAGTATTGTAATCTTCTGTATTATTAATAAAGGGGAGTTTGTCTATACGTTGAGTGTTCTTTTGTTTTGATAAGAGTTCTGTACAGTGCTGTTTTGTTTCTGTTAAGTAATATGGGTGCTTCTTGACTCGGATAATCTGTTGTATGGATTGTGACAGTCAAGAAGCATCCTTCATGTACATTATGTTTGTTTCTGCATTTTTTTTGGATGAGAAGCTAGTCAAGAGGTCAGACAAGTCCTAGGCGAGCCTATGGTCCGGCTAGAGAACTTGTAGATGAGATAGATGAGAAGTAGGAAGGTGCATGACTGTAGGGAATTCAGTCATGAAGA
>MU224655.1:1830510-1850062 GCA_018584345.1 Thuja plicata | reverse complement strand
ATGAGAAGCTAGTCAAGAGGTCAGACAAGTCCTAGGCGAGCCTATGGTCCGGCTAGAGAACTTGTAGATGAGATAGATGAGAAGTAGGAAGGTGCATGACTGTAGGGAATTCAGTCATGAAGAGTAAAATACAGTGAAGAGCAAGACATTCGGTGGGTAGGGAACCTAGGAGAGAGGGAATAGATAAGTCCTTCAGCTTAAGGTCTAAGAGTAGCCCTAAGAGACTCAAGTGTGAGTCTAGAGAGTCCTGAATTGAATAGGATTCTAGGAGAGATTCCTAGAAGAGAGTAGGAATCTCTGAGAGTAAGGGTGACCTCCCCATCAAGAAACTCTACCAGATTAAAAATTAGCATGCTTGAACATTTTCAAATCTTGTTCATCAATTATCATCTCAGTCTTCTACAATTACAACAACCATACATTAATGTCATGCTAGTGATGAATAACATCAATGACATTAGAAAATATAAATATGACATTCAACAAATGAAAAGAAACTTTTGATCAACAAAAGATCAACAAACTTCAGGATTTTGTCTCCAAAAAGGACCTTAATATCCATTAAGCCTTCAAGATTTTGTCTCCAAAAAGGACCTTCGGGAGGTTAAGGAGGAAATTAAAGAGCTCGGAGAAAGTTTCAATAGAATTACTGGGTTCACGGTCAAAGTCATGCATTCGGTGACAACGACTCTCCAGCTGCTGCACATGGAGAAAGCGAAGACCTCGAGGGAGGTTCAGAATGACGGGAAGCTTTTCCAATTCCTTGCGGAAGATTGGCTCAAGATGATGCTTAATGGAGGGGGTAAAAACCCCAAGTAGTTTTCTGTTCCTTTTTTATGCTTGGTTCTGTTAGCTATTTTTGTTGGTTGGCCGCTCTGAGCCTATTGGTTACTTTGTTTAACTCTTATGGTCGTATTATTGTTTCTTGGTACCTTACTTTTGGCTTTTTAAACTCTGCTGATACTAACTTGCACAGACTAGTTACCAACTTCATGGTGAAGTTGGGGTCTGTTGGTGTTAACAGGCTGGTTACCAACTTCATGGTGAAGTTGGGGCCCATTGTTTCTAGTTTCTGGTTTTTGATTTTCAAGAAAGGGTTGGCTGAGGGTCCGCTGACTCTGGTGGTGTGCTGGTAGTCTGCACTTCTCGTGCTAGCTGTGTTATTTTTGGGTCAGCCCCTTTTTCTGGCTGCTTTTTTAATAAAAAAACAAACTTCTTTATAACCAAATCAAACATCACTTGGAAAGTAGTGATATCACTCTAAAGTTACACCAAGTTAAAACAACAATTGTACATCGATTGGATTATAGCAAGAGATTATATCCATCATCACAACATTAGCATTCGAAAGAAAACAAAAATGCTTGTAATAATAATTTATGGACCCAAGGAACACATGTGTATAAGATACATGCTATTAAATTAATTATTATCATGATTCCTGCTACCCATACTAAACTGACTGGTTTGAATACAACAACATATACAAGATACCAATAGGTCTATCAAAACATCATCTTTCTAACAAGTTTTCCACCAATACTTCTTCCAACAATCTTGACATCAATGAAAACCAACCTGCAATAGTTGCAACAACATCCATATCTACCTGGGGTATAGATGAGTCAGTACATCATGCATATACACCCACATATCATGCATCATAAATGTTATTCTATCACATCATAATTGTCCAACAAACATAAAGATCATCCATAAAAAAAACATTCATGCATCCACATAAATTCATATCATCATGTATCATCATAATTATCCCATGTCCATCATCAAATTTCCATAATAAGAGTCCATAAATAGTCCATCACTTAATAAATGACAAAGTTCATAGTCGTTGCCAAAATCTTCTCATCATTTATATATATCAAAAATTTGAGATATAATACATTGATATCATCAAATTGTGGATCTACAATGTTTATGTACATCTAATGATTCCTAGCATATGCTCCCTCTATCTAGAAAATGGTGGTGGTGGTGGTGGTGGTGGTGGTTCCCTCATCCCCACTGACCCTCATGAGGCTACCATCTGACCTATCGTCCATGTACACTCCTTTAAGCTAGGAGCACTTGACCTCTTAGATACTGCCTGATAGTATAACACATGATAACACTGTGCCTCTAAATGTTTTTGTCATACTCTCTCCAGACCTCTAAGTTCTCCCTAAAAATATGGACCCTAGCCCTTGTGGTGTCAACATATGGTGCCCAAGCTCCCGCTATGCTATGTATTGTATTGCCTACCCCTATACCTCTTTGAGCTAAGATTATAATGTATATACCTATAATCGAATGTCTTGTATTTACACCTTAGTTGTTTCTATCTCTTCCCCAGTATCCCCTATCTCCTCTACTCCCCCACCTATCCCCTCATGTAGTATCTCCACCTCAGCTTTGTATGCATCCCTATCTTATTGTGATGTATCTAGAGTCATCTATAAGATCTTTTCCCAAGCCCTCTCCCTTTTCACCACCTCCAACTTATCCTATATACTTTCCCTCTTAGCCTTGGCTATTCTCTCTTCATCACTAGGCTCACTGATTGATCCCTAGCCTCATCTCTAGGTCGCGCGAGACTATCTTGCTTAACCTAAGCCTTCTATACTACTCATAGGAGATCATATCTATACCTAGTTGCCTCTATCACGACCTTATCATGTGGACCCCCTCCTCTTGTCCTTGGTTTATGTAGAGGAATGGGTGGATAATTTAAAAAATACTAATCTTGGGCATAAAGCAATGATAGTTTCTTCAAAATTAGGCCTCTTTTCTAGTAACCCATCAAAAAGGGGTTTTCCGCCACAAATTTCAATGTATGCATGATATGAAAAATGTAAAAGAGGTTTCAAGTACCCATTTGGCTCTTACAAAACATACTTCAAAATCAGGTAGGGTTTCTTTATACTTAAAGGGTCAAAATTTGACTATCCTCCTTTCTATTAGGCCCTAAAAGTGCGACAAATCAACCCTTTTTGTCATAAATTTTGTTGTATAAATGAGGTAGAATATATAAAACCATTTTTGGATATCCATTATGGATTTATTTAACATATCCAAAAATTAGGGTAGGTCATTTTGTACGGAATGCCTCAAAAAATGTTTGTTTACTCACCATTACCTTAGTTTCCCAACGAGGTTGTTACAGAGATTGACTTATTAAACCAATCAAACAATCGTATCTTAAGGATTGGTAATAATGAAAAACATCTATAACACAAATATCTTTCCAACCATATAGGTTTCAAGCATGTACTGTACCATACAGAGACATACCAATCAAATTATTTTCTATTTCATAGTGAAAATCTAAAAGTGGCAATCACTACTTTTATCACAACTTTTACAAATCTGGATGCAATTTACTCAAACATAGACTTTTAAAGATAAGAAAATTCTCCAACTTTTCCAACAACTTTCAGTGTCTTACTATAAAGTATAAGGCCATACAAAATAGTTTACAATCTGATTTCCCAGAAAAACATTGTTTTGGCCATGCAAACTTTATATTTTCTTCATTCCATTCCTTTCCAAATCCTTCCTAACCTTGGGATTCATGTTCACAATAAGTATTTATTCTTTTCCAAGAATTTTCAAACTACCATTTTGAATTCCAATTGTCTAACTTCCTCATTTATAACTGACAACTCTTCATATTCCAATATGTGCAACATTGACAACGGTTTACATTTTTTTTGCAACAAGACCCTTAATGACTCAAACTGACTTAAACACCTATAAATGGTCTTATAAGACCTTATTACATAAAATTGACTCAATCAACACAAAATTTCACTTTTTGACCACTCTTTGGGCATGAAAACCTATGGGTGTCCTTGCACCATACTCCCGGGGAAGAAAAAATTTGAGATCCACCTCAAATAGGAATCTTCTTTCTTGTCTTCCAATTCCTTGGCATGTGTGCATTGTTTTATTTTTTCTGGATGTTAACTACAGTTGTATCAACTAGTGCACTTGTGCTTTTTGTCCAACAACATGCTTCTTGAGCCAAGGCCAACTTGGTACAATATAGCCACGTGCTTTTGTTTGTTTTCTTGGTCTAGCTTGACCTCAGAGTACAATTATATATTTACTTTCATTGTCATCCACTTTTTATTTTCCATTTGCACACGAAACAAACATATTATAGAAATCACATTCTTCTTCCTCATACTTCACTTCTTCATCCACCTCATGTTGTTTTCCACACATTCTTTCCTCCTCATGAGTCTCAAAAATCTTTGGCTTCACCTCAATCTTATTCAGCCATTCATTTTCATTTTTGAATTTCTCATCCATTCTTCCATTCTCCTTGACATCAACATTCTCAACTGTCGGTTCTTCTCTTTGAACTATCCTTGAATCCTCTACAACTTATTTTGTTTTCTATTCTTCTTCCTGAACATCACTAACAACAACATCAATGTCACCACTACTGTCATTAGTTCGAGCAAATTCAAAAGAAATTTCTTCCATGTCTTGTTCAACTGGTTTTTTCCAACATGTTTTGAAAACTTATTACCTCATTCATTACCTCATTTTTCTTTTCCTCATATTGTTGTACTTTTTCATTTTCACTTAACAACAAGCTTTCAATTCCAATGCACTCATCCTTCAAGGTTGTTAATACATATTTAATTCCATCATTTTCAACTTATATGTGATGTTTTTACTGTTATACTTCATTGCCCTACTATAATGCCACAACCTTCCAAACACAAGATGACATACATCCAAATGCATAATATCACCAACTATTTCATCCTTATAAGGGCCTATGTAAAACTCAACTTTGCATTGCTCACTCACGGTTACCCGGGTACCTGTTTGAAGCCAAGTCACTAAATAGGGTGCAAGGTGTGCTATTCTTTCCAAATCCAATTTATTTACCATGTATTCTGAAACAATATTATCCAAGCGATTATCAAAAATTACAACTTGACAACATTTACCTTTAGACTTGCAGGTAGTTCGTAATAAGCTTTACTTTTCCATCTTTCTTTCTTTTTTGGCTTCCATTTCTTCCTCTTTTATCACCTTTTCCATTTCTTCCTCTCGTATCTTCTTTTCCACTTTGAATGATCTATTTAATAATGATGATTCCCATTTCCCATCTTTTGTGTGATTCAGAGTCATCCTTAAACATAAATTTTCACTAAATAACATAAGCCAAAAAGAATAAATCATCACCCATATATCTTATATTTCTGAAGCTCTGATACCAATTTTATGTAGAGGAAGGGGTGGATAATTCATAAGCTACTGATCTTGGGCATAAATCAATGATAGTTTGTTCAAAATTAGGCCTCTTTCTTAATAACCCTTCAAATAAGGTTTTACCAGCATAAATTCCAATGTAGGTAGGATATGAAAAATGTAAAAGTGATTTTAGGTACCCATTTGTCTCTTACAAAACATACTTCAAAATTAGGTAGGGTTTCTTTGTACGAAAAAGGGTCAAAATTTGACTGTCCTTTTTATTAGGCCCTAAAAGTGCAACAAATCAATCTTTTTGGCCATAACATTTGTTGTTGAACTGACATAGAAGATATAAGACCCTTTTTGGATACCCATTATGGATTTATTTAACATATCCAAAAATTAGGGTAGGTCATTTTGTACAAAATGTGTCAAAAAATTATTGTTTACTCACTATTACCCTAGTTTCCCAACATGGTTGTTACAAAGATCGACTTATTAAATGAATCAAATAATCTTATCTTAAGGAATTGTAATAATGAAAAACATCTGAAACAAAATATATTTCCAACCATAAAGGTTTTAGGCCCGTACTGTACCATACAAGGCCATACCAATCAAATTACATGTTATTTCACAGTGAAAATCTGAAAGTGACAATCACTACTTTTATCATAACTTTTTCAAATTTGTGATAAAACTTACTAAAACAAAAATCATTTGAAAGATAAGAACATTCTCCAAATTTTCCAACAACTTTAAGGGTTGTACTATAAATTACAAGGATGTACAAAATATTTTACAGTCATATTTCCTGGGAAAACATTGTTTTGGACATGCAAACTTTGTATTTTCTTCATTCCATTCCTTTCCAAAACCTTCCCAGCCTTGGGATTTTCATTCACGATAAGTATTTATGCTTTTCCAAGTATTTTACAACTACCATTTTGAATTCCAATTGTCCAAATTTCTCATTTACAACTGATGACTCTTCATATTCCAATATTGTGCAACATTGATAATATTTCACAAATTTTTGCAACAAGACCCCTAATGACTCAAAATGACTCAAACAATATAAAATGGTGTTACAAGATCTTATTACATACAATTGACTCAATAAACACAATTTTTCACTTTTTGACCCCTTTTGGGGCATGAAAACCTATGGGTGCCCCTCCACCATTGACGTAGATGTACATATAGTTGTATTTGAAGTTGCACCTATGCTTATCCTTGAGATACTTATACTTGAGGTACTTGTACTCCTACCTGTCTTTACTAACTAGTCACTTGTGGTGTCCTATGTCTTTGCGCTTGTGCTACTGCTACCCCTTATTACTTTTCCATCAACACATTTGCTAGAATATCATGCATATATGTGTTGACGTTGATGTTTTGCCATTGATGTCAACATATTTATATTGTTTGAGATGTTGTTCTTCTTGTGTTGTTCCTAAGATATTTAGTGAGATGATTGGTTCAGTATGACTATTTTGAAGATCAAATGTTGTAAACATACAGTTGGTTTCAGGGATGTCTGCAGTTGAATTATGTCAACCCAAAGAGGTTAGAATTATGATTTCAGTGAGTTATGGATATTTGATTAGAGACTGGTATTTTGGTTGTTTACAAAAGGGATAGTATTATAGTTTTTGGTTTGGTGTGGACCAGTTATTCAATATTTCTCATTTATGACCTGGTGGTGTGTTTAGGACATGGATGTGTGTCCTCAGATCATCTAGTTCATGATTTGAAGGATCACAAGCTATTTTTCTTGAGTGACAGAGGTTCTTAGTTGTGTTCTTGATGAATAATGCTGAGTTAATGCTGAATTACGAGACAAAGTTGTTTTGGTTGTTACTCCAGCATTTCATGGTGCTTGCTAATGCTTTTATATTGTGTTCTATTCGTGTTGTTGGATCACATTGATTGTTGTGATCACAGTTGGTGTTTTTCTTGTGGTGTGCTGGTGATCTTAAATGTTCTTGGCCAACATGATTGCATAACATGTTGCAAACATCGAGGCATGATTTTTGGAGCAGTAGTATGTTCGAGGATGAAGATTTGGATCGTTTCTGTCTTAGCTGACATGTTTTTGATTGCATTGAAGATTTTATTATATTTGCTTAAATACTTATGATTAGGTGTTTGGTCGAACTTGTTTATTCTTTCAAGGTTGATGAATTGTATAAAGAGATGTATCAATTTGTAATTGCGAATGAGTGAGCACGTGTGAATGGGTGTATGAGAGACTGTATGAAGAGGTATGAATGGAATCTTTAATTGAGGCAGAGGTTTAATATATTATGTACTTCATTGGAACTATATATGCATATTGAAGATGCTAACAGTCAGTTCATGAATTATGGACTGTTGTCCACTGTGGATTGTAAATCTGAGATTGTTGTAAGGAAGTGAGCCTTCCTACTTTGTAATATGAGAAGTGAGCTCTAGGCAGTGTGCCTGAATGCATGTGCATTCCCCTTGTAATACTTTTAATAGGTTAAAGTTATTCTAACATAGTACATCATCTTGTGGGTTTGATCCCCATCATGATTTTTATCTTAACCATATTTCCACATAAAAAATATTGGTGTTGTGTGATGGTTGATGTGTTGTGATCTTTTCTTTAATGTTCATCATTCATATATGAGATTAAAGGCTAAGAGTTTGTTAAGGTTTTGAGATTTGGGAAATAATTGATTCACCCCCCCTCTCAGTTGTCTGCACTTCCTTGTTTCTGTCAATTGGTATCAGAGCTAAAGATGCATTCATTTGCATTGGTTCAGTGGTCTTACAAAGATTTTTATAATTTGGATTGTGTTAGGATTGAGGAAAAGTGAGGGGGGGGGGGGGGGGGGGGGGTGAATCAGTGTTCTAGCTTTTATAACATTTTTAACTTGATTTCATAACCATAAAATGAAAGAAATGAATAATAAACAACTGAAAGATAAGACAAGTATCCACAACATCATAACACCATGAATTTTGTGTGGAAACCCGGTTAAGAGAAAAACCACAATGGGGATGGAACCCACAACTATTACTTCTACATAAATAAGTTACCCTAGTATTAGGGGTTTAGTACATGTAAGCAGAATGCACATGCGTTTAGGCTTACAACCAAGAGCTCACCGATCAGATTACAAAACATGTATACAACCTTCCAAGGCTCACTGCCATACAAAATGATTCATCCACAAAAGTGAACTAGGAAATAGCATTAACAATGTCAATATAGTTCCGTGCAAGTACAAAATAAACTTCTCAACTGATGATCAAATATTTTCTACTGATCCATCAATAACATACAACATATAGAAATCATATCCAACCATCGATCATGCAAAACATCTCAAAAAATTGATCTTATATATATCCTCCATCAAAGATATTTACTAACACTATCAACCTCAAAAACAAAATACATAACGTGTGAAGTGTCGGCCAGATCTGTTATGAAAACATGTTCCTAACCTCAAACACATGCATATGCATCAAAAAACATGTCATCTCAACCATTATCAACTCTAAAACCATTCAGATCATCTATCTGATCGGATCATTGATCCGATAGGATTGATGATCGATCCACTGACCAACTGTCTCTATCCTCAACTAAACTCTGTAAATTGACACTCAAAAAACTATAACTCTGTCAGATGATAATATAAACTATTGTGATCATAGACAAAATTAAATGACACCTCTATGAATCTCCTCCTAGGTTCGAACCTCAAAAAGAGACCATATGTGTCTTCACCGATCCATATACCAAAACTAGTAAATTGTGTGCTATTGCATACTTAGCCAAATATGATAGTTTATCCTTTTGTATTGTGTGGTGTCAATGTCGTATTAACCTACAAAAACCTACACTCAATAAACCATTAACTTAGGGGTCGATAATCATCAAATTTAACTCCAATGTTGTGCAAAAGCCCCCAAAATTGGCTTATTGATCCCTAAATGAAGCGTGTTTGATTCTTAATAGGTTCTCATCAGATTGGTACAAGAATCAGTGAATAGACTACTCCATAATGGAAGATTCAAAGGTGAGCATGATGCATGAACTTTCATACTTTTCTCTTCAAGACATGAAAATGTTATGCAAAATGCAACTAGGATAATGCATGAACTAGCATGAGATTAATCTAACAAGATGCAACAAATACTAAGGAATAAAAGTAATATTAAACTATCTAAGAACAAATGCAAATGCTATGATAGAATGAAGATGCTCTTCTCCAATGAGGACACCCTAGAATAAAAATGACATTATAATGTTACTTCAACAATGCATCCTCCTTCAACAATGAGAGTTATCCCTTTATAGAAACCTCCTCACAAATGGACGGCTAAGATTTGACCACAAAGGGTGATTGAGATGCAATCTCCTTCAATCCATGTGAACTCCATCCATGTGAGAGGTTATTGATTGGTCAAATTTGTGTTTGTTGAGGGAGAATGAGGAAAAATTTGGTAAATCCCCTTTTAATCACATTTTAATGAAAGATTAAGTGTGCACCCCATGTCTGAATGAGTTCATCTAATAAAAGTGTAAGAACATTTAAGTGTGCAATGTATAGTAATTAAATAACTCTTCAAGATTGAATTAGGATTAAGTTGATGTTATAATCATGCAAAAGGGGGATTATTATGGATTGCTTGCATAATGAAGGTCTAGTAGAGAAGACCTTTCGATTTTAGGATTTTTAAGGCCAATTAATTAAATTAGGGGCTGTAGGTTTACTAGACCAATTTTAGGTGATTACATTTTCCCCTCTTTGAATTGATGTGCAAGCAGTGCGTTGAATAAAAAAAATATGATGGCAAATTGAGAATAGCTTGATTCAGACCAAATTTCAAACTTGATTGAACAAAGACCGATTGAAGATTGAAGATACTAGATCCAGACTTAATCGAGCGAAGAATAATAGAGAGATTAAAGACATTAGATCCAAACTTTATTAAACGAAGACTGATAGCACCGACCCCAAGCTTGATTGAATGAAGATCGATAGGGAGATTTGAATACTCAGTTTGATATGAAGCAATAAAGTTGAATATCCTTCCAAAGAAGATTTTGCGATGACCAATCAACTTGATGTGGTGCAATGAGATTGATTTCCATTTGATAAATTGTGATTTTTAGATTGGTTTAAATGACCAGTCAACCCGATGTGGTGCAATGAGATTTATTTTCATTTGATAGGTTTATCAGGATAATTGACTTGGTATGGAACCTGGTGAAGCCAATCACCTGACTAGGAGACACTACTAGATTGATGTGATGCAATGAAATTGATATGCCCCTAGAGATTCAACCGGGTTAGATGTATTTCCAAGTGACTTGATGTGAAGCGATGAAATCACTTGCGTAGAAAAAATCTCAATTTGATACAGAGCTAAGATGCGCCTAGCGACGAGGTTTGTTGATTAAGATTCATATTGTTGATATATTGATGCTGCCCCCTCGGGATCAAAATTGAAATGTTGTTAGAACACAAAGCCTGATTGCAACTAATTTAATTGATGGAAAACATTGGATTTGATATTGATTTAATTAGATTAGGTCACAGATGGTGGAGAACTTGATTTGAGCTTGATTCAAGGTCTTGTTGACCAATTTTGACAAAACTTTGACCAAGGTTGACCGAAGTTGACTCACTTGGATTGAGGTTGAGTTTGTTTGGATGAATTGATAGGGAAGGAGACAGGGTAGGAGTTTGGCGATGATGACGTTAGTGGCCAGATGCATTTGACTAAAAGGGTAAGTTGCAATTTTGAATAGAAGAATGATATCATATTTTGATTTCGATCCCAAACATGGATTTAGGACCGTCAAATTAGCGAAGGGTGCAATTTTAATGTCAATCAAAACAAGTTGAAAATTAGGCCAAATGAGGGCAAAGGCTATATAAGAGGTCAAAAGGGTCATTTTCAAATCATTTTCATTTGCCAATTTTAGAAGATTAGAAAAACCTTGTCTGAGCCAAAATGGTGGTCCCTATGTAATCACATCGATTCAAGCAGATGAGGTGACACAATCGACCCAAAACCTACCCACCACCAGTGAGTAATTGAAAACCCTTCAGTTTGATTCAATGTTTGCAATTTTTGGTTGAATTTTTGCATGTTTGAGTCAGTTTTAGGTCATAGGTTTCATTTCATCGTATAGTCAGGTGAGAAAGCGTGTACAATAAATTACATTAAAATATTTTGTCATATAGGTCTATTAGATTTGTCATTTGAGAAGCACCCTTAACTCGTATGAGTACCTTCTTGAACACCTATAATGTCGTCTTCCCTTGTGTATTTTCTCGTATTAGGTTGTTTACTCATACGAGTCCTTATGTCAGTTTCCCTGTCTGTACTTTGTTGTATGGGGAACAATCAACATTTTTCAATGTCCTAATACCAAAATTTGTCTTTTCTGATCATAGATTTGGATTCCTTGACATAATTTTTGGCTTGTTTAGCAGTCATTGTAATTTTATTCAGGTTTTTGAGCTTGATTTGGATCAAGTACTGATGATTTCTCGTTGGTTTGCTTTTGCAGGCACAAATTTCTGACATTTAGTTCTGATAAACTTATCCATCGACCATGAGACTAGCGAGACAACTATCTGATACACAAAGGGCTCAAATTGGAGAGTGTGGGTTTAGGTGGTTATTATATATGCTTGATATTTGTGTTATTGTGAGTTACTCACAGCTCTAGATGAACATTTCCACAACGAGAATAATACCTTTCACTTGTCTACTGGAGAGATGACCATCACTCTCAAGGATGTCTACAAGATTCTCTGTATTATTTTTGTTAGTGAGAGAGTGGAGTATGACACGAATCCACGATAGGGTATCTAGGCTCTGATACGAGTGTTCCATGTTCATACCATTCTGGATCGGGAAATCACTTGGGATGACTTATTGAGTAGATATGGGGCCTAGTTTCTACTTGTCTGTGTTATGGCGAGTTTCATTGGTTTCTTCATTATGGTAGACAGGGGTCAGCAGGGGTTCCTATGTGCAAGGGGTAGGGTGTTGGAGAGACATCTCATGAGGTTGGATAAGTTAGGTTGGGGTTAATCCTTGCTTGCACATATATACCACAAGATGCACGAGGTGGTTTTCTGAAGTGCGAAGGGGATGGCCGCCGAAGTATTGGTGTTATAAGTATGGGCATGGGAGCACCTTCCCATTAGCAGGCTAGTCACATATGACTCTCAATAGGATGGTCAACTAGTAAATGACACCTCTATGAATCTCCTCCTAGGTTCAAACCTCAAAAAGATACCATATGTGTCTTCACCGATCCATATACCGAAACCAGTAAATTGTGTGCTATTGCATACTTAGCCAAATATGATACTTTATCCTTCTGTATTGTGTGGTGTCAATGTCATATTAACCTACAAAAACCTACACTCAATAAACCATTAACTTAGGGGTCAATAATCATCAAATTTAACTCCAATATTGTGCAAAAGCCCCCAAAATTGGCTTATTGCTCCCTAAATGAAGCACGTTTGATTCTTAATAGATTCTCAGCAGATTGGTACAAGAATCAGTGAATAGACTACTCCATAATGGAAGATTCAAAGGTGAGAATGATGCATGAACTTTCATACTTTTCTCTTCAAGACATGAAAATGATATGCAAAATGCAACTAGGATAATGCATGAACTAGCATGAGATTAATCTAACAAGATGCAACAAATACCAAGGAATGAAAGTAATATTAAACTATCTAAGAAAAAATGCAAATGCTATGATAGAATGAAGATGCTTTTCTACAATGAGGATACCCTAGAATAAAAATGACATTATAATGTTACTTCAACAATGCATCCTCCTTCAACAAGGAGAGTTATCTCTTTATAGAAGCCTGCTCACAAGTGGACGGCTAAGATTTGACCACAAAGGGAAATTGAGATGCACTCTCCTTCAATCCATGTGAACTCCATCCATGTGAGAGGTTATTGATTGGTCAAATCTGTGTTTGTTGAGGGAGAATGAGAACAAATTTGGTAAATCCCCTTTTAATCACCTTTTAATGAAAGATTAAGTGTGCACCCCATGTGTGAATGGGTTCATCTAATAAAAGTGTAAGAACATTTAAGTGTGCAATGTATAGTAATTAAATAACTCTTCAAGCTTGAATTATGATTAAGTTGATATTATAATCATGCAAAAGGGGGATTATTAGGGATTGCTTGCATAATGAGGGTCTAGTAGAGAAGGCCTTTCGATTTTAGGATTTTTAAGGCCAATTAATTAAATTAGGGGCTGTAGGTTTACTAGACCAATTTTAGGTGATTACATTTTCCCCTCTTTGAATTGATGTGCGAGCAGTGCATTGAATCAAAAAAATATGATGGAAAATCGAGAATAGCTTGATTCAGAACTGATTTCAAACTTGATTGAACGAAGACCGATTGAAGATTGAAGATACTAGATCCATACTTAATTGAGCGAAGAATAATAGAGAGATTAAAGACATTAGCTCCAAACTTTATTGAACGAAGACTGATAGCATTGACCCCAAGCTTGATTGAATGAAGATCGATAGGGAGATTTGAATACTCAACTTGATATGAAGCAATAAAGTTGAATATCCTTCCAAAGAAGTTTTTGCGATGACCAATCAACCTGATGTGGTGCAATGAGATTGATTTCCATTTGATAAATTGCAATTTTTAGATTGGTTTAAATGACCAGTCAACTCGATGTGGTGCGATGAGATTTATTATCATTTGATAGGTTTATCAGGATAATTGACTTGGTATGGGTCCTGATGAAGCCAATCACCTGACTAGGAGACACTACTAGATTGATGTGATGCAATGAAATTGATATGCCCCTAGAGATTCAATCGGGTTAGATGTATTTCCAAGTGACTTGATGTGAAGCGATAAAATCACTTGCGTAGAAAGAATCTCAATTTGATACAGAGCTAAGATGCCCCTAGCGACGAGGTTTGTTGATTAAGATTCAGATTGTTGATATATTGAAGCTGCCCCCTCGGGATGGAAATTGAAATGTTGTTAGAATAGAAAGCCTGATTGCAACTAATTTGATTGATGGAAAACATTGGATTTGATATTGATTTAATTAGATTAGGTCACATCTTTTGGAGAACTTGATTTGAGCTTGATTCAAGGTCTTGTTGACTAGTTTTGACCAAAATTTGACCAAGGTTAGCTAGAGTTGACTCACTTGGATTGAGGTTGAGTTTGTCTGGATAAAGTGATAGGGAAGGAGACCGGGGAGGAGTTTGGTGATGATGACGTTAGTGGCTAGATGCATTTGACTAAAAGGGTAAGTTGCAATTTTGAATAGAAGAATGATATCATATTTTGATTTTGATCCCAAACATGGATTTAGGACCGTCAAATTAGCGAAGGGTGCAATTTTAACGTCAATCAAAGCAAGTTGAAAATTAGGCCAAATGAGGGCCAAGGCTATATAAGAGGTCAAAAGGGCCATTTTCAAATCATTTTCATTTGCCAATTTTAGAAGATTAGAAAAACCTTGTCTGAGCCAAAATGGTGGTCCCCATGTAATCACATCGATTCAAGAAGATGAGGCGACACAATCGACCCAAAACCTACCCACCACCAGTGAGTAATTGAAAAACCTTCAGTTTGATTCAATTTTTGCAATTTTTGGTTGAATTTTTGCATGTTTGAGTCAGTTTTAGGTCATAGGTTTCATTTCATCGTATAGTCAGGTGAGAAAGCATGTACAATAAATTACATTAAAATATTTTGTCATATAGGTCTATTAGATTTGTCATTTGACAAGCACCCTTAACTCGTACGAGTACCTTCTTGAACACCTATAATGTCATCTTCCCTTGTGTATTTTCTCGTATTAGGTTGTTTACTCATACGAGTCCTTATGTCAGTTTCCCTGTCTGTACTTTGTCGTATGGGGAACAATCAACATTTTTCAAAGTCCTAATACCAAAATTTGTCTTTTCTGATCATAGATTTGGATTCCTTGGCATATTTTTTTGCTTGTTTGGTAGTCATTGTAATTTTATTCAGCTTTTTGAGCTTGATTTGGAACAAGTACTGATGATTTCTCGTTGGTTTTCTTTTGCAGGCACAAATTTATGACATTCAGTTCTGATAAACTTATCCATCGACCATGAGACTAGCGAGACAACTATCTGATGCACAGAGGGCTCAAATCAGAGAGTGTGGGTTTAGGTAGTTATTATATATGCTTGATATCTGTGTTATTGATGAGTTACTCACAACTCTAGATGAGCATTTCCACAATGAGAATAATACCTTTCACTTGTCTATTGGAGAGATGACCATCACTCCTGAGGATGTCTACAAGATTCTCTATATTATTTTTGTTAGTGAGAGAGTGGAGTATGACATGAATCCATGATAGGGTATCTAGGCTCTGATATGAGTGTTCCATGTTCATACCATTCTGGATCGGGCAATCACTTGGGATGACTTATTGAGTAGATATGGGGCCTAGTTTCTACTTGTCTGTGTTATGGCGGGTTTCATTGGTTTCTTCATTATGGTAGATAGGGGTCAACAGGGGTTCTTGTGTGCAAGGGGCAGGGTGTTGGAGAGACTTCTCATGAGGCTAGATAAGTTAGGTTGGGGTTAGTGCTTGGTTGCACATATGTACCACAAGATGCATGAGGTGGTTTTTCGAAGTGCGAGGGGGATGGTTGCCGAAGTATTGGTGTTATAGGTATGGGCATGGGAGCACCTTCCCATTAGCAGGCTAGTCACATATGACTCTCAATAGGATGGTCAACCTTTTGTTTACATATATGCTAGTTTCATTACACAACCCCACTTGGGGAAGACCAATTACTGGAGGCGTCAACTTGATGATCTGATTGTAGTGACCTGGAGGCCATACAAAGGTTTAGAATCCTGGGGAGATTGGAGACCTTAGAGGAGGGATTTATTTATTACCCAACCATTGATTGGGAGGAGATCCTCCATTATTGAGCACTTTGTTGTTTCTCAAGGTTTGAGGCAGTATGGACGTCCTCAGAGTATATCACATGATTTTACTACTCATCCTCGTTATGTAGATGAGGAGCAATAGGGTTGGGCTCTCAGATTATCTTATGCCCTTGCAGTATAGGATATTTCCTAGATGTGGAGGCTGACCTGTGATTACTTGGATGATATCGTGGATGCAGGTTTTACACTTGAGTATAAAGATTATTTTGTGCAACATCCTTTCCTGAGGTTCACAGATCTAATAGAGAGAGATTTCCATGGATTGATGAGGAGGATGCCTCATCATGGGATTAGAGTGCCCTAGTTAGAGAATAGAGGGACAACACCTAGGAGAGTAGGAAGATATCTCGATGCTAGCTCTAGTAGTGAAACATTAGCAGGAGAACAGTGCCAACGTAGAGAGTGTGGGACCTTAGGATCGATTAGAGTTGACATTTTTCTTGTGGGTTCAATAAATGTAGGGATGGGGGAGGCACCACAGGGTCATGAGGATGATGCATCCTGATAGGTTCAATAGAGGAGGGATGAACAGGTGGGTGAGGGTGAGGAGGAGGCATTGAGAGAGCATAACCCACATGATGTGATCCGTGCTATGAGAGGGTGGGTCAGAGGGTTGCAGCTACAACTGGCAGTCACATAGTCTTAGATTGCAGAGCAAGATCAAACGATCGCGAAGAGGGATTAGAGGATTTAGGGATTCATAGGCAAGTGTGATGTCCTTCAGTGTGAGGTTACCCACTAGACTAGAGGGGCAACCTACTACGTGGCAGCATACGTCGTAGCAGTTCCATGGCAGAGAAGGTGCCTTTATATTCATAGTACTTGTTGAGATGTGAGGGAGCATACCCACCACTGAGATCAAATGCACCTCCCCCTCCTGCACCTTGAGATGCCGAGGGAGGGATCCAATCTTTATATCCCCTCTCTGTGTTATCCCATTTTATTTTTTTGAGATACACAGATGTATACATGATTCATTTGCATCGAGGATGTACATTTTGTTTGAGATCACATGATCACATTTTTGTAGTTATTGGATGATATATATATATATATATATATATATATATATATATATATATATATATATATATATATATATATGATCTTTTTTTCTCATTGGATGTATTGTAATGTCTTTAGTACAAGCTTTCTTATCTTCTTTCTCATATGATTATCATCTTATACCATATCACTTTCATATGTTGGTTGGTGCGTTCATGTACTTTAAATAGAAGCTCTTTGTGAGATGTATCTTGTTTGCTTCGGCTTGTCGCATATCTTATCATTGTATCTATGACACTAGCTTTGTATGCTGATTTAAGTTGAAGCACCATTTGAAAACTATGTATGCTTTAATTTGATGTGATAGCTTAGCACTTCATGCCCCTTGTATGACTAGTTCTGACTCTTTCTAATGACATGTAACTGATTGAATGTTTGATAATGTTAATTTGAAGATGATGCAAGACATTAAATCGGTTAATGGTTTGTATTGTCATTGATGTCAACTTGATATCATCTGTATGGTCATATACATAATGCCAAAGACTTTAGAGAATCAATGGAACATAGGTTATGCTTTCAACAATGCATAAAAGTGAAGTATTCACTAAGTGACAGACCAAACCAGCGGATTGCACACCATCGGTAAAGACAAAGATAAAGTCACAGTGATACCCGACGAGAAGAAGACAGTGTTGCCCGACGAAGCAGAATCATAGGATCCCCGACGAGCTAAAAAAAGTGTTGCGCGATGAGCAAGATCCAATGATGCTCGACAGACGGATATCCCAAAGCTAATTGAAGTTGCACCGACAGAACTGGTAGTTGTCACCGATGACGAACTGCAGAATTTCCCAACAGAATAGAGAGATCAAAAAATGACAAAACATCTAGCTAGCAGAGCTTAAGGATAGACTTAACTGGTTGTTTTATTTGTTTTATTCAACCATAGTTAAGTAATTGATTTAAAAAAGCTTTATACAGTTGGCAAGAAGATAACTACAAGATAAATCAGGAGTTAAAGCCGTAAATCAATTTGGCTGGATTTTTTTCACGCCAAGAATCAAGAATCAAGAACCAAGAATTAAGGAATATCATGTCTATTTAAGAGACAAGCATAATTCATTTCCGTAAGCAAATCAGATACACAGGGGAGTGAATTGAAAGAAGATGCTGAAGAGAAACTGGTGAAGGATAAGCTTCATACAGTCCTGATCAATCAAGCTAAGGGAGAGCTAAAGAATTCTGCAGACACCGATGAACAATAAAGAACAACATCACAGAGAAGAAAGTGTGAAGTGCAAGGGAATTGAATTGATACATTGATCAGAAAGGTATTGTATGTAAATAGATCTGAATATCTACAATTCAAGTTGCATTAGAAATAGGTCATTGTGTTTTAGTTTAACCATTGAAGTATTAAGTCTCTTAACAGAGCAGGACTTAAAAGTATTTTATAATTGAGGTATATCCTAATAGACTACCAAAAAGGTTGACTCATGATAGTAGCATCGGTCTTACCTAAAGCCTATTGACAGTCTAAGAAGGAGGCTGATTCAAGGATGGTAGTAAGATTAGCATAAAGCCCATTGACAGTCTAGAGGCTAATTCAAGGATGGTAGCATAGATGCCAGATACTAAGTGACAATCTATGTATAAAAATCCTCCAACAAGGTCACACTTAACACTGTGTTTGTAACCTTTAACATGGTTGGCTCCTAACAGGGCTCACTTCAGAAGAGTGAAAATTTGGGGTACCGGTCCCAGTGGTTTTTCCCTTAACAAGGTTTCCACGTTAAAATCCTTGTGTTATATGTGTATGGCTTATTACTTTATTGTTTTACATTTCACATATGCATTTCTGGATTGATTAGTATACTCTACATATTTACTGAGTATTGGTAAATAAGTTTTACTGCTTATTGGTAATCAAGGAGAAAAATGACAGACAAGGTAAACCGACAGACCGTTATTTATTTCAAGTATTACAAAGGCATACATCTTGTAGGGACTTAATAATCTGAGGAGTATTAATTGGTGGATTAAAGTTTAATTGGATAAATTTTTGAGGCCACTGATTCACCCCCCCTCTTAGTTATTACTAACAATTGGTATTAGAGCTTGTGTGCTTAGAAGGAAGGTTTCAAGACCTAAGTAAAGATCACAAGATGAACAGATGAGATGTGTCCAAGTTGAACAAGGACAACTTTGCTTCATGGAAAATCAGAATAAAGCTTCACTTATCAGGTATTGGCAATGATATTACTCAATACTTAGATACTGCATATGTGTTGCCTACAGGACCATTGACAGT
>MU224655.1:1805873-1819585 GCA_018584345.1 Thuja plicata | reverse complement strand
ATATATATATATATATATATATATATATATATATATATATATATATGACTCATCACAGCACTTGTTGCAAGGTTTTCACGAGGATGATCATTTTTTAAGGATTTTTTCCTCTTTTTATGATTTTTCTTCTATTTTTGGAATTTTTTCAGGATCATTTTCTTTGTACAAGAACTATTTTTCCTCAAGATGTCTAGCTGTAGAAATTTTTCAGGTGGATTGTATTCATAGGATCAAGAAGAAGATCCCCTTCTGGAGTAGATAGTTGATAAGCTCCAGACCAATTGCTATAGAGATTACAAAGGGACCCATCCAGTTGTGTTCAAATTTTCCCTTCTGTTCTCTATTTTTTTTATTCTTAGGATTCTCTCTGAGTACTAGAACACCAACCTGAAATTCTCGGTGTCTTACTTTCTTGTTATAACCTCTAGATATTATTTTATGATAGACCCTTAGATGGTCAAATGATTCTTGTCTTCTTTTATAAAGCATTTCTAATTCTTGGATTCTAGAAATTTGGTAATCTTCATCAGTTATGAGTCCTTGTATAGAGATCTAAGCAATACTATTTCTACCTCAATAGGTAATACTGCTTCTATGCCATATACTAATGCAAATGACATTGCCCCTGTAGGCATTCTAATACTAGTTCGATAGGTCCATAAAGCTGGATTCAATTGGAGATGCCAATCCTTTCCTGATTTTCTCACTGTTCTATTTAAGATTTTTAGTAGGTTTTTGTTTGATGCTTCAACGTGTTCATTCTCTTGCAGGTAGTAAATAGAGGACCAATATTGGGTAATATGGAATTTCTCACATAGTTCATCAATGCCTTTGTTCTTGAATTTTCCTCCATTATCAGTTACAATAGAGGAAGGTATCACGTACCTATAGATGATATAGTTCTGGATAAACATTGACACTTGTTTATCGGTCACCTTGATTAAAGGGACATCTTCCACCTACTTTGTGGCAGTGATGATAAACGCGTGTCCACTTGATAATGAAGGATATATTTGACCCACCAAATCAAAGGCCCATTGTTGAAATGACTAGTGTGTGATGAATGGAAGTAGTTCTCTTGCAAGAGCGTGAATCAAGTTACTGTGTTGAAATGTGATAAAAACAAAATATTTCTTCAAGTCATCAACCATTCTCTTGTATGGTGTAAGCTTTTTATCTTTAGTCTGGTACTAATCATTAACTTGGTTTATTACTAACTGGGAGTTTCCATAAATGTGCAATTCCACGATTTTCCACTCGATAGCTAACTTTAACCCATTCACTAAGGCTTCGTACTCAACATTATTGTTTGTTCAAGGAAAAACCATCTTTTAAGCTTTATGAATCTTATATCCTTGTGGAGTTATGAAAATTGCACATCTCTAGACCCTTGTTGTGTGAATGATCCATCAGAGAACATCTTCCATGAACACTTCATTAGGGAATTTGATGGTTAGTGACTTTCTATCTTGAAGAGGAGCATCCATTGGGTGATTAGCAATGACTTGCCTCTTGATGGCTTTCCTATCCATGTATTCAATGTCAAACTCATTGAGTATCATTTCCCATTTTTTTAGTCTACCAGTCAAGGTTGTTGTGCTTAATAAATACTTCAAAGGATCAATTTTTGCAATTAACTTGATTGAATGTGCCAACATTTAATGTATGAGATTTTGTGAGTTGAATACAACTGCTATGAAAGACTTCTCGATGATTGTGTAATTGTGTTCATGGGAAACCAATTTTCTGCTGATGTAGTAGATGACTCTTTCTTTTCCTGTTTCATCATGTTTTCCCAACAGGGCTCCAAGCGATGTTCTAGTAGTGGATATGTATAGTAGGAATGACTTTCCTGGTATGGGTACCATTAACACAGGTGGATTTGCTAAGTATTGCTTAATTTTTTGGAAGTTATTTTCACACCCTTCATCCCACTTGAATGTTATACCTTTATGCAACATTTTTGTAATGGGTTGAGCTTTATCTACTCATTGTGAGATGAACCTTTTGATTGATTGTAGCTTCACTTGCAATATTCTGATTTGACTGATATTCCTTTGTGGTTGCATCTCCATTATGGATTTCACTTTTTCTGGATCAACTTCAATGCCTTTTGCTGATATAGTGTATCCGAGGAGTTTTACAGATGTTAAACCAAAGACACACTTCTTTGGGTTCAACCTCAACTTGAAATATTCCATCTTGTCAGGGATTTTCTCCAAGTTGGCCAGGTGTGTAGTTCTTTTTGCTGATTTAGCCAGGGTGTCATCAACATAATATTCCATGTTCTTATGCATCATGTCATGTAATATAATTATCATAGATCTTTGATATATTTCTCCTGTATTCTTAAGACCAAAAGGCACGACATTCCAATAGAATGTGCCCCAAGCACAAGTAAAAGTTGTATTCTCCTGATCCTCAGACACTATCCTTATCTGGTTGTAACCTGAGAAAATGTCTAGCAGGGAATACATCTCATTACCTACCATGAGATCCACAATCATGTCGATATTAAAAAGTCAAAATTCATCTTTTGGACAAGATTTGTTTAGATCCCATAAATCTGTGTGTACTTTGATTGATTTATCATTCTTAGAAACATGTACAATATTTGAGATCCAGTCAGCATAACTGATATCTCTTATGAATTCTGCTTTAAAAAACTTCTCTAGTTCAACTTTAACCAATAATGCCATGTGAGGATGCATTTTCCTAAGATTTTGTTTGACTAGTTTTACTCTGGGAGAAATGGAAAAGTGATGCATTATTAAGTTGGTGTCAAGTCCTGGCATATCTGAGTAAGACCAAGCAAAGTTGATCTTTTTGCTCTTGAAAAACTGAGTGAATTGCTTCTTTTCTTCTTCAGACAAAGACTGTGCTAGGTATATCAGCTGAGGTGATTCTTTTGTTACCAAGTTGACTAGTTGTGTAGGCTCTATGAGTACTGAAGACCACTCCTGATAGTGATCAGGTAGGATATCAAGCTTCCCATCGTCTCGCACCTTTGAGAGGTTTTCACCATTGTATATGTCATTTGCTTTTACTATGTTGGGTTCTAACACTGCGACAACATGGTTTTCAACACCAGACACTTTCTTCTTTTTATTTTTATTTTTAAGACCGAGAAACTCGATATCCCCCTCCATCATGTTGACACTCATTACACTAGTGGAAGAGGTAAGGGGTTCTATAGAATTTAGGTAGCATGACAAGGTAAAGTCATTTGAGCAAGAAATTAGGTTCACAGGTTTTTTGGGATTGCACTCAATAAGTTTAGGGTATATTAGGGATAAAAATCCAGTTGGCTCTAGGGATAGCACTACATTATCATGATCACAAATTTCTAATGGTAAGAGAAGATCTATTAAGCTACTTTCCAAAGGATTGCCTAGACCGGGAAGCGTCCTAACATCAAGATTAGAGTCGTTGTTAGTATTATGTAGATCTAACCCATTTGATCTAGCGCTAGAGATTTGAATCTCCTCTCGCATGATTCCTTGGTCAAGTAAAATTCTTAGAGGAACAATACCAATCCTTGAGATGATTTTGGTGTCAATTCTAGAGTTCTAGCTTGTGTTCTGGGTAGCACTTGAACTCACACCTTGTTCAAACTGAGGAGTGTACTTATGAATGACATCAACCTTGATATCCACTATAGCATCTGAGAGGGAATCCCATTCATAGTCATTAGAGCTTGTTCCTACAGAATGAGGTATATCTAGTATATAAGTAAGGGTGACTAATTTCCCCTAGTTAAGATGTCTTTCTTCTAGGTCACTCTCTATACCCTGAACAAACTCGTATTCATGAGAATTGGTTTGGATGTCCTCAGATCTACCCAAGTACTGTGCTATGGTCAGAGGAACTCCTTCATCTTCACTTGAGCTACCCTCCTCTTCTTGTTGATCTTCACCTTCTTGTATTGTTATTTGTATTTTGGTTTCTTGTATTGATGTCGAGTGAGATGAAGATATCTCCGTTACTTGTGCTCTTGTATCAATGAAGGTAAATCAACTACATATGTAATAGTGATCAGTTTCGCCCAGTTAGGGTGTCTTTCTTCTTGTCCATATTTTCCTAGGCTTAACTCATCTTCATGTGAATCATTCTATTGCTGTTGGATTGTCAATTCTTGTTCAGTTAGTTGATTTTATTCTTGTGATTGCTATAATACTAATTCATTTGGTTCAAAGGGACCTCTTAACTGATGTGAAATGTATGGTTCTCCTTATTAGTTGGGATTCTCTGTTTGTATATGTAACAACCTCTCAAAAGATAACTGTGTAATTTCTACCTCTTCTCCAAATTCATCATCAGAGTCCTCTGCTTGATCAAATATGGGACCGTCTCTAGAGGAAGGATTGGATTTTTTCTCATGGTATCCTAGCCCTGTTTTCTCTTTTGGGCTTCAAAACTCTATGTGTATAGGCTCTATCCATCCTTTATTCTTTCCTAGGGGTCCTTTGCCTTTATACCACATTTGTTACATGAGTTGGTATCCTTTTTTGTACTTCTGCAGGTAGATATCAACATGTTTAACATCTTGGTTGTGCTCTTCTTCTTTGTAAATCTAGGAAAGAACAACTTTGTCCTCATTTTCCTTCATAAGAGAAAAACTAGCTATTACCATACCCATTCCTTCATGTATTCTCGATGTCTGGGTACTAGAAGGGTTGAATGATGACGAGTGCTTTCCATAAGACCTGGGAGACATAGGAAGATTAGCGATAGATGGCAAGGGATGCAGTTGATATTCTCCCATTCCTGTGTCTTTGATCTTTAATTTCTTCTCAAAATTTCTCATGATAGCTTCTCTTTAACTCTTATCTTCTTGACCATTGAGCGCTTCTTTGTTGTGTGGGACCATGATGTCAGCTTGTTTCAAATTGTTGCAAGAGTAGCTACTATCGGATGGGATTGAGAATTCAACTCCATTATGTGGGAACTTCACACACTGATGGTATCTTTATGGGATATCTTGTATATCATGAATCCAAGCCTTCCTAATAATATGTTGTAGGCCAAAGGAAAATCTAACACTTGGTAGATTACGTCTCTCTCGATTGGTCCTACCCTGATGAGTAACGCGACTAATCCTTTTGATGAACTCTCTTCTTCATCATATGCCTTTATAGTTATTTTTATCCTGGGATCTATATCATGCTCTGAGAAACCCAATGTTATAAGTTTGAGAGTAAAAATATTCAAACCAATGCCATTATCTATCAAGATGCGTTTGACTCTATGCTTATGGATCAAGACCTCTATGTGCAAAGGTTGATTATGTAGCTGATTTAGTGACTTATCATCTTCTCCTGAGAAAGATAGGTAATGAGGTGAGGTCAACTAACCCACCATTGTTTGGAATCAAGGTCTTTTGGTACAATTATTTCTAGGAGGGTAGTTTCAAGAATCTCCTTGTGTGATGACGAGATCGTAAGCAATTCTAGAATAGAAATTTGAGCAAGGATTCATTGTAACTAATCCACCAGGTTGTAATTTGTCACTGGGATTAATGAGACCAATTGTTTTGATGTCAAGGGGTTTTTTTTAATGTAATGGGTGGTTTGGATGAGGAGGCTACTCCCTTAAGAGTGACCTTAGATTGATTTCTTATTACAACTTTGGCAGATTCAAACTCTTTTCTTATCTTTGATGGTGATCACGTTGAACGATTGATTGAATGGTTCAAGCATGTGGATCACATTGTCTTTATTGGTATAGGTTTAATTCACTTTGGCTCCTTGATTCTTTGACGATTCTCCCTGTTCGTAGGAGGGAAGGGGTATTTTAAAAGTCTTGTGATCGTTGTTTGAATGGTGTCCCTCGACGGTGATAGTTTTGTTATCAATCAAGTCTTGTATGACATGCTTTAATTTCATGCATTCATTGGTCAAATGTTCCTTGTTCTTGTGATATTCGCAAAAATGATTATCATTCCACCACTTCATCTTTACTGTTGGTTCCCAAGGCTTTGAATTTGATAATGTAATGATCTTATTAGCCAATAAAGTCTCTAATTTCATTTCAAGTGGTTCTCCCAGAGGAGTAAAGTTGTGCTTGGGTTTAGCCACCCATGGTGCTTTGTCTTTGTGTGTGTCTTGGTTATGCTTTGGAGTCGATGAAGCATTTGAGTTGTTCTTAGTAGAGTGCATGCTACTAGAGAGATTGAATACTAGTTCTTTGGGTTTAAAACTGGATGAATCAACCACTCCATCGTTGACCACATTTTTATTCTTGTTCCAATGTTTGTTCTTGTCTTTTCTATTGTTTTTATTGGGTCTATTTGAAGGTTTAATATCTTTATACAAGGTAAGCTCACCCTTCTTCACAAGAACTTCCTCAATTCAAATATTTCTTTGCACCAATTTATTAAAAGAAACATAAGTTTTCATTTGGAGTGCGTAGTTCATTTCGAGTACCAAGTTATTGATGAAGATATCTATCTTCTCTGTTTCTGGTATTTGTCTAGGATACCTTGCGAATATCTTTCTCCATATTTGGATGAATTTGAAAAAAGGTTCACCATAGTGTTGCTTGGTTTTACACAGGTTCAACATGGTAACCGTGTGCAAGATGTTATAGGAATGTTGTTGAATGAATTTATGCATGAGTTCGTCAAATTTTTTAATACCTAGTGAGAGTTTAGTGAACCATTCCAAAGTTTGAGCTTCGAAGCTCCGAGGGAAGAGTCTCATTAGGTATGTCTTTTTATGCATAAATTCCATGCTAAGAGCACAAAATTATCTCACATGATCTTAACAGTCACCATCTCCATTGTACTTGTCATACTTTGGAATTTCAAATTTGGGAGGAAATGGTGGCATGTATAGATTTTTGTCAAATGGAAGTGACACAGACAAGGTAAGAGAGTCTAAGATAATGAAAAGTCCACCCTTGCAACAGGAGTTACACAACAAAAACTCAAATATTTCAAGAAGAAAATACATAGATCTAGAGTATGGAACACACATAAAACCTTTTCATTAACAAGTAAAATAATTACAAATCTCTGTAATAACAGTCATAATGCCCAACTCAAATGTCAAAGACTTATTACAAAGAAACCTAATTATCCTTCCTGACCTATGACTACAAAATAATCTCCTTTGAAACCCTATCTTACTACCTTCGACCTCCAAAAAAATAACCAAGAACCAATTTAAATACCCAACCACAACCTAACAGGTCGGCCTCAAGATTACATTCCCCAAGAGAAAAAATGGGTTACCAACTAACTCCCTCTTGGCCTCTGATCAAAGATCTTTAACCAATGAATAAATCACAAGGAGTGATCATACAAATAGGTAGGCCAAACATGTAGTCACATGTGAAAATGATCTATAAGCACCACCGACCAAGGAAATCCAACCAACGATTCAAATACTAACTAGTTCAAGAACATGAAGAACACATTCTAAACATAGCCAAATAATCCAGCATAACTTTAGGTGCGATACTCCAAATGAGTTGTGATCATAGGAAAAGCTTCCTAATGATCTCTAGAACATGAATCTACGATCGCAATTGCCAAGGATCTGTAGAACTCGACTACGACAAGAAACACAAAAATCAGTGACCAGGAACATAAAAACTTAGATGTTTTTGGTTGATGTAAGATTGCAATGAACCCAAGATGCTCTTGCATCAAACACTCGAGGTTATTTTAAAAGTGAGCCTCTCACTTTGCAAAGATGAAGGAAAACCAAATTGGTTTAACTCCAGCTGAGAAATCCATGAAGAATCCTCAACTGGTATTCTCTTCCACTTAACAATATATTCCTCGTTCTTCTTTCCTCTAGTGCTTCAACCAATTATGGTATCCAAGATCTGTTCAACCTCCTCCTTCTGCTTCTTAGGATAGTGTCATTCACTCTTTGATCCATCTCCCTCACTGTTAACTGATTCATGATATTCATACAAGTTTTCTATGTTGAATATACTTGATATGTCCATGTCCTATGGTAACTCAACTTCATAAGCTTTCCCTGAATAAAAATTTATCAAAATCCTACAAGGTCCAAACTTCTTCATCTTCAATTTACCATAGGTACCAACCAAAAATATATATTTATCAAGAAAACCATCACTTCCCAACCAACTTCAAACTCCTTATGTTTCCTCTTCCTATCAGCTCTCTCCTTGTACTTATCATTCATGCCTTCCAAATGCTTCTTAACTCTATCATGCAAATCCTTCATATGGTTAGTAAATTGTTCTATTTCAACACTCATCTTTTCTTCAACACTGATATCCCTCAATTTTATTACTCCTTAAGGATGTAAACCATAAAAAATCTCAAAAGGTGTTCTCCCAATACTCCTATTCACTGAATTATTATAAGAAAACTTTGCTTGTGCCAAAATGAAATCCTAATTACCTACCTTCTCACCAACCAAGCATCTCAGTAGATTACCCAAACTTCTATTAACAAATTCAGTCAGACCATTAGTCTGTAGGTGAAATATAGAAACTAAAGTTCAATTTTGTGTTAAGCTTCCTCAAAAGTGTCCTCCAAAAATATCCAAGAAACTTAGTATCCCTATGTGAAACAATGCTCTTAGGCAACCTATGCAATCTGACAATGTCCTTGACAAGAAATCAGATACATGTACTGCATCTGATGTCTTCTTACAAGGAATGATACGAGTCATCTTTGAAAACCTATCAACCACCAGAAACACATATTCATTAATTCTTTGAGTCTTTGGAAAACCAACCACAAAATCCATGCTAATATCATCCTAAGGATTCTTTGGTATAGACAATGGCGTATAAAATCCAGTATTTTGACTATTCCCTTTTCCAACTTGACAAATCCTACACTTCTAAATGAAATTCCTAACATCCTTATGAATTTGGGGCCAATAATACTGCTCCTTGATAACTGCCATTGTCTTGTCAATCCCAAAGTGTTAAGCTAATCCTCCACAATGTTTCTCCTTAATCATACTTTCCCTAATAGATCCTCTTGGTTATATACACAATTGAACTCCTTTGAACAACAATCCATCCTGTATGAAATAATCCAACAAAGAACTCCTATCGATAACCAAAGGTTCCTTACAAGCTTTCCAAGGTTCACAAAAATCAAGATCATCCTTATAAAAAGTCTTCAATTCATCAAATTCTACTCAATGCATCAAAAACTTTATTAGAATTACCACTCTTGTGCTTCAACACAAATGAGTAAGTCTATAAGAATTTAACCCATCTCATATATCTTTGATTCAACTTACTGTGACTATGAAAATATAGTAAAGCTTGATGATCAGTATACAACACAAACTCCTTAGGCAATAAGTAACATCTCCACTTCTTCAAAGCTTGAACAATAGCATAAATGTTTTGGTCATAAACAAAATAATTTCTCCTTGCATCATTCAACTCTTCACTAAAGTAAGCACCCAGTCTACCTTCTTGACTCAGTACTGCTTTGATTACACTTCCACTAGCATCCTAGTATACTTGAAATACCTTACTAAAATCTGGTAGTGCTACCAAAGGTTTTTGAGTTACCTTTTTGCTTCAACAAATCAAAGCTTCTTTGTGCTCCATGTGTCCATTTGAATTCCTTCTTATCTCCCCTCATTGTTTCAGTCATATCATTGCAAACAAAACTAAAATTATGAATGAACTTCCTATAAAAAATTTCCAAGCCATGAAATGATCTTACCTCACTAACACTTTCAGGTTTAGGCCATTAAACAATTTCTCTAACCTTCTCAGGATCCATCTTCAATCCTTCACCAAATATTACAAATCCAAGGTATACAAGCTCATTATTCATAAAAGTACACTTCTTTAAATTTATCAGCAACTTATCCTCTCTTAACCTCTTCAATACTTGTCTTACATGAAACATGTGTTCCTCTTCTCTCTTACTAAAAATCAGAATGTCATCCAAATAAAATATGACAAATTTACCTAAAATTTCCTTCAACACTATATTCATCAACCTCGTGAAAGTAATTGGTGCATTAGAAAAACCAAAAGACATTACTAACCACTAATACAAACCTTCATTAGTCTTAAAAGCAATCTTCCATTCATCACCTTCTCTTATTTTTATATGATGATAACCACTCTTCAAATCAATCTTTGTGATACACTTAGGTCCACTTAAAAAATCTATTATTTCATCCATCCTAGGTAAAGGAAACCGATAGTTAATATTAATCTTGTTTATTTCTCTAGAATCTGTACACATCCTCTATTTCCGTCCTTCTTAGGTGCCAATACTGCAGGCACTGCACAAGGAATCAAACTTTCTCTAATGAATCCTTTCTAAAACAACTCATGTACTTGTCTATTCAACTCCTCATTCTCTACTGGTGTCAACCGGTGAGCTTCTTTATTAGGAAAACTAACTCCAGGAATTAGATCCATGCAATGACTAATACTCCTAACCGGTGGCAAACCATCATGTACATTATCTGAAATCAATATGTATACTTATCCAACATGTCCTTCATCTCTTCAGGGTATTTACTGCTTAGATCTATATTTGCAGTCTTCTTTGGAACAATAGAAAAACAAAACTTCTCATGTCTCATCCCTTCCAAGAATTTCCTTCCATCAAACATGCGAATTCTAGCATCAGTACAAATTTCCCCTTTAAAAGGTTCCTCCAAAGGCATCAATCTTTGTCTCATACCATTAGCCACAAAAGTGTATGTATTTCTTCTTCCATCATGTATAGCTTGTCTATCATACTGACAAGGTCTACCCAATAAAATATGACATACATCCATAGACATTATATCACACAAGACTTCATCATAATATTTCCCTATTTCAACTTAACCCAACATTGTTCACTTACCAACACTTTGTGACCATCTTTTATCCATGCAATCTCATAGGGTTTTGAATGTTTTAATCTCTGCAACTGCAACTTGTCCACCATTTCCTCAGATGCCAAATTATCAAAACTACCACCATCAACAACAACTTTACATACCTTACCACCAATAAGACATCAGGTTTGAAACAGGTTATTTCTTTGCCAAGAGTTCATATTTTCATCATGGTACAAGGTTCTCCTCATGATCAATGTCTCTACCTTTTCATCCTGATTATTGTTTACCAATTCAGAAGATCCTTCTTCTTCCACAAGAGTTTTCCTTCTGTTTCTTTTTGTTCTTGTTTTAGATCCACCTTGTTTTCACTCAAAGGCCCTATGACCTTCTCCACCACACTTGAAACAAGTGCCCTTAAACACCCTTTTCTCATATCTTCGGTAGCCCTCATTCCTAAAGCCACCTATGTAGGAATTCCTTTCAGAAGTAATCTCCTTTGTCTTCCCTTTTTTAGAGTCACCAACCGATCTACCACCTCTACCTCTTTGGAATCTTCCAGCTCTGCCTCTTTGTCTTTGTTCGTGCCTTGTATTCAAATTGTCTTTCGCATTTAGTGCATACTGGTAAGCATCTTCCACATTCCCAATCTTAACCATAATAAGCTCCTCTTGTACTAGCATCCTCAAACCATTCAAGTATCTAGCAACTCTCCATAATTAATCCTCTTTAAATCTATATCTTATATCCAACTTGTAGAACTCCTCGATGTACCATTTCATATTCATATCCTTTTTCCTCAAACTCTACAATCTCCTGATCAAGCTGTCCTAATAATCATAGCATAAGAACATTGATTTCATCTTGTTCACCATCCTATCCCAAGATTTGATATTCTCTTTACCTCTACTCCTATCAATCTACAAATGATCCCACCAAAGTGAAGGATGACCTCTTAGCTTATTACAAGCATACTTTAGCTTCTTTTCTTCATCAATACCTTCAAAATCAAAATACTTGTCCATAGCTGAGATCCAATCCAAAAACTCATCTACATCCAATTGGCCATCATAATTTGGTGGATTAAAATGTGGTCTAGTATTAATCCTAGTAAGAGCTGTAATAAACATTTCTTGTCCTTGATCCACTTCAGGTTGTTCTCGGGCTTTTCCTTCAACTTATTCTTCAATTTCTTCTTCAACATCACTTCTTCAATATGTCGACCTCTCCTCTAGGTTGTTTCAATTGATTCCAATTTGGAAGAAATATTTCTCAACAATTCAACAACATTAGGGTCTGCACCTATTCAACCTCTATCACCTCTCATAGCCATCTCCAATGATTCCTCTGCAACCGCGGGTCAGATCCTTATTCTTCTACTCCACAACAAATCGGATTAGGAACCACACACTTAGGAGGAAATATATTTTCACCACAATAAAAAAACCTTCTCTTTCATACAACCTGATGCAACTGAGGTAAGAGGGTCCAAGATAATGAACAGTCTAACCTTTCCGCAAGAGTTACACAACAAAAACTCAAAGATTTCAAGAAGCAAATACACAAATCTAGACTATGGTGTTGGTTGTATTTCGTGTTTTTGCTGATATGCCTGGTTCCTTGCCCTCCCCTTTGAAAATTTTTAGGTTTTCATGCCTATACTTTGCAAAATTGTCAAAACCCTGAAAAAACCCTAAAGCCTAGTATTAAATGATGCATGTTTTAAAACCCTTAGCCATGTCTTATATTTCATCGTTACCTTTTTCAAGTCACTAAAGACATGTGTTTTAAGTCAGGTCGCTTGATCGATTAACCCAGATCGAATATGCCAAAACCTTTCCCGACTTTACTTTTGCCTTGTGTCGCGTAGTCTCGTTAAGAAATCGAATATTCCATCTATGTATCGAGACTGAGCGATTTCCTTTTAGTCGGGTTGTCGCTTGATATCATGTTATAAGATTTTAAAAATGAATGGGACCCGCCTCAGTCGGGTGATCGCGAGAAGAAATGGCAAGTGAAAGAAATGTCTCCCGACTTTGCGATTCACTTCATGTCGCATGGTCGCTGGATCAACTTGGTCAAACAGTTAAGGCTTTTCTTCAGTCGCGTGGTCTCGTGATAATTGGCGGTTAGTGGATAACAGTCACGACTCAGTGACTAACGGTTTCATGTTAAGTGATTTCCCTCAGTCGGGATGTCGCCAGATCAGGGGCGGTGAGTCAGATTTCAAGTATACATAAAGTGGACGAAAGAAAAGATGACATCTGTCACAGAACTAATGGTTGTCGGGTGATCGCTTGATAAAGGAAGTGGATCACGCGATAACATGACTAGGGTATGTTTGCCCTTAGTCGCGAAGTCTCCTGATAAATTAAAGGTATATGAATTTCTGAGGCGATTATGCGACGGCCGTTCGACGAAGAAATAAAAGGATCTGACGGTGGTCGCGAAGTCTGGTGATAAAAGTGCCCTAGGGAAAAAGTCCTTCCGACTAAGCGATTAAGTTATGTCGCGAGGTCGCTGTAAACAGAAAAAAGCACGTGCTTCAAGTTAAAGATAAAGACACAGGATCACCCGACTGAGCGACTAAAGGACTGTTCAATACATCGCTTACTCGCTAATGTTTTCAGATGAAAGGAATACAGCTCGCGAATGTGCGACAAGGAAAAAAGGATGGTTGTCGCATACTCGCAGGAATAAAAAAGATAAAAGGAAAAGTGGCGCGAGTATGCGATAGACACAAAATAAAGTTCAAAAGTTAATGCATCGCTTACTCGCATGGGTCAAAGAGTAAAATATAAAAGTGGCGCGGGTGTGCGACTAACGTGAAATAAGGATCAAAGACAACGCATCGCTCAGTCGCAGAAGATAAAAAGTGCAGTGAAAATGGGTGGCGACTATGCGATGAGA
>MU224655.1:1780487-1802344 GCA_018584345.1 Thuja plicata | reverse complement strand
AACGAAGAAGGACCTTATCCAGTCCTTAGCAATTAGGCTTTTCTTGTCTCTGAATCAGGAGTAAAAAGGTACAAGGTTCACATAGACATTTCAAGCATTGTGATTCATACAAGAAAAATCCCTAACATATGGAACACACATGCAATATTTTCATTAACAAGTAAAACAATTACAAAGATATGCAATAGAAGTCAACATGCCCATATCAAATGCAAGGGACTTATTACAAATAAACCTAATTATCCAACTTGGCCTATGAATTTTAAACAGCCTCCTTTGAAACCCTAATATACTTCCTTCATCCTTTAAAACAAGAACCAAGACCCAACTTAAATACATGACCACAACCTAACAGATTGGCATCAAGATTGTATTCCCCAAGAGAAGAAAAATGTGTTACCAACTAACTCCCAGTCGGTCTCCGATCTAATATCTTTGACCAAAAAATAAATCACAAGGAGTCATCATACAAATAGGTTGACCAAACACATAGTCACATAGGAAAATGAGCCATAAGCACTGTCGAGCAAGGAAATCCAACCAACGATTCAAACACTGACCGGTTCAAGAACATGAACACATTCTAAATGTAGCCAAATAATATAGCATAACTTTAGGCGCGATACTCCAAATGAGTTGCAATCATAGGATGATCTTCCTAATGATCTCTAGAATGCAAATCTATGACCACAACCACCAAGGATCTGTAGAAATTGACCCTAGCAATAAACACAACAACCGGTAACCAGGAACAAAAAAACTTAGATGTTTTTGGTTGATGCAAGATTGCAATGAACGTAAGGTGCTCCTACATCAGAAATGGATATATAGATTCCAGTGAATACTTGTTGGAACAATGTTCCTTTGTCTTCTTTAGCTCCCTGAGTTCACATCTCATGTCTTGCAGTTTTTAATTAAGGATAGTGATTAAAGACTCTTCCTCGTGTTGTATTAATCTTTCAACATTGAAATCTGGATGAAGTTTGATCCATGTGGAAGCTAGATGCATGAAGTACTTATCTTTGTCTAGTTGCATGAGTGTTTTCATCATCTTTTGAATTTTTTTTTCTTTTTGACATCTTGCAATTTCTTCTTTTGTAGGTTCCTCAATCAAGGATGAAACTCTATTGCGGTGACTCTACTAACCCTGGCTAGATCCCCAATGAAACCCTGACATGTTTGGTGCATCTTGATGTTCAATATGAAATGATTGGTATTTAGGAATTTAAGTTTGGAACAAGGGTATTGATTGATGTATGGATGGTGCACTTTGATTTGGAGTCCTTTGGGTAGATTTTGGTTTTTGACAGGATGAGGGTCCAGGGGTAGGATTTTTGATAACCTTACCTTTGAATCAAGACCAACCTTCTATTGTTGGCTTCTAGTCCATACTAGCATGAAAGAAAAACACAATCGAGAATTTGAAATGAATAGATTGATGGGTCAATGTGAAAGATCACCAAATGATCATTTGTCTAAGAGGTTGATGAGAGATATTTTGATGAAAGCTAGTTGAGCTAGGTACAAGGTATCGAGATTGAGAGATAAAGTTCTACTGGATGACACTTGTGACTGAGCTGATTGAGATTGATTTTGGATGAGATAAATCATGACAAGTAAGATCATTCAATAATATAGGATGAGAGACGAAGATGGGTCCGGTCACTATGTCAAGGACACACTTGATTCTTTCAGGTGTTTTGTCATGTGATAGTTCTTATTGGAAAAAATGACAGGACATGGACAAATTTCCACTTGATTTGTATGAAAAATTTAGACAATTTGTGTGATTCCCATGTGATAGCGTCTAATGCTATTTTGGTGTCAATTCAAGGTGAGTCAAGCACATCAAACACGAAGGAGGTAAAATCAAACACACTTTCTATCCCTATAGTCAAATGGCTTAGTGAGAAAACCCTCACTCATTGACTTAGGTACACACCCAATAACTAATCAGAGTACAACCACCACCATCCATGCAATGGGTCTAGTGATGTCATATTAGCCAACTCCAAATGCTAATAGGGGCACGATATGATGAGTGTCTTGTGGGAGTTACTATCTCCCTTGCACTTGGATTATCCCACTTTCAGAGGTAAACCAGGTGGATTCTAACATAAAGGTTCTAGTAAGGGTATCTTTTCATAACCATCTCCCATAGTCTTGCAAAGAAATATTGAGGCCTATAGCCCTATGAGTACCTAGAATGAGTGTAGTCTCATTAGACAGATTGAATCCTCTCATCTCTACAAACATCCAAGCATGTCTAAGGATCATCGAGGTGATCAAAAGTCAAGAATGATTAAGTCTTTTGAGACTTTAATCTCAAGGAAGCGTCTTTATTATAGTGAGGTGGAAGGGTTGGCTTCTATCTTGTCCTCACTTGGGTCATTCTGGGGAGCTTTTTACCTAAAATTATAGTTCCTCTAAAGATAATGCATGAAGGAAAATGGATAGCATAGAGAAGTTCTGGGTTTTTGATTCTCCCTCAAAGAGGAGAAGAGCATAATTTCCTATTCCCCTTTGTTTTTTCCAAACACTCCAAAATTATGCCAAAAGATTGATTGCCTAAGACAAGTTAAACACGTCTAGGTTTATGATATTTTTCAAAAGGAAAGAGAGCGTAATCCCCTAATGTTTAACTTGATCCACACAAGAACCCACCTAATTAGACTATGTGCCTAAATAACTAACGTAAGGAGGGATGGACAACCAGGGCCAAAGGCACTGCCAGCTACCAAACCCGCTTGCAGACACAAATCAAAAGTAATATACATAGAATGGGATAGAAAGAAAATAGAACTTTATAATATTTCATCAAACATCATACATGTCAGGCTATAAGGCATTCCCGATTATGACCATATACATTTAGATCTTTACTGAATAATCTTCATGCATGCGACATCACAGACCTGCAATCCAAATCTTCTAACTCCTTTGCTGCTCAAAATAGCTGCCCTAAATCTAAGAACATAAAATAAATATATACAAGAGCAACCAAAGAGGTCGGAACCAAATATCCTATAGATCCAACATAGGAAACAACAAAGACCCAGATTTAGGTCCATACACATGCCAATGAGAGACCTCAAAATTAATTACACTACAAAAATGAAAATCACATGTCGGCCATAAGATCCAACATCCAAAAACCAACTCGTTGAGAAATACTACCGAGCACATAGACCAATTGGTGAAACCACCAAGCATTCAAGAACAACCACCAAGACATCGTCGGTGAAGCCAGCCAAGAAAAGTAACCAAGTCTGAGCGATGAATCAACAAAATTTCAATCGAGCAAAGAAGAGTAGTTATCGAGAACTTCACCGAGAAGTCTGCAACAAGCTACCGAACAAAAAAAAAACATATTTTTGGTTGATACAAGATTGCCAAGAACCCAAGATGCTCCTGCATCAATAACATTAAGAAACATGATCGTTTGGTTGTTGTGAACTTAGGTAACTTGCAAACATCACAAAATTAGTATTCTTATTCAATTTTCTTCTTCAAAATGTCCTACAAGCACAAATAAATTAGTAATTTGCAAGAAACACTATTTTTAAGAAGTTTATTGGGCAAGTGAATCTTCTACCAAACATCCTCCAAAGATATGTTAGGTTGAAAAAATATGAAACTAGAAGACCAACAAAACTGAGTCAGGGGTTAGAAACCAAAAATCAATTCAAATGGACCCCTAAAAATTATCTTTATTTTTGAAATGAAACAGTATAGAGAATGATCTGCCATCAATACTCGTACAATAATATAACAGAAACCATACCACAATTTAAGGAAAGATGGTGCCTCATATGACTATTCCTGCATAACACAATGAAAAAAGAACTAGATTGTAGACTCATACAAAAATTTAAATAAAATGAAATGTTAAGTTCCTATAGTTGTTTTTTTGTACGAGTATATTAGACAAATAGTACAACAACCAGTGCAGTTTCAGAAAAATATCAAAAATATTGTGAACTTGGGGCCAAAAATAGTTTGAGCCCCACTGTGGGTGCCAAAAATGTTTGGTGTAAATGTGGTATTACCCTGCAACAACCTACACTCAATAAATCATTAACTTCAAGGTCAATAATCTTCAAAATTAACTCCAATATTGTGCAAAACTCCCCAAAATTGGCTTATTGCTCCCTAGGTGAAGTGAGTTTGATTCTTGCTATATGTTCATCAAATTGGCACAAAAATTAGTGACTAGACTACTACAAAATGGAATATTCAAAGGTGAGCATGATGCATGAACTTGCATAATTTTCTCTTCAAGACATGGAAATGATATGAAAAATGCAACTGAGGTAATGTATGAACTAGCATGAGATTAATCTAACAAGATGCAACAAATACTAAGAAATAAAAGTAATATTAAAATATCTATGAAAAAATACAAATGCTATGCTAGAATTAAAATGTTCTTCTAAAATGAGGATACTGTAGAATCAAAATGACATTATAATGTTACTTCAACAATGCATCCTCTTTCAACAAGGAGAGCTATCCCTTTTATAGAAACCTCCTAAAAAATGGATGGTTGAGATTGACCATGAAGGAAGGTTGAGATGCATTCTCCTTCAATCCATGTGAACCCCATCCATGTGAGAGGTTATTTATTGGTCAAATTTGTGTTTGTTGAGGGAGAATGAGGACAAATTTGGTAAATCCCCTTTTAATCACCTTTTAATCAAAGGTTAAGTGTGCACACCAATGTGTGAATGGGTTCATCTAATAAAAGTGCAACAACATTTAAGTGTCAAATGTATAGTGATTAAATAACTCTTCAAGCTTGAATTATGATTAAGTTGATGATTTGATTTAGGAACTTGGTTATAATCATGCAAAAGGGGGATTATTAGGGTTTTCTTGCATATTTAAGGTCTAGTAGTAAAGGCCTTTAGATTTTAGGATTTTTAAGGCCAATTAATTAAATTAGGGGTTGTAGCTTTACTAGACCAATTTTAGGTGATTATAGGTATCAACATATCATAATCAGTCATCACTAGAATAGTATAGGGTTGCCATCAATGACAACATACAACTCCTTAATATAGTCAATCTCATGCCAACAATCTCCCCCTTTCGCACTGATGACAACACTTAGCAAAAATATACTAAGTGTCCAAAAATACAAAACTTCCAAAAAGTATCTCTCCTTATCAAAAATTGAACCCCCCTGAGATAAATCTATCATTTTTCCTCCCTCTGAGTTGAATCCATCATTTTTCTCTCGTTATCTCTCCCGCTTTGACATCAATGGAAAATGTCAGAGTCCTCCTCAAAATTCAACTAACAAAATCCTATATTATTTTCTATATACAAGAATGTTCAAAGTATACTTACAATAGCTTAAATATATCTTAAAATTTATTCCTCAGAGCTTCAAAATCTATATCCCAACTATTCTTCATACTCTCCATCACCACAATCTTCCCACATATATTGCATAAGTTTCCTGCTCTTTGTGAAGAAGATTGAAATTTTCAGGCATATTATAAGTAAGCTCTTCTTCCTTCATGTTGTTAAACAAAATATCAAGCTTAGGAACAATTAAGTCCAAAATTTGACTAACTCTTCCCTTAACTCTCTCCTTCTCAGTGACAAGTTTTTTGGTTTTATCATTTAGTGTTGTCACTTGTGTTGCATGAACCGAAGCTAAAGTATTCAAAGAATCAAAAGACTTTGACAATTCTGATAGTCTATCCTTCGGTATCACCATATCATAATCAGTCATCAATAGAATAGTGTATGGTTTCCATCAATAACAACATACAAATCCTTCATATCATCAATATCATGCCAAAAAATTGATATTTTGGTGGCTACTACTCAGGGGAAGTAGCTAGTCTTGTTGTTTATCAAATTTTCATGCATTTGGGAGAGATACTTGTTTTGCATATATGTGTCTTTTCCATTGATGTCAAAGGGGGAGAAATAGTCATGTGAAAAATAGTGTTGGAGAGAGATTCATCTAAGGGGGGAGATATTGTTAGAGAGACTATGAAAGATAATATTGTAGATGTTGTTGTTGATATGGACAAATTTGGAGAGTTTACATGAAGGATATGTCTGTGTAAAGAAAGCAAAGTTGCAGAGTTTCAAAGGGAAATTTGAATCATTGAAGATGAGAAAATATTATAATATCAATTCTTACATACAAAGGGTGAATGAGCTTTTTTGTGGAATCATATGTGCTAATGGAACATTGTTAGAATATGAAATTATTTCTAAGTGCTTAGATCCTTGCTTCCTTACAAACACAAGGTTGTTTCTATTGAAGAAATTCAAATGGTGACAAATGTAACAAGAGACACATTGGTTGGTAATTTATTTTCCTAATATGGAAAGCAGTAACTGAGAGGGAGGTGAATCAGATCTATAAAACTTCTACTAATTCTAAACAAACTGATTCAACCATGTATTCATAAACATAAACTGAAATGCTATGAAGATCTAAAATCTAATCATGAACACATAACACAAAATATTTGGTAACCCAAAAACCCTTGAAGGTAAAACTGGGGTGGGGATGACACCCACAAATATTCACTACTGCAGTAATAAAGTGTGCTTGTTAGGGCTATAAAGTTTTGATCACTTCTGATGATCTACCCTGTGAGGGGTCTACCATGTTAAGATCTTTCAGACTTATACAATCTACCTTGTTAAAGGATTTAAACTTACAACAAAGTAAGCACTCTATTAAGATATTTACAAAGGCCTGTTAGGACCACTTTGTTAAGAGATTTACCTGGATTCACTTGTTAGAATGTATCAATACCCAATCCTTCAGCCTGCACTACAAATTTTGATAATAGATCTCCTCTTTCCAACTCTTAACTGATCTCTCAATCTGATATATCTTTGTTCTACTCTTCACTACTTTGCTCAGTCACTTTGTCTGGTCAATGCTTCAGATATGCAAAACACGCATATACTCTTGATCTCTATTCTTCACATCCACATCCACACATACATTCACACATGCATAGATTAGGGTTTGAAGCATCCCATATATAGATCAATGATGAAACATCTAGATAAAGATCAAAAATCTATATTCATCACCTTTTTCCGCTTAGGCATCCCTAATTTTGATTGGTTGCATGGCTTGCATAGGGATCCATGATAATAAACATAATGCACAATTAATGCATCAAATCTCTGTGCATGATCATTAAATTCTCCATATAAGTCAGCCAAAATGGTTTACCTTGGTGTTTGTGCCATTCCAAACACATATACAAAAATTTTCTTACTCGGCATAGGAAAACTCTCTCACTCGGTCAATACTCTCTCGCTCGGCATAACCATATGATGTCACTCAACACTAACTCTTCTATGCAACTTGGAAATCATTTTTTTGGAAAATATTGAGTACTCGGTGACCTCTGACTTTCTCGAGAGTGACTACTGCTCAGTATCGATCATAGTGGGATGGATCGGTCATAGTGATGACCGACCAACCTGCCTTGATTATGACTAAGTGTGTGAAAATAATAGACAAAAAAACTTAGAGATCAACAGTTTGTTTCTATTGAATAAATTCATACGGTGACAAATGTAACATGAGACACATTGGTTGCTAAGTTATTTTCCTTTGAGATGAGTGAATTTGGTGATTCACTTCCTAAAGTCGAAAATGCATTCAAAGCTACCATTTTTAAGGATAAGAAGACATATGACTATAGAGAAATTCCTTCTAAGAGTATATCTAGATATGCAAAGGAATTGGATTAGATTGAAAAGAATAAAATATGGATTCTTGTTCCCAAACCTTTGGACAGTAATGTGATCGGAACTAAATGGGTATTCAAAAACAAATTGAATGAAGATGGTGAAATGGTTAGGAATAAAGATAGGCTTGTTTGTAAGGGATACTCACAGACGTAAGGTATTGAATTTGAGGAAATTTTTTCTCTTGTTGCTAGAATTGAGGATATTAAATTTTTTCTTGCATATGCTACTTACAAATATTTTAGAGTATATTAGATGGATGTTAAGTGGGGATTTCTGAATGGAGAGTTGGAAGAAGTTTATGTTGAGAAGCCTGAAGGATTTCCATTGACTTATCAAACTGACATGGTTTTTCGATTGAAGAAAACATTGTATGGATTGAAACAAGCCCCTAGATCTCCCTATGAAAGATTGGATAAGTATTTATTGAAGCTTGGTTTTCATAAAGGTACTACTGATAGTAACTTGTACTTCAAGATTGATCATGATAACATCTTAATTGTTGAAGTATTTGTGGATGATATTATTTTTGGTGAGAATGATGAGTTGACTAAAGAGTTTCCTAATGAGATGCAAAAAGAGTTTGAGATGTCTATGATAGGTGGATGAAATTATTTCTTGGTGTGTAAATTATTTGATCAGAAAAAGGAATTTTCATATCTTAGTCCAAGTATGTGAAAGAGTTGTTGAAGAAATTTGGTATGGAAGATTCAAAACCAGTTTGCACTCCTGTGGTTACCGGTTGCAAATTGACAAAGGATGATGAATCCCCTAAGTAAAATCAAACAAGATACATATCTATGTTTGATGGATTATTGTACTTGACACAAAATAGAATTGATATTATGAATGTTGTTTGCATTGTTTCTATATTTCAAGAAGATCCTAAAGAATCACATGTTGTTGTTGTTAAAAGAATATTTAGATACTTGAAAGGGACAATTGACTATAGTTTGTGGTACCCTAAAGATTATGATTTTTCATTGAGTGAATTTACTGATGTGAATTGGGTAGGTAATGTTGATGAAAGATAGAGTACAAGTGGAGGTGTATTCTTCTTGGGTAAGAGGTTAGTTTCTTGGTCAAGCCAAAAACAAGATTGCATTTCTCAATCTACTGTTGAGGTTGAATATGTTGCTTCTATTGTTAATTGTACACAAGTGGTATGAATGAAGCACATGTTGAAGGATATTAAAATTGAATATAATAATCCTATTTTTATCTATTGTGACAATTCAAGTGCAATTCACATTTTAAAGAATCTAGTGTTCCATTAAAAAATAAAGCATATATATATATTATCATTTATTGAGAAAGAAGGTCCAAGAGAAGGAAGTCAAAGTAGAGTATGCATCTAATAAGGAATAGATTGTAGATATTTGCATGAAGCCCTTGCCAAAGGATACCTTTGAATATCTTTGAGGAGGTAAGCTTGGGGTGATTTCCCCTCCTGATTAGAGATAGAGATGCAATGATGTGCATTGGTCCTATTAAGGCTATACAAAAAAAAATTCAGCAAGTGATGAGTCATGTGTTTCAAGATTAAGCCAGGTTTTGTGTTGTTCAAAACCCTAGTAATTGTGTTTTCAAACTTTGGGTCGTTGGTCTAAAACCCTAAGGTTCTTGGGCAGGTTTCTAATTTTGAGTTACTTTATTTCATCACTTAAAGTCTTATGAACCCATGTGTTCATTTTACCATCGGGCAGGTCCATTATTATGTTTACCCTATAGACTTAAAGTTTTCATGATTGTATCCTAAGTTTGGATGCCCTGCGGGCCTTTTTAATTATACATCATGTGTTGTGCAACTCTATTTTAATCCAACGGATAGCGCGTTGCCTTAGCCGAAAGATGATCAAGATCTATCTATCAAGGCATTATGCCTGAAGGCCATGTCTCTTTGGCGGGTCTGACATATGTTTGAAGGTTGTTATAAAGTGTGAGCAGATTCAATTTGATCCGACAGACAACGCATTGCCTTCATCTAAAGATGCATTTGATCTACTATTCAAGGCATTTCCCTTGTGTGACATATATCCCAGTGGGTCTGGATGAAGTCAGAATAGTCAAGGTAAAAGATAAGCACATTATACTTGGTTGTGTGGTTGGCACAAACCCTCATCCGAAAGATCAAGGCATTGCGCGTGAGTGACACTTGGCATGTGGTGGGCCTTGTTCAGCGATAAAGAATGAAGTAAAGGTAATGTACTCAAAGTTCATCCAATAGTTGGCATGAGTTTTTAATCATAAGATGAATTTTGATTAACTATTAAGGCATTGCGCCTATCCACCACGTGTCCCAAGTGGATCCGACCCTGCAGTTAAAGTAAAGTAAAAAGTGTGCATATTAGGTTTGTTTGTGCGGTTGGCGTAAAGCATCAGCCTAGAGATGAAAATGCTTAACCATTAAGGCATTGCACCTTGATCAGGCGTTTCCTATTCGAGAGTTTAAACCTAGAGTCATTAAGATGATGATTAAGTAAACAATGATCAAGTTAAATCAAATCTGACGGTTGGCATGATTCCTTAATCACAAGATGCAGAACAAATAACCTTTGAGGCATTGCACCTCGCTGCCACATCTCTTTCATAAGGTTGTGGGACTTACAGTTACAAAGTAAAGGGTAAGGTTAATATGTGATCAAGTGGGTTTTGATTAGACAAACAGTGTGAAGCCTCAAAGAAAAGGTGATTGTGATCTAGCTATTAAGGCATTGCACTAGCACGACACATGGATAAGTGATAGGATCCAGCTGGAGGTAAAGGAAGGTAAAGCACTGACAGCTTTAAAAGGATCTAAAGGTGACCGTAAAGCCTTAAGATAGAGATGTAAGGAGGTTAAACATTGAGGCATCACGCTACCGGGGAACATAGCATAGAGGAGATCATCATCCATGGGTTATAAAGGAATGTAAAGGCACTATAATTTGATGGTAATCATACAGAAAACGTAAAGCCTCAAACGAAAATTGATTGAGCATTGTGCTTGACAAACATGTGTCCAAACTGATGGTGGTTTTCATTAACCATTGCTAGCCAAATTATTTAATAGAAAGTGCTGAGATCTACAATCGTGTTTTAAATTGGTAAAGCAGAATTTTCTGAACCGTTGGGCCATGAAGTTTCAAATAAAGTGAAAGTAATGGCGAAGCTTGTGGCAGTCCCAGTGGGAATTAAATTCTGATTATACTTTAGAATATGTATAAGATTGTCTTGTCGAGTTTTGAAAGCCATAATTGATGAAGTGATTTGAAGCAGAGATGAATTGTGGAATTTGTTGTCCATTTTCCAACCTTGCAGAACGGGTAAGTTTTTCTGAGACTATATTTCTGAGCAATTGTGAATTGAATTTACAATAGGGTTTTGGTGTTGTGAAGTAGGTAGACTGTTTGCATACAAAAATATTATCTTCTTGTCTAGAAAACCTAAATTAAGGATGGCACCCAGAAGATAAATTTTAGGGAAAACTGATTACCAGGAGAGAAATGTATGGGAGGATTTCCTGCAGTAATTAAATAGCTAAACCAATGACACCTCTAAACTTAAAGATACAGTGCCAATACATCCTCGTTTGAAATTTGGGGAGGGTTTGTATGATAGGGGAAGATGGGCAAGAGATGCCAAGATTAGCATGACTGGTTTGTAAATGTTTAAAGTGGCTTTTAGCCAGAGGAATGCATTTGCCCCAAATAGTAGCATCTGGCAGTTTGATTTTGGAAAGTTAATAGTCCCCGGGGTTTTCATGGACACAGACTTATTAATCTAAATTTCAAAGACGTATGATGATTTTTATAGGGTTCTGAGGGACATAAATGGCAATATATTAGTAAGCATCACACCTGATGAAATAAGAGAGGTGTTCCAATTAAATGATCCCTCTATTCAAATGGAGAACATTGATTTTGATTAGTTCAAAGAAATCTATAACGCTCAAAGGAGTTACCTTAGAGGTGGGCCTTTAAGGAAATTATTTAACAAGATATGAGACTTGGTTGTGGTAGGCTCTAATACACCTGAGCCATTCAAATTAGATCATTTCAATTCAAAGGCCAAAGGAATGTACAATGCCCTAAGTCATATTTTTGGAGAAGATGAAGAAACAAGGATGCCCATTCACTATATGTTTATGATGCTTCAAATTCTTGATCCACACTTGGCTATCATTTTTTATTTTGCCACCCATATTGCTGAACTAATTCACCGGGGCCTAATAGGCATAAAAAATGCCAAGGTAGTCAGGTCGTTTGGATGGTATTCCATGTTGATGCATATGATCCTATTTAAGAATGTTGATTACTTTGAGAAGGAGATGGATCTAATGATATTCAAAGATGATGAAGAGACGCATGTCCAACTGTGGAGTGCAAATTTTTCATGGGATAGGAAGGAGGCCAGTTTCATCACCTTTGACAGGTGTTTTGCTTCTAGGCTCAAAGCATTATTGTTTTCAGATAATCCAAGAATTCAAAGAGGTTTATTAAACCTTTTAAGACCAAAATATGTTGTTAAAAGTGTTGAGATAGTAAACAATTGCAGTGATATCATTTTATACTCTATTTCAACAGTCTATAGAGTTTATGGTTTCAGAGGAGTTCCAAATATACTCCCATATCAGGTACTTCTTAAAGTAGGAATTGAAGAAAAAATTAGACAAATTAGCGGCCTACAAGAGGAGGCATTGACAAGGAAAGGGAACGACACTATCTTCCCTACTATCACAATTGTACATCAATTTTTTATCACCAAAGGGGGATGGAAACATTTAAATAAATATCTTGAACCCTATCAAACAACAACATCAGTGGTAAGATGTGTTGATACTGAAGGATTCATCAGTGATATATTCAGAAAAAGAAAAAAGTGTCTAGTATTGGATCATCAATTTAACTTTCCAGAGGACATCATCACGAATGAATTCAATTTACAAGAACAAGAGATTAAGAAAGAAAAATGGTTGGTCTAAAAGAAGACCTTGGATTTTGTGCAGCAATTTGATAAAGGATATGATACTTTGAAGGAGTTCCATCCTTGGGACAAGAAGATTGATACATTAATGTCTTCATTTGAGGATTTTATGCAAACATTGAATAAAGAGAAAGAAGCAGTAATGAAAGAATAGCTAGAAAGGGATAATGCTATCTTGAGAAAATATACACATGGTAGGATTGTTCCACCAAGAAAATATATACCACATCAAAAACAAGGGTACAATATGGTAATACAGAAGGGTGAAACATCTTATAGGGGTCAGTCTCAGACACAGGTATATGATAAAGAGGTTTCTAGCTCAAAAGGGTAGAGGGCCATGAATGAAGAGCCTGACTCAATGCCAGTCCAAAAGAATCATAGAACAAAAGGAGAGGGACACAAATTGGAAAACTTATATTCCCCCTTCCAATCTCCATTACATATGGATTAGAAAGATGTTTCAGAACTATTACTACAACTCGGAGATGCAAGACAAATTTTCTTAACCTCTCAAGAGATGCAAGAAGGGATGCCAAAGGATCCTAAACATACTTAGATGGATTTGACCATTGTTGAGTTTATTGGAAAAGAGCTCGATCCAATCACAAAACAAGCTTTTGATGAGTTTATGTTAGATGAAAAATTTGTAAAGGCTAGGGCATTTGTTCTGTTTCTATGGAAAATTCACATTAATGAATTCAAAGAAAAATTTCAACAAAGGCCATAGAGTCAACCTGATAAGAACAAGGATGAGATTGAAAATGAAGTAAAATAAGATATGATAGCCAGGTTTGAAAAACTTACTCTTGAAGAAGGTAGAGAGATAGTAAGGAAAGAGGGAGTGCTTATTTTACTTGAATGGGACATAGTTGATGCTGTGGTATTTGATGCTATCAGAAAAGAGACCAAACCCATGCGTGCCACTGAGGCAGAAGCTCAACAAGCATATAAAAGGGTTAATTTTAGTGAAGACCATTCAACATTAGTAGTGTGGTCACTGAAAAAGAGGGAACATAAAAAGATTAATGAAGACACTTAGGTTGAGTAGGAAGGTAGTCTGCTGGTAAAAAGAGTTACAGAAACCTCTGGAGTAGAGGTAGCAAGCATAAACTTGGAAACTGCAAAATTTGGCTTGAAGGTGGAAGAAAAGCAAGATGAAGACATTCAAAGCCAAAGAACCAAGATAGAAACAGTCATGAAGGCTTACAATGATGAAAGATTGAAATCATTGGAGAAGGACAATAAAATTGCCAGATTAGGGGACAACAATCAGCTCAAGCTTCTCCACAAAGGGTGATAACACAGGACCCACATCAGCCTTCTTCCTCTAGCCCAATTACAAAATTTCCTCCTTCCCCCATACCATTTGGCCCTACTACAGAGGAAGATCTGGATTTGGAAAAAGATAAACTAGTAGTTGAAAGGACCAGATTGGAAGGGATAGCAAGAAGTGGGATGAAGAAAGCATAAAATTCAGGGAGGCACAAGCATGGTTGCAAAAAAAATATGAAGATAAGATAAAGGCCACACTTATGCATTTTATCGATGATGTGGATCCTTCCTCTATTTACCTACATGGTAAGAAATTTATAAGCATACTAGATTCTTTGAATAAAGACAAAGATAAATGGGATCCAATTGTGCAAAGATGGAGAGGAAAGAAGGAAGAATTAAAGTATTTTTACTTCTTGTCTAAGAAGGAAGATGATGTGGACATTGTGTTAGCTACCACTTACAAGTTTTTTAAACTTCTAGTTGATTTGGATACAAGGAGTATCATCCTTAAAAAATTAGACACTAAGAAAGGAATACTCCAAAACCCGTTATGAAATGTTCCCAAATTTATTCAGGAAAAATGGAAACATAAAGAGGGAACCCTTGTGGATGAACCAGATGAATAATGAATTGGAAACAAGAAAAAAACATCATCACTCTAGAGAGTACACTTTTGTTTCTTCAAACCGTTGAAATTATTGACAAGGCCAAGTTATACTTTGGGTTTTGGAAAGAGGAAATTGAGAAGGCAAAGATCAGTTGGGATGAGTTGAATTAAAAGAAAGATGAGGTCATCAACTTCCCTTGGCCGAGTGATGAGGTGTTCACTTCCTGGAAGGACATATATAATGTAGCCAACCAAGAAGAAGAGGATGTTACATATGATAATCAACAGATGGCAGTCTTCCCAACATTTTGAACAAGATAAATAGATGCAAAGATCAGTATATCAGATAACCAAGGCAATAGATTCCACATGGAAAATTTCAAACAAGTTTGAAGCAGTTACAAGGAAGCAGGCGGTCAGAAGACAAAGTACTTGAAAAATATTGGAATAAAGTGATTGTTATTCCACTTATGTTTTTGTCTTTTGCATGAGTCATATCTTTTGTCCTTAGTCCAATTGATTTGTATCTTGTTGCAATCTTCTTCTATAAAAGGATTCCCAAGATCATTGGAAAGGGCTTGGAAAATTAAGTATTGTAATCATTTTGTAATTTTTTCAGTCAAGGGAATATAACAGAATTGTACTACATAGTTTTCAAGATTAGAAATAAAGTTTGAAGATCTCTTGCACATTATTGAAGAGGTTATCTCTGATTACAACTTGTATACATAAGTATGATTCTTTAATATTAATACAAAGATCTAGATTCCAATCTCTCCTATGGTGTCATGTCTTATGAGTTATGAATTTTCTAATTCATTAGCATAGAGTTTATTGTGTTTATGTAGCTGTTTTAGAGTTTTGATCAAGTATCAAATTAAATAATGCTCTAATTAATACATAGATTCATCTTGATACACACTAGGATCGTATAAGTAGTATGGGTTTGGGATAATATTGTTTATGGCCTAGAATCTCTGATAATAATTGACTTCTACATATTATATCTATTTTAAAGTATGGCCCAATGCATAAAGCACTGATCAAAAAACTGATGAGTTCCATATTGTTGCAGGTCTAGTTATATATTGGCTATGTTTCTGCAAACACAAACATAAAATCAGTTATGTCCTACATTTGTACAAGTTTGTTGTGGTCTATCTTTCTCATACTCCCTTTCATGGTTGATGTTTAATGGGTAATTATCTAGTTATCTAGTATCTCCCAGTTATATTGAGTTTTTGTGAGATTCTTGCTTGATTAATGCCATATAGATTATTTGAAGGTATTAAAGGGTATCCCCCCCTTGGTATAGTAGAACCTAAAGTGTAGAAGCATGGTATGAGTGCTTGTTATTTGGTCCTTTTCATTACATGAAATAATAGTTGGAGTTGGATTCTCTTTAAAATTGTATCAGAGACATAAAAGTTTGTTGTTTAGTCAGTACAACGCAAAAAACAACCAACAAAATGATGACTCTGCTGGGGATGAAATTAATTTGCAATAAGTAATGTAATGTTTTTCAAGTTGACCTAGACTCCTAGGCTTCTTACTTATCTTAACCAGTCAGTTGACCATTGATAGTACAAAGTTATATTTATCCCAAGGATTTTTATTACCACTAAAAATTTGTTGGGTTCCTTGTTATCTTTTGTCCCGTGAAGTCCTCTATAGCATAATTTATATTACTCAAATTTAGTGTATATTTTCCTAGCAAAGTGTTTGGTGGCGACTCGAGGAAATCTCCGCATCAGTGCTGAGTAATAAATCATTTTATACACACTATAAAATTATGAGTTATAAGTATACTAGATCCAAGATGAAGAATCATCCTGAGGATATTTTGGAAGGTGAGATCCCATCAAGCTCCAGAGCTGGTAAGTCAATGAATGAAAATGCTGATGGGACTATTTCTCAAACATGTAGACAAAAGAAGAACACTAGAAGAGAGAATCTCATTCCACCAAATCAGGAGAGATGCATCAGAAGTTGAACAGGGTGCAGATTTGGGATTGGGAGTGTATGGTGATTATTACTCTCAAAGTGAGAGAGGTGATGATGGACCAAGGTATGCTAGAAGGTTAGTCCATAGTAAACCTTAAGGACATGAAACAAGGTCTAGAAGTAAAAGAAGAGGTGAAGAGAATAGGAATGCCCCTAGTGCTCCAAGATCTCCATCATCACACATGCCTCATGCCCACAACCATAGAAGAGAAATAACCATCATTGAGGGAACCTCTGAATTTGAAACTACTCTCCCAAATTCAAAGGAAATTTTTGAAGAAGTTGGTGAACTAGAAAGGAGAATCCAAGAGAAAATTGCCATAAGAAAGTAAAGAGAAAATTAGAAGGAGGATAGGATTAGGCAAACCCAAATCAAATCTGAACTATTGAAGAGGAAATTGCTAGATTTAGAGGCAATCAATTCTACAGTTGCACCTGAAAAGATTGAACATGAGCCAGTTGTCCAGCAATTGTATGATACACAAAAGCCTAAGGAGAAGGGTAAACAAAAAGTGGTAGGTGTTGATATAAATGAGCCTATAAATAAAGGAATTCCAGTGGACCCAATGACCAAATTGGATACTGATCTGGAAAAAGCTAAGAGGGAGAGGGAGATTATAGCCAAAGAGCTAGAGAAAGAAGAATTGGAAGCTTCTGCTTTGGAAATGAAAAAGAAGATTGATTTTCTCAAGAAGACCTTTGGTCCTCCTCCTGTTATTAATACCAATGCTGAAATGCCTCTAAATTTAGGAACAAATATGCCACCACCAGCTGGTCCTGGGAATGCTAGCACATCCAATGTTGCATCATCAACTTCTAAATGTACCAATTGAACCCAAAAGATACCTGTCTATGCAGAAAGGTATAGGAAATTTATTTTCCTTGGTATTCCAGGTTATCCTAATGAAATTCCAAAAGAAATTAGGGACAAACTTCCAAATTTTTTTGGTAATAATGTTATAACATGTGAAGAGCATTTGAAGAAGTTTATTAATATTATGAATGACTATGAAATTGGACATGATGATGTGATGATGAAATTGTTTGTTCAATCACTAACTGAGGATGCTAGGGATTGGTTTAGAGAATTTCCCCATGATTGTCTAGGATCCATGGATAAAGTAAAAGTTTGTTTCATGGATCAATATGTTGATAAGACAAATGAAGGATTTATGTTGAATGAGTTCAACAATATTAAGAAGAACTCAATTGAAGAGGTGGTTGAATTCAACACCAGATTCCAAAGAGCAATGCAAAAGTTATTTCAGGTGATGAGACTGGATGTCAAGGTATGTCTCGCAACTTATTTGAATACTTTTGATGCAAAGATGGGTTATCTTCTAAGAGAAAAGAACCCTAGGAATATTAGGGAAGCATATAGGATAGCTATGAATATTGAAACAAACAGAAGAGTGTCAGGGCAAGTAGGTATAAGGGAAGATTGAAATCCAACAAGGTTTAATAAAAAGGAGTCAGATAAACCTTCAAGTACTAAACCAAAAGAAGATGATAGTCTAAAGTAGATTCTGAATGATTTGAAGGATTTAAAGCTTGGAGAGAATAAGAACAATAGGGGTTCAAATAATAAGTTTTCCTATGGTAATTTCAACAGACAGCCTAGGATGCAAAACTACCCTTACACTACCCAATGGAAAGATGGGAAGCCTATTCTCCCACAGCAAAAAGAAAAGTCTGATGGTAAAACCCTTGATCCTTTACATAAGACTACTATTAATATGTGCAATGATAATTCATGGTGCATGGCTTGCCAATACCCTCACAATCCTTATTATTGTGTCATTGTTGCAAGAATATCTACAAGTGAAGATCAAGAGGATGATGAGGAGGAGTTATATGATGATAATGGTTGTTCCATGGCTTCTTCACATTTGTGGGATGAAATAGTCTCTAATGATGTAACCAAAAAATAATTTTCATCTAGTTCATTGAACAGAGAAGAAATATATTATCAACAAGATGATTCTAATATACAAGATTGGGAAATTGATGATATGAGGTGCAATGCTGAGAAGGGTGATAAAACCCCTATTTATAGGAGACCCTCTGATGAGGAGATTGCTCAGATTACAACAAATTTGGTTACTGAAGCAAGGGGTAACTATAATTTAAGAAAAATAATAGTTGGGAATGCAGATGGAAAACCTGCAAGTATTTTTGTTAAAGAAACCAAAGTTAATACCAAATAGCCACAATAAAAGGAAAAGAAGGCTGAGAGTGTCAAGAAAGCTTTGGTTAAAAAGGAAAATAAAACTACTGGTCTGAATATTATGTATAAAGGAAAAAAAACACCAAAAAATTATGTGCCCCCTCCTCAAAAGGAAAATAAACAACAAAAGGAGGATGAGTCCAAATTAGTTTCTCAAGTGGAAGATAAAGATTGTGTAAATAAAAAATAGGACATGTCTGATATGAAGTATACCCCTGTTGATATGGGGCAACTCCTGTCTCAAATTACTATTAAGGTTCATTTACTAGAAATGATGAGAATAGGTGAACATAAGGAGAAAGCTTTAACATGGGTAAAAGGTGTTAGTTCAACAAAGATTCTTGGACCAGAGGAAAACAAGAAAATGTTAGATCCACAAGACACACCTATAAATAAGCCAAAGGAGTCTGATGATCTTGTTTCAAAGATTCCTCAGATATATATGGATACAAATGTTGTTAGTGCTACATTGGGAACTATAGATCCTTTTTCCCTAACTTTTCTTATAAATGAAAAAAATGTTAAAGAATTGTAGGATTGACTCAAGAGAATCTAATATTAGCATGCCTGCTGAGGTGATGAAATCAATGGGATTAAAGGTAGATACACCCCATGGGAGATGTCAGGCCATGGATTCTAGAGAAGTCCCTGTTATTGGCACAATTAAGGCCTTTCCTTATAAGCTGTCTACATATAGTGACAAAGTACTAACAATGAGTGTACTAGTTGTGGATATTCCTCCTCAATATGGAATGCTATTTTCAAGAAAATGGAGTGCTTCAATGGGAGGAAGTATTCAGTGTGATTTATCATTTTCTACTTTTAATTTCTGGTGAGAACATTAAGGTATCCAAAGAGACTAGAACTCCTCACATGATTGAGGAAGAAGAAGATGAAAACATGAATTGTTTCCTAGACACTGAGATGGGATCTTTCTAAGTGTAGGAAAACAAGTTTGAAGGAAAGTTATAACCCACACTGTTATCTAAAGATGAAACTAATTTATCAAAAAAAAAAAGTTATGGGTTATGTCTTTTGATGGTTCTAGTTCTAAGGAGGGAGCTGGTGCTAGAGTTTTGTTAATAGCTCCCATGGGAAAAACTTTCAAATTCTCATTCACATTGTTATTTGCATGTACTAATAAAGTTGCAGAGTATGAAGCTCTACTGATAGGATTAAGATTGGCTTCAAGACATGGGATGAAATGTCTCAGAGTTATTGGAGACTCTAAGTTGGTAGTGTCTCAAATCAATTCCAAGTATGCTTCAAAAAATCATAGATTGAAACAATATCGAAATGCTATCCGGGATGAACTTGAAAATTTTGATGCATTTGGTATTGATTGTATGGATAGAAGTCAGACCAGAATGGTAGACTTGTTAGCTAAAATTTCTTTGAGTCCAAAAGATGTTACATTTGTTGGAATCTCTGAAATAGAGGTGCAGTCTAGGCCTTCAATACCAGATAATGTGGATAGTTGGAAAGTTTTTTGATGACGATGTGGACATCTTAAGATTTTTGCACTATAAGACAAACTTTGGAAATAAGGAAATAGATTTCAGTGGATATGTAGAAACCATTGATGGAAAAGATATTTTCTTAGGTAAGGAAGTTCTGCATTTAAAGTCAAACAAAGTCCCAAAGGGATTAGTTGTGCTTGAAAGAGCCTTTGACAACAAATATAAGCCATACTCTATTAAAAGTGTAAATAAACCTGAGGATCCGGAGGAGGTGAATGTAGGAACAATTGAGGTTCCTAAAACCATATTTATTGGAAATAAAATGTCACCCAAAATAAAAGAGGATCTGATCAATCTTTTGAGGAAGTATAAGAAGGTTTTTTCATGGACATATGTTGTTCTCAAAGCATACAATGAGGATTTGTTCCAACATGAGATCCCTCTAAAACAAGATGCCAAACTGACCAGAAAAAAGAAAAGACCTATAAATCCCACATTGAGGCCCACAATGGAGAAAGAACTAAAAAAGTTGAAGGATGTAGGTTCTTTTTGGGTTTCCAACTTAGTTCCTGTTAAGAAAAAGAATGGAGATATAAGGTTATGTGTGGATTTCAGAAACTTAAATATGTCTTCCCTCAAAGATAATTATGTTCTCCCTAATATGAAAAATATGTTGCAGAGAGTTACTGGCTGTGAGTTGATGTCCATGATGGATGGATTCTCTGGATATAACCAGATAATGGTCAAAGAGTCAGAACAATTAAAAACTGCTTTCACCACACCTTGGGGAGCATATGTTTATGTCATAATGCCCTTTGGCCTGATAAATGTTGGAGCCACATTTCAGACAGTTATGGATGTTTCTTTTTCAGATTTCTTGGATTAATTTCTAGAGGTTTATCAAGATGATCTCATGGCCTATTCTAAAAAGGAAGAGAAACATTGTGTACTGTTAGAATAACTGAGAGGGGGGGGGGTTGAATCAGTGGCCTCAAGATTAATTCAATAATCCAACCAAAACTTATATTAGAAATATAATACCTTCATTTATCTTGAGTCCTACAAGATGTATGCCTTTAAGTAATCTTATCAAATATATACTGCTCGGTGAGTATGTTGTTTATCTTTTTCTAGCCTTTACTGAATAGCATCAATTTCAAATGAGTGTTTACCGACCAATCCTGTTTTAGTAATGTGTAAATAAAAACATCAAAGTAATGAACCATATACACATTTGGCGTAGGAATTGCAAACATGCAAATCCACAGACCCCGAATACACCTGCATGCAAGAACCTGATACAAAGAAGAAGCAAGAAACGAAACAGATGAAGAACTCAGAAGTTGCTCAGAAAATGAGAGCTAAATTATAATCTGAATTAATGAAGAGAATTACAAAGTTCGACCTTAAAAAGGTGAACAAACCCTAAAACCTAAAAGCTATGATGCGCAATATAATTAATATAAAGTATTAATTATATGCACTTAAGTGAAAGCATAAGCCGAAAAAGAGTAAACTGATTACTCTAACACCCCCCCTTAAGCTGAACGCAGGGAGAAAGCATACCTAG
>MU224655.1:1756589-1767775 GCA_018584345.1 Thuja plicata | reverse complement strand
CCACTGAAGTGCATGACCAGGTAGAGAAGACAATGTCTGAAGAGCTGATCAATCGAACCAGGAAGCAATAGAACCAACAGGTGAACCCCCCCATAATGCTGAACTGGGAGAGGTGATAGGAACACTGGAATGCAATGCCAGAAACATCTGCAGAATGAAGAACAGGGACACCAATAGTGCAACAGAAGCACAAGCATAGGATAAAGGGCAGTGTCACCGATACACAGCATGGGCTAATGTCATGGAAGGTACACTCACTTGACAAAGGTAGATGCGCCTAAAATGGCATAATCATCATAACCCTCCATGACACTTTATAACAGAGTGAGAGTACATAAACCATACAAGGTGTACAAGATCCTAGATATACAGAAGAAGGCACTTTATCTCAGTGTGTTTATAGAATAAAGATGCATCAGAAGAAGCATACAAGCTCAGAAGTCAGAAAGAAGAGTGAGCTAGAAGATCAGAAGAAGAGATCCCAGGACCTGTAGACCCAAGCAATCCACCAGAGTGCATAAACTGCCAAACTCAGAGGAGAAAAGACCTGGAGTAGAATTTATAAAAAAGACCCCTACAACTGAATAGTTCACTGAACCAGCTTTCTGACGATATCTGGTTTGCCAAAAATGGAGTCCGGATGAGCCAGATATGACTCCCAGAAGGCAAAAACAAACATCAGACTTTGACAGCAAAAAATACTATCAAAATGGAAAAACCCAAAACCCTTACTACCATCATCGGAAAGTTCTCAGAATGAGCATTCCGACGGTATATGGAAGTCAGAAAAAGACCCCCGAATGCTTAAGATAGAGAGAAAACAGTCCCGAGGGGTCAGAAAGGCCTCAAAAACCAAGAAATAAGCCCCTGGGCGCATGGTGCGCGCAGGGGGCTAAACAGGGGCCCCTGGTCATGCATATGACTGCCCGCCTAAGAAAATAAGCCCACGGGGGCTGAAAACAAAGCCGCCGCTAGCGGAGCGGCGTAGGGGAGCTGGCGGGGCGGCGCAAACGGTGGCGTTGGGCGGTGGGAGCCGGCGCGGCGGCGGTGCTAGGCGGTGAGCGGGCCGGAACACCGGAGGAGCTGCCGACAGAGGCTGGGCCATGGGGGAGTGGCGGCGGTGGAGCGGCTGCGCCTTTTGAAATGAAAGGGCAGCGTTAAAAAAATATTAAAAATAATGTTTTTTTTGTTTTTTTTGAATTTTTCTCAGTTTTCGTGCCCGTACAACACTGGAAACCAAAATGTTTTTGCCTCAGAGTCCAGTAGTCCAAAATGGACAAATTTTATGTCATTTCTAGGGTTTTGGGGTGCTTTGAGCTCAATGGCAATGTCCATTTGAGCCCAAAGTGACCATAACCAAAGTCTGCCCCTGAAACACCACAAAAAATACTGAAAAGCCTTTGAAACCCTCTGTGTCTAGTACGCTTCAACGAAACACAAACAATGAGCAGCAAGCAAGCTCTGATACCATGTTAGATTTGAGAAAGACAAATCCACCCAAGAACACCTACATGCATGAATGTCACAGAGAAGAAGCAAAGACAAAAGAAGAGAGAAGAAGCTATGGCAGCCAAAAAGCCAGAGGAGACATCGTATGCAACAGAAAACAATATATTAACAATATATTTCTAGATTACAATGTGATGTAAAAGAACTCCGTAAAGAAAACTAAGAGGTGGATCCTTATAAAAGGAATCACAAAACCCTAAAAGGGAAAACCTAAGGTTAGCTTAAGAAACTAGAGTGAATAGGTGAGTTACTAATTAGATCATAATGATTTAATTAATAACTCGATAGACTATTACTCTAACAAGAATATGCATAAGATTGTCTTGTCAAGTTTTGAAAGCCATAAATGACGAAGTGCGTTGAAGCAGAGCTGAATTGCAGAATTTGTTGTATGTTTTCCAACTTTGTAGAATGGGTAAGTTTTTTTGAGACTATATTTATGAGCAATTATGAATTGAATTGGCAGTAGGGTTTTGGTGTTGTGAAGTAAGTAGACTGTTTGCATACAAAACTATTATCTTCTTGTCTAGAAACCCTAAATTAAGGATGGCACCCAAAAGAAATTTTTTAGGGAAAACTTATTACCAGGAGAGAAATGTATGTGAGGATTTCCTCCAGTAATTAAATAGGTCAACCAATGACACCTCTAAACTCAAAGATATAGCGCCAATACATCCTCGTTTGAAAGTTGGGGAGGGTTTGTATGTAGGGGAAGATGGGCAAGAGATGCCAAGATTAGCATGACTGGTTTGGGATTGTTTAAAGTGGATTTTAGCTAGAGGAATGCATTTTCCCCAAATAGTAACATCTGGCAGTTTGATGTTGGATATTTAATAGTCCCGGGGGTTTTCATGGACATAGACTTATTAATCCAAATTGTAGAGATGTATGATGATGTTTCTAGGGTTTTGAGGGAAATAAATGGTAATATATTAGTAAGCATCACACCTGATGAAATAAGAGAGGTGTTCCAATTAAATGATCCCTTTGTTCAGATGGAGAACATTGATTTTGATCAGTTCAAAGAAATCTATAAGGCTCAAAGGAGTTACCTCAGAGGTGGACCTTTAAGGGAATTCTTTAACAAGATAGGAGACCCGGTTGTGGTAGGACCTAATACACCTGAGCCATTCAAATTAGATTATTTCAATTCAAAGGATAGAGGATTGAATAGTTCCCTAAGTCATATTTTTGGAGAAGACAAAGAAACAGTGATGCCCATTCACTATCTGTTTACGATGGTTCAAATTCTTCATCCACACTTGGATATCATTTTTTATTTTGCCACCCATATTGCTGAACTAATTCACCAGGGTCTCATAGGCATAAAAAAATGCCAAGGTAGTCAGGCCGTTTGGATGTTATTCCATGTTGATGCATATGATCCTATTCAATAATGTTGATTACTTTGAGAAGGAGATAGATCTAGTGAGATTAAAAGATCATGAAGAGATGCATGTCCAACTGTGGAGTGAAGATCTATCATGGGACAGGAAGCAGACTAGTTTCATCATGTTTGACAGGTGTTTTTCTTCTAGACTCAGAGCATTATTGTTTTCAGATAATCCAAGAATTAGTTTATTGAGCCTTTTAAGACCAAAATATTTTGTTAAAAGTGTTTAGATAGTACACATTTGGGCTGATATTATTTTATACCCTATTTCAACAGTCTTTAGATTTTATGGATTTAGAGGAGTTCCAAATATACTCCCATATCAGGTACCTCTTAAAGTAGGCATTGAAGAAATAATTAGACAAATTAGTGGCCTACAAGAGGAGGCATTGACAGGGAAAGGGAAAGGCACTATCTTCCTTACTATCACAATTGTACATCAATTTGTTATCACCAAAGGGGGATGGAAACACTTAAATAAATACCTTGAACCCTATCAAATGACAACATCAGTGGTAAGATGTGTTGATACTAAAGGATTCATCATTGATATATTCATAAAAGAGAACAAAGTGTCTAGTATTGGATCATCAATTGAACTTTCCAGAGGACATCATCAGGAATGAATTCAATTTACAAGAACAAGAGATTAAAAAAGAAAAATGGTTGGTCTACAAGAAGACCTTGGATTTTGTGCAACAATTTGATAAAGGATATGATCCTTTAAAGGAGTTTCATCCTTGGGCCAAGAATATTGATACATTAATGTCTTCATTTGAGGATTTTATGCAGACATTGAATCACAAGAAAGAAGCAGTAATGAAAGCAGAGCCAGAAAGGGCTAAGGATATCTTGAGAAAATATACACATGGTAGGATTGTTCCACTAGGAAAATATATAATAAATTAGAAACAAGGGTACAGTATGGTAGTGCAAAAGAGTGAAACATCTTATAGGGGCCAGTCTCAGACACAGGTATATGATAAAGAGGTTTCTACCTCAAAAGGGAAGAGGGTCGTGAATGAAAAGTATAAATCAATGCCAGTCCAAAAGAAGCAAAGAATAGAAGGAGAGGAACAAAAATTGGAAAACTTATATCCCCCCTCCCAATCTCCATTACATATGGATGAGCAAGCTGTTGCAGAACAATTACTGCAAATGGGAGATGCAGGACAAATTTTCATAACCTCTCAAGGGATATAAGAAGGGATGCCAGAGGCTCCTAAACATACTAAGATGGATTTGACCATTGCTGAGTTTGTTGGCAAAGAGCTGGATCCAATCACAAAACTAGCCAGTGATGAGTTTATGTGAGATGAAATTTTTGTAAAGGCTAGCGCATTTGTTTAGTTCCTATGGAGAATTCACATTAATGAATTCAAATAAAAATGTCAACAAAGGAAAAAGAATCAACTTGATAAGAACAAGGATGAGATTGAAAATGAAGTAAAATAGGATATGATAGCTAGGTGTGACAAAATTACTCCTGAAGAAGGTAGAGAGCTAGTTAGAAAATAAGGAGTGCTTATTTTACCTGAATAGGACATAGCTGATGCTTTGGGATTTGATGTTGTCATAAAAGAGACCAAACCAATGCATGCCACTAAGGCAGAATCTCAACAAGTATATAAAGGAGTTAAGTTTAGTGAAGACCATGCAACATTAGTAATGTGATCACTAAAAAAGAGGGAACATAAAAAGATTAATGAGGACACTTAGGTTGAGCAGGCAGGTAGTCTGCTGGTAAAAAGAGTTACAAAAACCTCTGGGGTAGATGCAGCAAGCATAACCTTGGAAACTACAAAATTTGTCTTGAAGGTGGCAAAAAAGAAAGAAGAAGAAATTCAAAGCCTAAGAACCAAGCTAGAAACAGTCTTGAAGGCTTACAATGATGAAATATTGAAATCATTGGAGAAGGAAAAAAAATTGCCAGATTAGAGGGACAACAATCAGCCCAAGTTTCTCCACAAAGGGTGATAACACATGACCCACATCAGCCTTCTTCCTCTAGCCCAATTATAGAATTTCCTTCTTCCCCCATACGATTTGGCCCTACTACAAATGTAGATATGGATTTGTAAAAATACAAACTAGTAGTTGATGTTAGAATGAATTTTAGAATAATTGAGAGGGGAGGGGTGAATCAGTTATTCTCAGGTCTAGATGTAGCAAATGAAAACTTTATGTACTTCAGATCTACTCGGTAGCAGTAGCATAAATCAACAACTTTAATCAAGCAATTTACTGTCAATTGAAATTAGCTTGTAGTAACATAACAGTAAAGCAAACCATAAGCATTCACACAAGTTTACACAAGTATTTAACATGGAAACCCAATATGGGAAAAACCACGAGTAACATGCTACCAAGTTCTCACTCTTCTTAAGTGATGCCCGGTGAGGAGCCAACCCTATTAGAGGTTACAATAACACACTACTAGGTGTGACCTAGTTAAAGGATTTAATCACCTTGTCAGGAGTGGCCTTGTTAGAGGACTTAGAACATTCCAATCTGAATGTCACCTTGTTAGAGGATTTATACAAATGATTGTTAAGTCAACCTTGTTAAAGGATTTAACTGATACAATGGTAAGAAAGTATTCAACAGTTTTTGATTTGGTACATACAACTTACTTTGCAAATCAGATCCAATTATAGCTCTGATGTTAACTTATTGGATAGCCTGCATTGTCATTTCAACCTTCTGATATGCTTGGAAATCAGTCAAGCAATCACACATGCAGCTCTTTGCCTCTGCCTTTTGCCTTCTCTGCTAGATCATGCCAAACAGTAAATCAACTATGCAAACCTTTTTGCATACACATACATTCATCCACACTTACACACTCAATGAATAACCCCTTGAGGTTATCATATACCTCTCTATCTAGGGCATATAAATCTTTTGCTACTTAAACAAGATCGTAGATCTTAGGTTAGGTCAGATCCAACAGATCATTCCATCTTTGCATTACATTTACTTCTCCAAAGTAGTCTCTTATTAAATCTTGAAACCATGCATTAATTATGGTTACCCATACATTAAATGATGTGGATCAATCTTTAATTAACATTACATATCCCAATAAAATCAACTAAGTCGGCCAGAGATCTCAAATCTCATCAATAATCAAACTTCTGTAAGTTGGCCTTCATTACTGTTTTCACTCGGCAATTTCAATGGTGCATAGCATTGAGAGACTTTTTTCTTGTCATGAACAAATTTACTTGGCACAAGCAACTTTTCTCATCAAAAGCAACTTTACTCAGCACAAGCCAAATTTGCTCGGCACAGAACAACTAGAAAAACTGTCTTTGAAAGATAAACAACAAATTACTTTGCCAGAGTACCAACTGATCAAATACCCTTTGAATTTCCTTAACTCAACCATTCACTTGGTATTCTTGTTAAATCTTCTTCATCAACAATAGATATGGTACTCAAACAGATAGCAATAGTCTCACCTGAAAAGGTTTGACATCAATGACAAAATAACAATTGCTTTCAATTTCACTTTCCAACAGTTGAAAGGACCAGATTGGAAGGGATAAGAAAGAAGTGGGATGAAGAAAGCATAAAGTTCAAGGAGGCACAAGCATGGGTGCAACAAAAACATGAAGATAAGATAAAGGCCACACTTATGCATTTTACTGATGATCTAGATCCTTCCTCTATTTACCTACATGGTAAGAAAGTTATAAGCATACTAGATTCTTTCAATAAAGACAAAGATGAATGGGATCCAATTATGCAAAGATGGAGAGGAAAGAAGGATGAATTAAATTCTTTTACTCCTTTTCTAAGAAGGAAGATAATGTGGACATTGTGTTAGCTGCCACTTACAAGTGTTTTAAAATTCTAGTTGATTTGGATATAAGGAGGAGTATCATCCTTAAAAAAGTAGAGACATTAAGAAAGGAATACTCCAAAACCCGTTATGAAATGTTCCCAATTTTATTCAAGAAAAATGAAAAGATAAAAAAGGAAGCCTTGTGGATGAATCAAATGAATGATGAATTGGAAACAAGGACAAACAACATCATCACTCTAGAGAGTACACTTTTGTTTGTTCAAACTGTAGAAATTATTGACAAGGCCAAGTTATACTTTGGGTTTTGGAAAGAGGAAATTGAGAAGGCAAAGATCAGTTGGGACGAATTGAATAACAAGAAAGATGAGGTCATGAAATTCCCTTGGCCGAGTGATGAGGTGTTCACCTCCTAGAAGGACAGATACCATGTAGCCAACCAAGAAGAAGAGGATTTTGTATGATAATCAACAGGTGGCAATCTTCCCAACATTTTGAACAAGATAAACAGATGCAAAGATGAGTATATCAGATAACCAAGGAAAAAAATTCCACATGGAAACTTCTAAACAAGTTTGAAGTAGTTACAAGGAAGTAGGCGGTCAGAAGACAAAGTACTTGAAAAATATTGCAACAAAGTGATTGTTATTCCACTTATGTTTTTTTCTTTTGTATGAGTCATATCTTTTGTCCTTAGTCCAATTGATTTATATCTTGTTGCAATCCTATTCTATAAAAGGATTCCCAAGATCATTGGAAAGGGCTGGAAAATTAAGTATTGTAATCATTTTGTAAAGTTTTGAGTCAAGGGAATATAGCATTATTGTACTACATAGGTTTCAAGATTAGAAATAAAGTTGGAAGATCTCTTGCACATTATTGAAGAGGTTATCTCTGATTACATCTTGTATACAGAAGTATGATTGTTTAAACTTAATACAAAGATACAAATTCCAATCTCTCATGTGGTGTTATGTCTTATGAGTTATGACTTTTCTAATTTATTAACATAGAGTTTATCTGTGTTTATGTAGTTGTTTTAGAGTTTTGGTTAAGGATCAAACTAAATAATTCTCTAATTAATACATAGATTCATCTTGATATACAATAGGATCGAATAAGTAGTATGGGTTTGTGATAATTGTGTTTATGGCCTGGAATCTTTGATAATAATTGACTTCTGCATATTGTATTTGTTTTAGAGTATGGCCCAATGGATAAAGCACTGATCAAAAATTGATAAGTTCCATATTGTTGCATGTCTATTTATATATTGGCTATGCTTCTGCAAACATAAACTTAAAATCCATTATTTCCTACATTTGTACAAGTTTGTTGTGATCTATCTTTCTCATACCCCATTTCATGGCTGATGTTCAATGGGTAATTATCCAGTTATCTAGTATCTCCTGATTATGTTGATTTTTTGTGAGATTCCTACTTTATTAATACCATATAGATTATTTGAAGGTATTAAAGGGTATCCCCCCTTGGTATAGAAGAACCTAAAGTGTAGAATCATGGTATGAGTGTTTGTTAGTTGGTCCTTTTCATTACATGAAATAATAGTTGGAGTTAGCTTCTCTTTAAAATTGTATCAAAGACAGAAAAGGTTGTTGTTCAATGAGTACAACATAAAAAAACAACCAATAGGTCCAGTGGTCTTACAAAGATATCTTTACTCTAGATTGATGTTTTGAAGGCTACTACTCAGCAGGAGTAGCTAGTCTTGTGGTTTATTAATTTTTCATGCATTTGGGAGAGATAGTTATTTTGCATATATGTGTCTTTTCCATTGATGTCATAGGGGGAGAGATAGTCATGTGAAAAATAGTGTTGGAGAGACACTCAACTAATGGGGAGAGAAATTTTTAGAGAGACTTGAAAAGATAATATTATGGAAACCGTTATTATTATGATTTCTTTGTGCATTGATTTTTTTCACATAATATGTGGCCATCAATGAAAAAGGGGGATATTGTTTGAATATCATGCATATATGTGGTGACATTAATGTTTTTTCATTGATATCTGTTGGAGATTTGATTTTGAACAGTTGATTAATTGTATGTTTGTCATTGATGACAAGATATAATACATAATAGCACTTCTGTATGTACTTATACATATGATGACATGAAGACTTGCAAGGATAGATACATGTTGTTGACATGTTTATTATGCTATATTCGTACACGCAGACCCAGATATGATATTTCAGTAAAGATATGTAATTCTGTTATTGACGGTTACAGTTCTGGAGGAATAACGGTTTAAGGCTGGCGTATGTAACATGTTTATCGAGTTGCGCCTATCTTCAGGATGTGCGTGTGTATAGTTTTGATGAGTTATGAGTTGTTGATATTAATCTAAAGGAACCAAACGTATTTCAAGAAGATTACAAAGTTATGGTTAAATTGATGAAGTCGACTTAGTGAAGCGACGCGTCTATTCAATTTATACTTGCGTGGTTGTAATTATGCTTGCGCGTTTAGTAGAGCTGACAAGAATGTTAAGAAGAGTTGTCTAACAGGTCCCATGATCTCATACTTGGTGTATGTACTTATAGAAGGTCATTTGTGATAATAGGAGTTGTGAAAGCCAGAGATTAGAAAAGCAGAGCAGAGTGTTAAAGCAACAGAGCTATATTTATCATATGTTGATAATATAGATATTGAAGTAGAATCTTTTAGAACATTGAGAATATTGTTGTAGTTCTTTACAAGAGGTTAAAGCATCGGTGCTTAAAAGGAACTGATTAGACAAGCAATGTCACAAACATCAGTTCATCTTGTTGATACAGTGTGTATCAAATAACCAGAAGGTTATAGCCTTCACCACTTGGACAGTGAGTCCTTGGATAGTGAGTCCACCACCCCTAACAGGGTTATTGTAAAAGACTCCTAATAGGGTCTGACCCTTAACTAGGTCACTATACTACTGCATTGTAATGATCAACTCCTACAAGGGTTGAAAGATCTTTTAACAAGGATTACTATAAACAGTATAGTTCTTTGTGGGTACTAATTCCCACCAGGGTTTTTACCATTTGGTTTCCCCGTAACCAAATTGATGTGTTGTGTAATATGTTATCTGAATGTGCATTTGATTTATATCAATCTGGATTAATAAGTACAAAAGATTTAAAGTTGTTTATAACTGATTCACCCCCCCCCCCTCTCAGTTATCCCTGAAGTATTCTAACAATTGGTATCAGAGCCAAGTGCCTTGGAGAGAAAGCCTAATAGGTTAAGGTAGATCAGACGGCATACTTCAGAAAAGAGAGCCCTAAGTTCGATGGAAAGAACTATCTGGATTGGAAGAAAAAAATGATAACACATCTACAATGTGTTGGCTTTGAGATCTTTGAGATTGCTACACTAGAGGTTATAAGTCCATCTCTAAAAGACCTTGCAAAGGATGATGCTACTAATAGAAAAAAAGGAAACATTTACCAATAATGCAATTGCCAAAGAAGCCCTAATCAGCGCCTTATCTGACAGTGAATTTTTTGAAATCAAGAATATTGACAAAGCATATACCATATGGAAGTACTTAGAAGACATGTTTGAAGGAGATGTTCAAGCAAAGAATGCACGCAGAAAGACATGGAAGAAGAAATACAACAGTCTTGAGATGTTTCCAGAAGAAAATATTAGAGCCTATAATCAAAGGATAAATGAAGTAGTATCCAGAATTAGGAACAATGGTGGTGAAATATTAGAGGAATACATAATGGACAAGTTGTTAAGTACTCTAACATCAGACTATGAAAACAAGGTCAACATTCTAGAGGAAACTATGCAATTCTCACAAAACTTCAAAAGAGAGACCTTGATCAGCAAAATCTCTGCATTTGAGATATCAAGATTGAAGACTAAACCTAAGAATGAAACAACCTTCAAAGGCACAGTCCATGGTAAGAAATCTTTACACACATCCAGTCATGATGAGGAACAAGAAGTTGATGAAGAAATTGAAGAAATCATAGCCATGATTGCTAAGAGAGAAAAGAAAGGAAAAGGTAAATATGAAGGATAGCTTCCATTCAAGTGTTTTTCATGTAATAAGATTGGTCACTTTGCATCTAACTGTCCCACAAGAGTCAAGAAGTTCAGACCTGATTACAAACCCAAATATAGGAAAGAATATTACCATGCTGAAGAAGGTGTAACTGATGAAGATTCAGGAGAAGATGAAATTGGATTCATTGCCCTTAAAGACATGGAAAGGTTTCTCGAAGATATGGACACTAAAGATAAAGAAGAAGACCATGAATTAGCCTTAATTTCCAAAGCAGATGTCAGAATTGATTGGATCATTGACAGTGGATTCTCACACCACATGACAGGTGACAAAGATAGATTTGTTCATCTAGACAAATAAAAAGGTGGTATGGTTAGATTTGGAGATAACACTCCTAAACCTATCATAGGCAGAGGATCCATCACCTTGGATGGAAAGAACAAGATAGAT
>MU224655.1:1714857-1735067 GCA_018584345.1 Thuja plicata | reverse complement strand
TTGTGCATTTGAGAATAAAGGGGAATATCTTATCTTTCCCTCCACTCTAAACATTAAATGTAAAGGTGATAAGTGAATTGAGTATCAAAACACTCTTATTCCATGAACATCATTTTTCTCCTTTACAGAAACAAAGCAAGACTAGTGTGTAAAGGATATGCGTAGAGAGAAGGGATAGATTACACTAACACATTTTCCCCTGTGAGAAGATTAGAAGCCATTAAGTTATTCTTGGCCTATGCAACATTCGAAGACTTATAATTATATCAAATGGATGTCAAATCAGCCTTTCTAAATGGTGACTTGAAGGAAGAAGTCTACATAGAACAACCTGAAGGATTTAATCTGTCAGTTAAACCAGACATGCTATGTGGATTGAAGAAAGCACTCTATAGACTTAAAAAGGCCCCAAGAGCTTGGTATGAGAGACTAGATGGTTATCTAACCAAGATTGGATTTAAGAAAGGAGCAGCAGATTGTAACCTATTCATAAGAGAGACACTTGATGGACTATTACTTGTTGCCATATTTGTTGATGACATTATCTTTGGAGGTAATGACAAGCTTAGTGCAGAATTTGCAAAAGAAATGCAAAATGAATTTGAAATGAGCATGATTGGTCCTATAAAATATTTTTTTGGATTGAATGTAAAGAAGACAGATAAAATAATATTCATAAATTAGTCCAAATATGTGAGGGAAATATTGAAGACTTTCAAGATTGAAGACTATAAGCCAGTATGCACTCCTATGATAACAGGAAGCAAGCTTTCTAAAGAAGATGATTCCGCAGTAGTTGAAAAAACATTGTATAAGTCTATGATTGGAAAAATTATATATCTTACTCAATCTAGACCAGACATATCTAATTTAGTTGGCATTGTTGGAAGATTTGCAACAGAACCAAAATAGAATCACCTAATGGAAATAAAAAGAATATTCAGATATCTAAAGGGAACTATAGACTATGGTTTATGGTATCCTAAATCAAAGAATGTACAACTTCATGTGTACACAAATGTAGATTGGGAAGGTTGTATTGATGACAAGAAGAGTACTTCTGGAGGAGTAGTATTTCTTGGAGATAGGTTGGTTTCTTGGGTAAGCAAGAAGCAGAATTGTATCTCTCAGTCAACAGAAAAAGTTGAATATGTTGCAGCAACATTGAATTGTTCAACAATGGTTTGGATCAAGCAGATGGTTAAATATTTTGGTATATAGGTTGACTATCCTATTGTTATTCACTGTGATAACACCAGTACTATCAACATGTCCAAGAACCATGTGATGCATGCAAAGACAAAGCACATTGAGATTAAATATCATTTTCTTAGAGAAAAAGTTGCAGATAAGGAAGTAAAATTGGACTATGTGAGCACCAAATAACAGTTGGCAGATATTTTCACAAAGCCTTTATCAATAGATAATTTTGAGTATCTTAGGGAGAAGTTGGGAGTAATTCGCTCTCTTGAGTCTGATTAGATAAAACAACAAGAACATCAATCCATAGTGACTGATGAATGGTTGACTACTCTACTTCTGGAGTAGTACATGTGCCTAATTGTTTATGGCACCCTTTTCCATTGATGTCAAAGGGGGAGTATATAGTAAGGGAGAGCATGTACTCTGGGGGAGTATAAAGCAGTGTAGAGGAATATTTGATGAGGATATTGAGAATATTGTAAAAAGGAAGAAGACACCATGTGCTGAAGATGTTTTTAATATCATATGTTGCCATCAATGTCAAAGGGGGATATTGTTGGAGATTTATTTTTGGCAGCTAGTTGATTGTATGTTTGTCATTGATGAAAACATATAATATACAGTAGTGTTCTTTATGTACTTATCATAATGATGGTATCAAGCCTTGCGCGGTTATATTCATGTTCTAGACATGTTTTTTATGTTTGGTTCATACACGCAGACTCAAATATGAAGTTTCAGTTGTATTGTGTAATTCAGTTAACACCAGTTATAATTTTGGAGTTTGTCTGTACAGAGCCGACGTATTGCATTGGTTATTGAGTTGCACCTATCTTTGGGATATGCATGTGTATATTCAAGTTTAGTTATGAGTTTAAGATAGTTATGTAAAGGCGCCAAACATGTTTCAACAAGATTGCAATGTTAGAGTTAATTTGGTGAGGCCGACTTTGTGAAGCGTCGCGTCTATTCAGTTTATATTGCATGGTTGTAATTATGCTTGCATGGTTAGTTAAGCCAACAAGGATGTTATGAATAGTTGCCTAACAGGTCCCATGATCTCATACTTTGAGGAAGATACTTATAGCAAGTCATTTGTGAAATGATAAGTGTGAATAATAAGAAAAGATATAGGAAAAGTGCATAGCAGAATATCAGATGTATTTCATTCATCAAGGATCAATGTGAAGAAACAGTGGAAGATTACAATACATTGGAACTGATCAAGATAGTAGGTCTACTCTACAGTTCATCTTCAGATATAGTGTATATCTATTCTACAGAAGGTTGTAACCTTCACCATTGAAGCGGTGAGCTTTTGGACAGTGAGTCCTCACCCTTAACCAGGTTATTTGTAAAAGACTCCTAATAGGGTCAGACCCTTAACCAGGTCACTATACTTGTTGAATTCTAAAGAACAACTCCTAACAGGGTTGCAAGATCTTCTAACAGGGATTATTATAAACAAGTATAGTTCATTGTGGGTGTCAATTCCCACCGGGGTTTTTACCATTTGGTTTCCCCGTAACCAAATTGTGGTGTTGTCTATTGTGTTATATGAATGTGCATTTACTTTATTATATTCTGGAGTTAATAAAAGAAAAGAATTAAATTAGCTGATAATTGATTCACCCCCCCCCCTCTCAGTTATCCTTTGGGACTATTCTAATAGAATCAAGAATCAAGAAATAATAAATATCATGTCTATATAAGAGACAAACTTAATTCATTTAAAAAAAAAAAGAACACATTCCTGAAAAGGGGATTAAGGGGAGTGAATGAAAAGAGGATGATGAAGAGAAACTGATGAAGAAGAACTTCATACAGTCCTGTTCAATCAAGCTGAAGGAGAGCTAAAGAATTATGTAGACACCGACAAACAGTGAAGCACAACATCACAAAGCAGAAAGTGTGGAGCACAAAGAATTGAATTGATACATTGATCAGAGAGGTAATGTGCTTAAATAGATCTGAAAATATGCAATTCAAAGTTGCATTAGAAACAGGTCATAGTGTTTCAGTTTAACCATTGAAGCATCAAGTCTCTTAACAGAGCAGGACTTAACAGTCTTCTATATATTGAGGTACATCCCAAGGAGTGCCAAAAAGGTTGATTCATGAAAGTAGCATTGGATTTTCCTGATACCTATTGACAGTCTAAGAAGGAGGTTGATTCAAGAATGGTAGCAATAGATGCCCGATACTAAGTGACAACCTCTATGTATAAAATCCTCTAACAAGGTCACACTTAATAGTGTGTTTGTAACCTTTAACAGGGTTGGCTTCTAACAGGGCTCACTTTAGAAGAGTGAAAATTTGAGGTACCGGTCCCAGTGGTTTTTCCCTTAACAGGGTTTCCACGTTAAAAATGTATGTGTTATGTGTGTATGATTCATTTCTTTATTGTTTTGTATATGACATAGTTAACACTGGGTTGATCGGTATACTCTCCTTATTTACTGAGTTTTGGTAAATAGTTATGTTGCCTATCGGTAATCAAGGAGAATAAGGACAGGCAAGGAAAACTGACAGACAGTTAATCATTATAAGTATTTCATGGCATGCATCTTGTAGGGACTTAATAATCTAAGGTTTATCTAATTGGTGGCTAATGTTTGAAGGATAAATTTTTGAGGCTACTAATTCACCCCCCCCCCCTCTCAATTATTACTAACAGAATATCCATTTATTTTTATCTTGACATATTTCTTTTATGTTTATAACAAGTAGTTGTCTTTTCTAAACTTTCTTTTATTTTATTTTTTTACCATTTCATTTTTATTTCAGTGATCTATTTTTACCCTAGTGAAAAAAATATTTTACATCATTACACTTGATACCTTGTTGATGAAAAATATTCATTCCCATAAACCTATTTTCACCCAGGAGGAAATAAGTTTCCCCGTCATTGCATTTTTCTCCTTCAAATGCAAGTCATTCTCACTGAATTTTTTCCTCTTCCCTTTACTTTTATATTTGAGCTCTGGTAATTTCTCCTCAAATAAAAAAATAGTGATTTGATAAAAGAAAATGTGAACCATTATGATTTTAAATGGGATCTCTTCTCCAAGAATTTTAATGCTTTCCTCTATAAAAACTGTTGATTTTGTCTCATGTAAAAACCTGGACCCACAAACCAAAGTAAAAAATCTTCTCATATTTGAATCTTTCTGTATAATATTTTTTGTCATCCTTTCTTTCCTTCTAATTTTTCATCATAATGCAGTCTCTTCATTTCTTTATTTGTCCTTTATCTATATTCTTGTGCGCTCTCCAAATAAGCTTGAAGTCATAATTCCTATGGTGTTTTTCATTTCTTACGAATTCAATCATCCTCAGTGTCAAGCTTTAGTAACTACATAGATGGTTTTAAAGCTAAAACCTTAAAATCACTATAATCACCATCAATGCCCATATCCACATTTCAAGCATGTCCCAATTAGCAAACAATGACTAAATTCATTGAGTATTTGTGCATCTAGTGGGAATACAATAGGAAACAAGGATGTGGGGATCGATTTGTGTTGTTTCCAGAGGCCAAAGAAAAACATCAAGACCATGTTCTAAATAATATGCAACCTTTTCTAAAATTCAAGAGATGTGACTACATTAAATGTCAAGGATATAACAATATCTCTGAAATCAAATGGCATTTATTTCCTTGGTATCATTACACATCCATCACCTTCATTTGTATAGTCCATGCCTCTAGAAAACCCATACTTCTACAAATGCTTTTATTACATCACAACTTCACCAACAAAGTCATAGAGGTTTATTCTTGTATTAGAAATGACAACCAATCACCAAAGCAATGAGGCAATTTAAGGAAAAAATAACCCACTGCACAAAAATACACTTATGCAGAGGCTTTAGGAGCAATCTATACTCATTTACATATATGGGATTGTACAGAGGGAAAATAGATCCACACCCTATACTTAGGAGAGGAAGAATATCAAGATTTATCATCTAATGAGATCCGATTAACACAAAGGTAAGTGTCAATTCGTGATCTATATAAAGGAGATAAATGGCTTGGGTTAACTTCTCCCTCACCTCTTTAAAGAGAGGGTTTAGGGAAGATCAATTGAAAATATTTGAAAGGTAAATCTAGAAGACTAATATTGAAATGAAGAAATAAAAAGTACATACCTCTGAAAAAGAATATGTTGAAAACCCTGTCAAACCGTCTTAGAAACTGTTGATTTCCATCTTCTTGAGCTGAAACTGTGAGATCTACAAAACCTAGAAATATTTTTTTCTTTTTTGAGAAAGGTCAATTTTGACCCAAAAATGAATGTCACCTTTGATCCAAAAGTTTTGATTTTGACCCAGAACAGAATGTCGATTCTAACCCAAAAATGAATGTCACCTTTGACCCAAAAGTTCTGATTCTGACCCAGAATTTTTGATTATGACCTGCACAGTCCGACAGAAAATTGTTTTCCGGATCTTGAAAGTTTGCCAAAAAGGGTATCCGGATCTGCACTCCAATTCGCTATTCCAAACATGTCCCTGCAAGAAAAATGGTTTTTTTTTGGGGGGAGGGTTTTGCCTTGGTCAAATTCACCTTGCTTGTATAGAAACCCTTGTGGAGGATTCGAATCCGTGGATCCACAAGTATGTATGCACCAAATGGATGTAGAATGTAGAATGTCAGATGTAGGATGTCTCAAATCAATTTCTTGTAGATCTTCAACACCAATCTTGAATGGATCTTGGAATAGGAAGAGGCTTGGAGGAATGTGGATGGAGAAATCAACAAGAGGGCTCCATAGAGATTGAATCCTTTAATGGATACCAATGGATCTCTTTGATGAATTGAGTGCTTGAAAGTGCTTGAATTCTTGGATGCTTGAGATTAGATGAATGCTTCAATAGATATTTAGCTTGCTTCAAATCTTGCTTCTTAGCTTGTCCTTCACACTTAGATTTCACTTAGAGAAAATGAGAGGAGAAAGCTTCCTTATATACAAATCTAGAGCACAATCTTTTAGAGAGGCCTACATAGGATAATTAAATTCCCATTAGACCTATACCCCTAGAATTGGACCGAAATTAAATATAATTTCAAGGTTCATTGCCTTGAAGACTGAAATAGCCAACTCGGAAGTGGGAATTAAATCTTTTCGAAGCCCGACATCTGGAAACCCTGGAAACTTAAAATTTGGACCCTGGGTCAAGGTCGAGGTCGACCTTGACCTAGGTCAGGGTTGAGGTCAACCTTGACCTAGGTCAAGGTCAAGGTCAACCTTGACCTAGAAGGTTGACCTTGATCCTGAAGTCAAGAAATTCAAATATGTAGATTAGGGTGCCAGAAACAGGCTGAAGAGAAGTGGAAAAAGGGGCAGAACAGGGGGAAAATCAAGATCCAAGTCAAAGACCCATTCAAGGTGGTTGACATGACCCCAAAACAATTACTCAAAGGGGTAAAACAATCCTAAATGGAAGTGCTTCCCTTTTCTGAAAATACATTTAGCCCCCACTTTAGCAAGAGTATGGACTCGACGCAAAATCTTGGTAAAGGAGATCATAAAGAAAAGATAATCTTATTGAAATCAAAAGGGAGAAAGGAATCCTCAAGCCCCCAGGGACTCATGTCTTTGTCAACCCTAAGATTATGATAAGAGAGACATCACCAGTCAGAGAGAAAGAGAGAGAGGAGTGGTTATCTCGCCCAATAAGATGTGTGTATCTCACTGTGAACCACAAAAAGGATAGGATGGACCACCAAGCGAGCACTTGATAGTCACCCCATAAAGTTGTGCACCTTCTGGCAGCTTTGTACATGTATGTAGTGCATCTTCTAATGGCTTTTATGAAATACCCATGGATCCATATCCTTATATCATCATGGAATACATTTGTAAAATGTGTATCTCTTTAAGATTTAGCAACTTATGTGTGTTACCTTCCAAGGATTTAGCATATTGAATTGTAATTGAATGTGTATCTCTTCATGATTTATCAACTTATGTGTGTTACCTTTAGAGGATTTAGCATGCTGAAAAACAAAAGGTTAGAACAAAAATGCAATAATATAGAACGAGGGAGGTCGTATATATGCCCCCCTCCTTAAGATGGAAAAATACATATTGTTTTGACATATTAAGGAAAAAAAAAAAGAACAAGGATAAAGCCTTCTTCAACAACAAGACAATATCCATAGACAACACCCAGTCCAGGCTAAGAAGGTCACAACTCCTATGAGGCCATGGAAGGGACGAATGCAAAGAGATATCATGCAAGAAGTGAAAAAGTAACCCTTGTGAGGGATAGCACACTATTCAATTTCCAAAGTGAGAGATTTATCAACCATGGAAACCCAATTGTAAACAACAAAATAGGTTATAATCAAGGACATAGATCCTTAATGAAAACCAAAATTTCCATGTATGATTGGATATCAGATAATAGATAGATATTGCTTAACCAAGGGAAAAGTGGATCCCAGAAAGAAAGAAAAGAAGGAGATTGCATCCTTTCCCCCCAAGTGTAGGAACAAGGATGAAAGGGGACCTATTATATCACTCAAAACACTATGCAAGACAATGAGCCCCCAAGGATTAGGCTAACATTGTTTACATAATGTGAAGCTCCATAATAGGAACATAAATGTTATTTAGAGAAAACATGATTGAAATACAACTCATTGCCACATGATATATAAATAAATTTACTATCAATGAGCTACCTAATATTATAATGTAAAGCTTGACATTAATTAGTAGAGTGATCATGAAATCTATGATACAAACAAAAAGGAAGAGTCTTCAAGTGTGGACTATGTTTCTTTTTGCATTTAGGTCTAGTAATCACCTTACCACAAAGGAGTTTAGGCAAAAGAACTTCTTGGTCAAATTCCTTCATATGGTCATCATGTTTTGAATTGTTATTTGAAATGTTGTTAACATTGATGTGTTGTTGAGGATTAAATCCCAATCCATAAGAATGCCCATGCCCCCATTCTGTAAGGGCATTTTAATTCCCGGTTTATGCTTACCACATCCTTGACCATGAAATTCTTGTTTAACTAGTAAATGATAACCAGGACCATAATGAGAAGCCATATCAGAAGGAGTCAATGGAACTTCAGTAGTCACTATGTCATCACTAGTAGGTTTGATAGATTCATAGTGGGTAGAAGAAACAACAAAGTTATTATAAAGGGCATTAGAAGTAGAAGAAAAATCTCGTTGTTCAAACTCTCTTTGTTGCTTCATAAAATCAAGATTAGAAACCTTATACTCTCCAATAAAGGTAGGATTAAAATCCAAGGTTCCCCAATCATCTCCAGGAAGAGCATTAGAGGAAGAAGGATTACTATTAGGAATAGGAATATTGTGGGTTTGAATATTCAAACAAGGATTTGGTGCATCATCCGCATGAAGTGTATACACGATGTTGTTGTGAATAAACTTGACTTTACAGTGAAAGGTGGAAGGAACATCATGCATCTCATGCAACCAAGGTCTACCCAAAAGGAGGTTATAATTAAGAGGTCTAGGCATAACATGAAAAGGAGTATTTAGGATGACCGAACATACTTTGATAGGTAAGGTAATGATGCCCAAAGTTTTCTTATCAATGTTATCAAAGCCACGTATAGGAGCATTATCAGGTTGAATAGTTGAAAGATTAGCTTTAATCACTTTGAGCATGTCCATGCTACAAATATTAAGCTCAAATTCATTATCAATCAAGGTCCTACAAATGATACTCTTATTGATAGTAACAACAACCATAAGAGCATCATATTGATTCTGAACTTCTTTAGATGGTAAATCCTTTTGAGTAAATACAATGTCAAGAGGACCTGGGGTAGCATGCATGCACTATAAGAAGGCATTGATGTTCTCTTGATTAGGAGGTAGAGTGGGAAGAGTTTCTAGAGATTTTTGCAAGGCTTCATGGTAGGTAGGTGAAGTTTGAAGAAGCTCCCATAAAGAAATCTTGGTAGGGGTATTGTGCAATTGGTTTATCAAGTCATACTCTTGGCTAGGAAGATAGGGTGGAGGAGGAAATATTTGGTTGAGAAGGTGGTAAAGAAGTAGGAACCACCATATTAGGTTGAGGGTTATTCTATGTATGATAGGTGTGAGCTATCAAATCTTGATTATTGAAAGACTCTAAAGAATCCATAGGTTTACCTTTGATAGTAATGCGAGGAAAACCTTTAATAGTCAAAAAGGGTTTTGGATAAACCATGTTAGTTGTCTCAACACTACAAATAGGTTCACAAGAAGGAAGCAAAGAATACATCCTAGGAGGAGATGAGGTAGGATCTTGATTCTCCATAATATCATCACTAAGAGGGAGAGCATTAAGGGAATTCATATCATTCTCCGCTAATGCCTCATCACTAGAAGGAATCCCAAATGGAGGTAAAACATCTATAATGTTTTCTTATTTCTCTAAAATGTCTACATAAAGGGAGTGTGTTTTAGAAAAAGAGTCACCATCATGTATGAATATGTCATCCATTAATAAATCACTCTCTTGTATCAAAGCATCTTCACGAGGAGGGGATAAATCAATGTCTTAATCCAAGGGTTCATCCAAAAAATTAGAATCATCCATAATGGCTTCATGAGGAAGAGAGTAATCAATATCCAAATTCAAAGGTTCATCCCAAATAGGAGGATTACCATCCCTATCAATAAATCACATTGTAAAATGTTTGGAAAATATTTGAAACAACTTGTGCAACAAAATAACAAATAAATAAATGCATAGAAAATAGATCTAGATATTTCCAAATGCATTCAAATGAAATCTATAAGCATGAAAAGGAAATTGAACACCACAAACACAATAGGGAATCTAATTCCACAAAAGATAGGGGTTAAGCTTGTTGGGTTCACCAAAATGTATAGTGGGAAAATGGATCCACACCCTATACTTAGGAGAGAAAGAATACCAAGATTTATCTTCTAATGAGATCTGATTAACACAAAGGTAAGTGTCAATTCATGATCTATACAAAGGAGATAAATGGATTGGGTTAACTTCTCCCTATCCTCTTTAAAAGAGGGTTTAGGGAAGAGCAATTGAAAATATTTGAAAGGTAAATCTAGAAAACTAATATTGAAATGAAGAAATAAAAATTACATACCTACAAAAAAGAATCTGCTAAAAACCCTGTAAAACATTCTCAGAAACTATTGATTTTCTCAATCCTAAATTGAAACTATGAGATCTACAAAACCCAGAAATATTTTTATTTTAGGAGAAAGGTCGATTTTGACCCAAAAAATGAATGTCACCTTTGACCCAAAAGTTTCGATTCTGAACCAGAACAGAATGTCGATTCTGACCCAAAAATGAATGTCACCTTTGACCCAAAAATTTTTATTCTGACTAAGAATTTTTCATTCATACCTGCACTGTCCGACAGAAAATCTGTTTCTGGATCTTGAAAGTTTGTCGATAAGGGTATCTGGATCTGCACTCCAATTTGCTATTCAAAACCTATCCCTGCAAGAAAAATGGTTTGTTTTTTGGGGGGAGGGATTTTCCTTGGGCAAACCCTGGTTTTGGAATTAACCTTATAATTGAATTGAAATTGCATAGATAAACAAAGTAAAATGCACAAATTTACCTTGCTTGTATAGAAACCCTTGTGGCGGGTTCGAATCCATGGATCCACAAGTATGTATGCACCAAATGGATGTAGAATGTTGGATATAGGATGTCTCAAATCAATTGCTTGTAGATCTTCAACACTAATCTTGAATGGATCTTGGAATAGGAAGAGGCTTGGAGGAATGTGGATGGAGAAATCAACAAGAGGGCTCCATAGAGCTTGAATCCTTCAATGGCTACCAATAGATCTCCTTGATGAATTGAGTGCTTGAATTCTTGGATTCTTGAGAGTAGATGAATGCTTCAATAGATATTTAGCTTGATTCAAATCTTTCTTCTTAGCTTGTCCTTCACACTTAGATTTCACTTAGAGAAAATGAGAGGAGAAATCTTCCTTATATACAAATCTAGGGCACAATCTTCTAGAGATGCCTACATAGGAGAATTAAATTCCCATTAAACCTATACCCATAGAAGTGGACCTATATTAATTATAATTTCAAGGGTCACTGCCTTGAGGACCGAAACAGCCGACCTGAAAGCGGGAATTAAATCTTTCCGAAGCCCGACATCCGAAAACCCTGGAAACTTGAAATTTGGACCCTGGGTCAGGGTCGAGGTCGTCCTTCACCTAGGTCAAGGTCGAGGTAAACCTTGAACTAGGTCAAGGTCGAGGTTAACCTTGACCCTGAAGTCAAGAACTTCAAATCTGCAGATCAGGGAGCCAGAAATAGGCCGGAGAGAAGTGGAAAAAGGGGCAAAACAAGGGGAAAAGCCATATCCAATTCAAAGACCCATTCAAGGTGCTTGAGATGACCCCAATCTACTTACTTGGAGGGATAAACCAGTCCTAAATGGAAGTGCTTCCATTTTCTCATGATACAGGGATTATGGAATCTGCACCCAAATAAAAGAAATATAATCCTTATGCCTTTAATATATCCGCCTACATTTTAAACTCACTCTGCATGTCCATTTCTATCTCTATTCCTCATTTTGTATGCTCATATACTATCATGCTTATCTTTAATTAATGTGCATATCCTTTTACATTATGCAAAAAGAATCACCTGTGAAACTCACCAAGGAAATCAAACACGAAAAGCTTAACTATTTTCAAAGTTACCCACTCTTTATATGGTTACAAGAAATGCCCATCCACACACCTGCAAATTATCTTAGGAATTTACTTTTATTCTCACAAAGGAGAGGATGGTAGCCACCTTTTTTTTATGAATAGTCCTTTTCCATTAAAGTATAATTTAAAAGTACATATTTACAAAAAAAATTAGGGGATATGAAATCACCCCATGAGTTTTCAAATGGGAATAGGCCCGAACAACAACAACAACATAAAAAAACATGGTCATAGCCCAGAAACTAAATCATCCCTAAGAGGCTAAAGCAATTCCACCTAAGGGAGGAGGATCATTATCATCCTTTTTTCCCCGTACATTAGTGGGGCCTAGAGTTGGGTCTGGGAGGGACCAACCCTCTTCAAATTTATCTTCTTATTAATCATGCTTCCTGGTAGGAGAAATTGCAAGAGCCACTCATGGGAACCACTTGGAAGAAGTGTGTCAGGTAGAATCACTGCCAGTGTTCAGTTAACCAGAGCTACTTGAAGTGACAGGAGGAGTGATAACACACGGCCAAGCTGAGATAGAACCACCACAGGGTGGAGAAGCTAAGAGGAACTCGCAAGAATTTATTCACCTACCAAAGGAGAAGGGAGGGGCCTGGGAACACAGTGTTTGTGAGTGATAGGCAGAGGAACTGTGGTCGCGGAGACGCCTACGGGGCATAGATCTATCAGCGAAAGCAAAAACATTTGGTGACACTCTAGAAACGTACAAGGGGCATTACCCTAATTTATAAGTAACTATTAAAGGTGGGCCACTTCCAACACCACTTTATTGGTTTGCACTTGAATTTGTAGGATAATATTATTACATATACATGCTTTAGTGTACATATAAACATTAATATCTAGAAAGTTGTGAGTGAAAAGAATAACATTTCTATCCTTCCAAAGAGTGAAGATGATTTCCATCCTAAAAGCATGTCATATCTACAGAAATTTGAAGAGAAGCCTGGGAGAATCTCCCAGCAAAACTATATGCCAAGAAAAGGGTTCAGGCCTAAAAGGCTAGAAAAAATCATGAATCCAACTCTAGTACTATTGATCTCTTCTCCAAAAATAGGAGATATAGTTGAAAGACTCTGGTTGCCCATAGAAAGGGCATCAAGGATCTGACACCCCCAGATGTCAAAGATTAGAACCCTAGAGAAAGCCTTGGAAAATAATACACTAGGAGAAGTGAGGCAGCTTGGGTTTAGCAATGGCAGACCAAATCATGAAGAATCTAAGTCTCCAATATTTTTTAGAAGATTGCAAATGCCACCGTTGGCTGAGGATGGAGACCATAGGAAAATGGGGACCCAACCAGTGGTAGCTCATCTTGGGCTTGTAGTTAGAGAAAGGAGTACATGAGTACCATTTCCAGTCTTTCCACCATGGCTTAACAAAATGTATGCCTAACTTATAAATCATATTGATAGGAAAAGTCGAGACCACCAGGCTAAAAGTCTAACGATTTGGCTAAGAAAGACAAAAATGGATCTAGAGGTCATCCCATGGCCAAAGATTCATAGTGGCTCTAGAAAAAAGATCTCTAGGAGTGTGAATGACACATTTATGAAAATGTAGAGCATGAATTCTTAGGACTTTAGCAAGAGGAAGCCCCTAAGAAAGAATTAGCGGAGACTACTAGAGATTATGCTGGTTGAATGAGAGGCCATCATGAAAACCATTGTAGCAAGGGTTTGAGAGCCTCCCAGGCACACCAAATTCTTTTGGTGATGAAATTTCCTTTAATATGGACTAGATCTCTTATAACCATAAGGTTTTGAAGACCAATCCTCTACCAAGTTGGTCTTTGAACAGGAAAACTAGATGAAATACAATGCCTGAGGAGAATCTTCTAGGATTCATCGCTAGAAATGGATCTGATAACCCACTTAGAACATAAGGCCAAGCCTTGTTTCTAGGTAGAAAGATGCCTAAGGCCTCTAGATTCCCTAGGGAGACAACAATACTGAAATCCATGATGATCTACTCTAGAAACCCATAGGAAATCCCACAAGAGCTTTTCAAGGTTTATGTAGGAGGCTTTCGATGGAGCCCAACAAGAAGAATTGTACATGTGTGGCAGCCATCACTTTTTATAAAATCTAGAATTTACCAGCCAAAGGAAGATGCTTGGTAATCCAGTATGCTAACTTCTTCTCTATCTGAACAAGAATTACATTTCAGAGCTCCATAGGTGACCCTTGAAAAAGAAAAGGGAATGCCAAGAAAGAGGAAAATTTCCCCGTGTTGAATCTACTTCCACCTAGATTGGACAATCCAAGGTGGAGCCAGAATGAATGATTGTCTATAACATTGAGTTTATGTCACTGGATGGTGGCCTAGAGGCAAGGAAAAATGTATCAAGGTATTGAAGAGCTACCTAAACATTCTCCTTGTCCTCAATCAAAGTGAGGAAGGATTCATCTACAAAATGGCCATTGACGAGTTGAGAAGTTGACTCAGGTAGGGAAAATTCCCCTGGCATGACCAACGGAGATAGTCGATGCTAATAGATAGTCAAAAACTTCAGCTGCAGGAACATATAAAGAAGGGGTCAAAGGAAAACCCTCACAAATAGATTTGAATAGCATAAAAGTATAGGATTGTCGATAATTAATGGTGATGCACGTAGAGGCATCCCCAAAAGCATCTAAATTGATTGAATGAATTTAGACCCAAAACCAAGAGCCTTAAGCATTGCAAGAATGAAAGGTCATTTAGTGCGATCATAAACTTTGAAAAAGTCTATTTTGACAAAAATAACATTCTATTTGGAGTGGTGAGCCCATTCCATGCCCTCCTAGACAATAATAATTTTGTTGAGGATGAATATGGATTTAATAAAACCAGTATATTCAGGCTCAACAATGAGAGTAGGAATATGGTGGATTTAAGGGTTAGGGCTTTTCCAATAATCTTGTAGGAGATATTAAGTAGAGTAATGGGTCTCCAATTGCAAATATCCTCAGGATCCCCTACTTTAGGGATGAGCTTCATGTTGCCTTTTTGATGATCTAACTAAGTGACTGAGAATGAAAAGCTTCCAAATAGACCTTATGGAGGTTGGGATCAACACAAGGTTGGAAAGCTTTGTAAAACTCACAAGGAAAGTCATTGTAGCTAGGGGCCTTATCATATGCCATGGAAGAGATAGATTCCCTAAGATCTTTAAGGGTTAGCATCTGGTCACAAAATATTCTTTGAGAATCTGAAAGCCAAGAGGGAACAACAACAATACAATCCTTCAACACTTGGTCACAGGAAGGGGAACTTTCCTATGTTGTGAACACCTTCTCATAATGTCTGACAAAATCTTGAAGGATATCCAAGAGTTCAAAGAGAATCGAATGACCTTCCTTAATTATTTTTATGATGTGGGAAGAATGATGAGCTCTAAGAGAAATAAAAAACTCTTTTGAAGCTCTATCACCCACTTTGAGCCAGTGTAATCTAGCCTTAATTTGAGCACCTATGGTAGCATGCTGGTCCGCAATCTTCTTATGGTGGAGAAGTTAGGAAACCCTAACCTCCAAGTAAGAGTTAAAGGGATTCAAAGCCAGGGATTTAGTGGCATTACACAAATATTTGGTGTATTAATCATTGGAATATCGATGGTACATCGATAATTGTCTACCATAAATATAGAGAAACCTTGCAGTGGGAGTGATGGTTTCATTCCACCAAGCAATCCAGCTAGTTGGCTGAGTAGGCATGGGCTCCAAGTTCTTGACTCTTTGAATGTGGTTGATAGTGGTTTGATGATGAAGCAATGATGTGCTCAAATAAAATTGCATCTTCAAAGGAATGCATATGAATTGTTTATCATTCAATGCAAAACTTGATGGGGTAGTGCTTTGACAACCTCATGTCAACAGGAGGTAAAACAGGTAAGTCTTGATTTTTGCAAAATGAAAAAAAGATTGAGATGTGATGATGGCATGATCTAGCCTTTTAAAAATCTTGTCAGAGCTAGCTCGGTAATTACACCAAGTTTTCTAGGTACAATGAGGGAGGAGGTGATTGATGTGAGGATAAAAAAAACCTAACTTATTTTCTCATGTAGAACCAGGCTTCACGTTCTCTATTTATCCATCAAAAAGGTACAATTCCTTCTTTATCTGAAGTGACCTTAACCATATTGAAGTATCGACACATAACCCATGTAGCATGTGGAAAAGAGTCATCCACCCAATGCCACATGTGTGGTCTTTCAACAACATCAATTAGAGCATAAACATTAATGATCCCAAAAGAATGATTGTCGACTAACAACAAAACCCAAACAATTCTATGCATGGGGTCAGACCCATGATCAACTATAGAGGATTTCCAATGAGGGAAAATGAGAGTAGGAAATCCACCTCAACCAGCTTCATGTTGGGAAGAAAAAAAAAGGCTATCTGGAAAAATAACACAACATGTAGTAGAAAGCATGAAATCAACAAATTTTAACCTCCTTGAGGCATAAAACATCCAAGCCAGAAACACGTTGACGAGTATCCCTTACAAAATATTTTCTGGAGAGGTTTGTTAGACCTCTAACATTCTATGAGATGTATTTAATGGATAGATTTCTTTCATATCATCCTCATCCACAAGAGAGGAGAAACTATTGTGCAAGAAATATTAAGCGGTTTTGAGGCTAGGAAAGATATCTCCTCCTGGGATTACCCTCCGCTTCTCAAGACCTCCATCACTATCTTAAATTCTCCTAGAAGGGATACAAGAGTGTCACAAAGAAGATGATTGAGTCGCAACTACCAAAATGAATTGAGGAGTGTGAACCCACCTAGGACAGGAAGCATTCTCAACCAATGTATTCCCCTGTTGGCCAATATTTTAAATAAGAGGCGCAAAAGGTTGATTCTGGAACAACTTAGACTAAATTTTTTATGTCGTTGGTGGCTAAGAAGATGAACCATTAGGTTTCTTTTTAGTGAATTTCATAGTGTACTTTCCTTTATGCACCACTGTGACTCATCCTTCATCCATTTTATCTCCCTCAGAAGGCCGAGGGGAAGGTTCCTTAGGAGGAGATTTCATTCTAGGAATAACTAAGAGAAAATCCTTAATCTTGTGCTCTACAAATTGTCACCTAAAACAAGTGTAGGAAAAATTCAAATAAAGCACCTAGAACATTGGCCACCCACTTGAATATTGATGGTCTCCTTGAGATCAAGAGGCATATCAACTTGAACACAAGCCCTCTTCTAGGGATGAGGATGTAAAAAATAGTTTGGTTCCATACAAACCACCTTGCCAAGGGTTTGAGCAATAGTTTATATGAATGACCAAGAAGGAAAAAAAAGAATTGGGAAATCAACCTAGATGGGGACCTTGATTTTTTTCTCATTTGAGACCATGAAGTCTCGAGACCATGGCTGAAAAACAAGCAAAGAGGACCTAACATACCAAGGCCCTAACACAAAGAAACCCTTAGTAAGATTCTGGATGCCATCAAGCTGGACCCCATGAGGGGTCCAAGCTTTGGTCACCCACTCACACAACATGCTTTCAGGTGGAACCCTCCCCACAAAATAACAAACTAGGGTAAACTTCTCAAGCCAATCATAGGCATTATCAAATCATGAACATGAAGAACAACATCAAGAGATTTCATACCTCGTAAAACACCTTCGGAACAAACTTGCAAGGGCACTTGATCAGAGGATCCATGGATATCCATCGCCAAAAATCCAACACCAACATCAATTGTTGGGATAAAGCTGGTCAGATCCATAATAAACCCCTTAATTTCCTACAATAAATGTGGTATGGAAGAAAAAAAACTAAAAGATTCAGAAAAAAAATGTATGACGAACCAAACCCTAGTAGAACTCAAAGCTAGAATTCTCTGAAAACTTAATGTCACTTTCTTTTTTATAATTATCAACATTTTATTTCAATTTTTTCATTTGTATAATCTCCTTCTGTCTTCACACCCGCTACCATAATTGGAATTTTCCTTTGATGTCCAATGGGGGAGCATATAGGGTCCTCGTGGCAAGTGGAAACAAAAAAACATATTGCAAGATGAGGGCCTCACTAATTTTTACTTGTCCATTCATTTTGAATCAAATAATTTAAAATCCTTTAAATTTTAAATCTTTCTAAACAAAAATTTAGACACCCTTTGTTTATATATTTGCTTTGCAGTTTAGAATTATTTAAATCAACATGCTTAGATCATCTTATTCCTCCACACATCCACTATAGTTAACTTAGATTTTCTCTCATACACTTGCAAGAGTGTGGATATCCTCCATGTGGAAGCAAGAAGGAGACCCATTGGCTTTAAATACATATTATCATTTTATACTTTTCAATATCATTCAAATCATCTTAAAATAATTAAAACTTAATCTTTACCATAACATATTTAATTCAAAATTTGATTTACAACCCTTAGTTGCTCGTAAATATAAATAATTTTAAAATGACTTAAATTATCTCCCTCATTATTCTTTGTAAGCTTCATTAATTACTCATCCCATGAAAACATGATTATTTGAATAAAAATGATTAATTAACTAATAATTCCATTTTAAAATCAAATTAAATCAACCTTATGATCTAAAGGTAAATGTTGGGCCCCCTTGTGGACCTAGCTAAAAATAAATTATTATTTTTAAATATTTCACCTCGAATGGCCTCATTTTGATCCTTTGTGCATATGGAGTCAAAATAATGAAGTGGGTCGTCATCAAAAGCTGATTTTTGATACTTTTGCATTCTAATCAAAACAAGTTGGGTGGCCTCCAGAATCACCTCTGAAAACTGATCAAACATTCCTATGGAGCTACAAAAATTGATAGACATGCTGACTGATGATAGGGGAAATAAGTTTTCAAATGGATTCTCTTAAATTTATTAGGGTTTCAAGATATTAATGCCAAAATTTTCCCCTCTTAAACTTTCTAGAAATGTAGTCATCAAACCTTAATAAACTTTACTTGGTTTTGGCTTTGAAAAAATACCAAGTTGAATCCTTGGGTACTACAATCGATCAAGGGAGTATAAAATAATGGGGATATTTATGATAACCAATCCATATAGCATGAAGGTAAAGTAGTTTCAAAATATTAACTCTCAAATGTAGGTCTTCTAACAAATCTGGCACAGTGCACAAAACAAATTTCACTAAATTGCATTTTCCTTAGGCTTGGTTAAAATACCAATGAGAAGTCGAGGCTCTAAAAATGAATACTGGAGTACATTAAGATGGGGAAATTTTCATGAACTAATCCTTATGATATGATAATCATCCAGATCTAAAATATCAAGCCCTGAAGTGGGTCATGGGCATATCTAAAAATATGAAGACAACAAACGTTTTTTGAACCCTTCAACTTGGCATTTTGAAAACTTGTCAAAAATAATCATGGGGGGGTTGTAAATGGAAATGAACAGTCACATATGTTCCATGAGTACATTCACTAAGTGGATTTTCATGAAAAACATTCAACTTTAAGTCATTCACCTTCAAATTTGGTTACCTTGTAAAAAATGCAAGGGTGTTTCTGGGTGCCATAATCAATTTTCTAACCTTAGGCACTTCATATTTTGTAAAAATATTAAAATTATAAAAATATCAATTTGATATTTTCCTATAAGTAAGTGTTCCCTCACCTTTCCATCCAAATGGAATGTTAATTGCGAAGGACCAAATAAAACAATTGATAAATGGTAAGCAACAAGATATATTGTTTGTGCAAACTTTGGGGCATGATCCTAATGTGGTCCAAGTTGAGTTGATTTTATCTCCCCTAATGTATTTACATTTTCACATTGAGGTTGTACAACCCAAACTAATGAGCTTCTCTTTTAGGGAAATGCTTGAGTTACACTGTGCATTCCAAGACTTCCAACTACACAACTACCCTACTCAAGCAGATTGGGCTTCGCTGCAATGTGCTCTTTCCAGGTTGTGAACTCCCCATTTTTCCTTTCCTTTCCTTTGTATTTTTTTCTCATAACTAGATTTTTGGGTTTATCTCTCTGTAGGAAAATATTCTCATAAGTCTCCAAATGTGTAAATATATTTACAAGCATCCCAAGGCCAATACATAGTTAAAATGTCACTTGGCATATTTTTGTGCATTTTTATTTTCCACTTTGCAAAGTCTTTTGAGAGTGCATGATGTTGTCACCTATTGGTGTTGTTAGCTATTTTTCTTGAAGGAGAAAAAAATAGAACACCAAAGTGATCTCTCCCTTTTATGCTCTTTGTCCAGTCAAGAGAAAGGCTAATGCAACAAAGATTTGAATCTTTCTTCACTTCGGGCTC
>MU224655.1:1693188-1709470 GCA_018584345.1 Thuja plicata | reverse complement strand
CAATTCATAAGAACTTCCAAAACACACAGAGACATCAAAATACTTGCAATGAGATTCCAGTCATATTCTATTGATAAAACCTATTTCAGTACACTCAAATTAACATTACACTTAGGCTAAAATAGTACGTTCAGAACCAAGCTTGCATTAATGGAACTTGCTTTGGATTTCTCCCTTGGAGAACCAAAATTCAGAACCCCTTCCAAAGAATGAAAATTAGAATAAGAAGGAGAAGGGGAACATTCCAGAAGGAAAAAAAAGAGGACACTTGTCAGACTCTTCATCTGATGAATCATCCCCCTGAATTGAATGAACAATCTCCTTTTTTCTCCCGAGGACACCTATTTTCATCTCCTCCAGCAGGCTCATGAGTCACCGGATACGAAAAATAGGATATTTCCAAACTATCTTCCTGGCCCTTTGTTTCTAAGTCGCTGGATCATTTTAACTCTTTTATTATCTTTCGGCGACCATGCGACCAACATAGTCTCACAGTCTTGAGCACTTTTTAACCTCTTCCTTCATTCCTGGGCGACCTAGCGACCAGCATCCATTTCCATGTCGCGACAACTTCTATCTCCTTCTGGCTACTTCGCGACTAACCGCTAGCAGTTAGTCACCAAGTCTCGGAACTCTGGCGGTTAACTGCAAATTGTCTTCCGACTAGGCAACTGGATCAAGTCTCTTTGTCGCGGGCCTGTGTCACTAACCCATGGTTTCATCTCACGACATGGCGACAATGTGTTTTTTTAACTTTGGCTGACCTGAGTCACGATCTGGAGATCATGTGACCCAACTGAATTCATAGTCATGCACAGTTAACATTAACTCATCATTCTTTCTGCGATCTTACGACTAACTGTCTTGGTTAACCTTTATGGTGATCTCCTTGTCGCTGAGTGTTTATTTTTTGTTTCACGACTACGCGACAATGCCTAGTCGCCTGATCGCTGGATGTAAGTTTTGAGCTTTTAACTTTATCATAACAGTTTGTATGTGCCCCTTTTCTTCTTCTAGCGACTGCGCGACATACCTTAATCGCCAAGTCGGGAGGACTTTTTCCTTAGGGCACTTTTCTTCTCAGACACTGCAACCACCGTTGGATCTTCTGATTCTTTCATCTGACGGCCATCGTTTAATCACTCAATGTTTCTGCCTGCCCTTAAATCATTTCCAGACATCGTGACAGAAGGCAAAGCACCTTAGTCTCGAAGTCGCTGAATCCACTTTCTCCTTCTGGCGACTATGCACTGATCCTTTAATATCCACTCGCCTTCTGACAGTTTTCACACAATCATTAGCTCACTGAATGCATACTGGAGAACTGAGTCATTGTCATGTTCTGGCTACATCCCGACTACACATTACTACAAACCATAGACGGTTAGTCGCGAAGTCTGAACTGAAATCTCTTAACCGCCATTCTATTCCGAGACCACGCGACTGAAGGAAAACTTAACTGTCAGCTTTGGCTTAATTTGGCGACAATGCGACATGAAGAAATCGCTGAGTTTGGGAACAATTTCATAACTGTTAAGATTTTCTTGCGATCACCTGACTAAGCAGTGGGTCCCTCCATAAAGCTTTATGACATGGTTATCCCGCGACTACCCGACTGAAAGAAATCGCTAAGTCTCGGAAAACTGAAGGAATATTTTGATTTTAATCGAGACTACGCGACACAAGGAAAAAGCAAAGTCGGGAAGATAAATGGAATATTCGGCTGAGTTAACGCGACAAGGTGACTTGGATTAAAACACATGCCTTTAGTGGAATGAAAAAGTAACGCTGAAACATAAGACACGACCTAGGGTTTAAATTCATCGTTCAATACTTGGATAGCCTAGGGTTTTTCAGGGTTTTTGCATAATGAGCTAGGTTTAGACTTGAAAACCTGAAAACATGACAAAGGTAAGGCAAAAATGAACAAGAGATAGTTGAATTTAAGGCACCAGATCGCAGAGAGCAGGACAAGGAAACCCGGGAGAACAAAGGCCAAGGAAATTCAAATTTAAACCAATACAGTGCTAACAGGTGTTTTGGTCACTTTTGTTTCCTATGTACTTTTCTCAAAGAAAGTGCCAAGCATCACACCCATGAGAGTTTGATGCAAAGCAAAGGGATGAGAAAAAAAAAATTTCGGCCATCTGACACGTGTTCCAAGCAAAGCATTGTAATATAATGCGTAGCTTTAAAGTTGTTAAAGTCACAATGAAAAATATTGGCATCAAAAGACCACTCTCCAATGAGTGGTGGAGTCGACTATGATAGTTCACCTAAGTGGTTTTAACTACTCTATGATGGATTTTATCCACATACTGTCAGAGATTAGAATTTTTTGTCACAATGGAGCAAAATATTCAGTAGGGACTAGTCTTATTTGAGTGGGAAATTATATAATTTAAGGATTCAAAATTATATGCAAGCAAGAAAATTTTATTTCAATGTTTTATGCTAAGACTTAAGACATTGTTTAAATTTGATTCTTTCTTGTTTGGTTTAAATCATATAGATATCATATTGTTCTTTCATAAGCCTTTGTGATAACTTTGATTAGTAAATACATCCAGGATTCTATGTCATGTTAGTAGATTATCTTGTTCCCTAGCTTTTAAACTCTTATGATTCTTTTTATAGTCTTATATTATTGGATCATGTGCATTACTCTTTTAGTGTTATTTGTTATCAAGTGATTGAAATTATATCATGTTTTTGTTAAACAATAAAATGGAACTAAGTGCATAAACATAGTTTGTTTAAGACTTGCAAATTACTTATCGAGCTTTAGTAGGTTTTTCTCACAAAGTGATTTGAATATTGTAACATGTTTCTTTGACCTTTTTACTTTGTTCTCCCTTCAACAATGAAGAGATAGTGTTTTTTTATGCTTACTCTTTGTAAGTTTTTCTTATTTTAATTATCTTATCTAAAATGTAGAAACATTTGAAGTTTGTCTAAATTATTCTCAAAATTTATAGTGCATCACCTTAGAATTACATTAATATCTCAATGTATTGTCTCCCCTTTCCTTAGAAACAAGATTATGAAGAGCCAACTTCTCAATCTTGGAGGTTTCTTAGTGTCTAGAATTATGTCACCCAATCACTAATCTTCACTTAAGGATAATTAATTTCCCTGGCATAAAAACTGTGGATCAATAGTATGTTCAAAGGAATCATTCACAGGGTCAGATTATTTGAAATAAACACGAAGGAGTGTAGACCAGAATAAGGCTTTCCAAGGCAAGTGAGTGGGTGAATATTTGACTTTTATCAAAGATAGAACTTGAAAATCTTTCAGATGCTAGTAAGGATGAAGGATCGCTAAAGGAAATAGAAGAAGAAATTGATCAAATTGAGAAAAAAATAGACATGGGAACTTGTCCCTAGGCTAACAGAAAAAAATATTCAAGGATATTCTCAAGTGGAAGGTATTGATTTTTTAGGGTACTCTTTCTTCAGTGGCTAGAATGGAAGCAATTATGATGTTCCTTACCTTTACAACCCACAATAATTGTAAGGTAGATCAAATGGATGTCAAGTCAAAATTCCTCAATGGGAACTTAGAAGAAGAAGTGTATAGAGAACAACTTGATGATTTTCAATTGATATAAGAATCAAACATGATATGCAGACTCAAGAAAGCATTATATGGTCTTAAAAAAGATCTCAGGGCTTGGTATGCAAGGTTTGATAAGTATTTACTTCAGCAAGGTTTTAAGAAAGGTATTGTACATAGCGATCTATATTTTAAGATTGAAGAAGAAAATCTACTAATAATTATTATGTGTGTTGATGACATCATTTTTGGTGGAGATGATGATGAATGATTGAAGATTGAAAAAAAAATGCAAAAGGAATTTGAGATGTTAATGATTGGTGAATTATCTTTTTTCCTTGGACTACAAGTTTCTCAATTAGATAATGGTATCTTTATCTCCTACACAAAGTATATTAAAGAAATGTTGAAATTTTTTGGTATGGAGAATTCTAAACTAGTAAGTACTCCCATGGTTGTTGGTTTTCATTTGGGAAAGGATGACGAGTCTCCAGAATTATACTAGACACTTTATAGATAGATGATTGGAGGACTTCTATATTTAACTACTTCTAGACCTAATATTATGCACAATTTGGTTGCCAGATTTGAAGCTAATTTTAAGTAAAATCATGAAAATGTTGTTAGAAGAATATTTAGATACTTGAAAGGAACTTTGAGCTATGGATTTTGGTATAAAAGGGACAATAAATTCTCTTTGAAGGCTTATATTGATGTAAATTGGTCTGGTTGTGTAGATTATAAATGAAGTATAAATGGAAGTGAATTTGTTTTAGGAGACAAATTGATCCCCAGGGGTTGAAAGGTTCAACAAAAATGAAGACTCTATATCTTTATCTAGTGAAGAAGGTGAATAAATTGTTGTAGCATCCTGATCCACTCAAGTTATGTAGATGAAGAAAATATTGAAGGATGTCAAGGTGTTGTATGTTGAACCCATTCCTATCATGTATGAAAATACAAGTACCATAAACATTTCAAATAATTTAGTAATGCATTCAAGGGTTAAACAAATTTCCATCTGATATCATTATCTAAGAGAAAAAGTTAAAAAGAAAGAAGTCATATTGGATTATGTATCCACAAGGGATTATATATTATAGACATTTTTACTAAGGAATTGACAAAGTATACATTTTAGTATCTTAGACAGAAGTTGGGGTTTATTTCCCATCCTTCTAATTAGATGCATAAGTTAGTGTATCTATCCAAGGGGAGAAATTCGAGGCATATATTTATATCTTGGATTGATGTGATTACTATTAGGGGGATCAGGTAGACCAATTGAAAGAAGGACAAGTATGAACATTTCAAAAGGAAACGTGAAGACAAATATATTTATAAAAATAGAAAAGGGAGATAAATCTTTAGAATACATAATGGATAGAACAATGACCCTTTGTACTTGATGTCAAATGGAGAGTTTGCGGAACAGTTACTTGTAAACTATTGCCATCAATGATAAATGGGCAGATTGCTTGCAAAATGTTTTGTCATTGATGTCAAACTAATATATAACAATATGTGTTGTCATCGTTGATGATGAAGATGATTGAGAAAAACTAAGATGATGATTGGAGTATGATGATGATTGAGTATAGTTGATAGGGGGAGATTATTTTATCTATTATGCTTGATATTGGAAAACATTATTGACATGTGTTTGAAAGATGACACTCAAGGGTTAATGATATGGAAAGATAAAAAAAATGCATGGGAACACTAGGAAAAGGGGACATGAAATCAAATAGAGGGTAAAACACCTCCCATTTTCAAGTGTTATGGCTCATTAGGAAGGGCATTGCTCCATTAGGCCCAAATATGGATTCAAGCACTAATTGAAACAAGTTGTCTTTCCTTAAAGAGGGTTTGACTTGAAAAGTGATAGATGATTGTAAAATAGGAAATATAAATGCAATGAAATAAAAGTTCACTTGGTAAATAATAGAGATCTTGTTGTTTTCTAACTACCAGAGTCCGGAAACTGGTTATAACTTCAGATCTGAGCTCTATAACCTGTTAATTTTTTTTCCTGAAAATCCTAGGCTAAACAGGAGGGTATAGAATGGCTAATATGTTCTATACCTGGGCACAGAGCAGCTAAAACATTGTGTACCCTAGGTTTTGGGCTTAGATTTTCTCAAGAGCTCTATTAGGGTTTGCACTTTCCAGATCTGTAATTGTACGTCTGTAATCGATTTGTGCACATAAAAAGATAGGGAAAAGGTTGTCTAAAGGGTTTTTCTTTGGTCAAAGCCATATTTAGGAATCAACCTTGAAATATGAAAGAAAATTGCATGAATGTAAATCATGTCATGTAAACACAAAGCCAAATTATTGTGTTAATGTGCTTACCCTCATGAAAACATGAATGTATTGCTCAAATTCATGAAGAATGCTTGTAGATGCATCTTGAATATATATTTTGACCTTGTGAATGGAATGTAGAATCAAGGATTCCTTCACATATGATTGGATCTATGAATGTCATTTCTAGATCTTGATTGTTGACATGCTTGATAACACTTGCAATAATGGAGAGAGAGAGAGAGAGAGAGAGAGAGAGAGAGAGAGAGAGAGAGAGATCTTCTTGCTTGGATAGAAAAGATTAATCCATGATGCAGGAGAATTCTTTGGTTGTTGGCAATCTTGCATCACCCAAAAATATTTCCCTTTCAGTTTGTTCTTAGTTTTTTTTTTCAGTTAGCAGTTATGTGTTTCTAGTAGTTTCGTTGGTTTTGGACCGTTAGTTGCTGTGAAATTTAGGGAGTGTTCTAGACATCATGTTTTACCTATGTCTAGGATTGCACATCATTTGGATACTTCATTGTGGAGATATTAAATATTCATGGTCAGCTTAGAGTGTTCTTCATGTTCTAACGATCAGTTGAGGTTTTTCAATCTCGTGAAGAATTTTCCTGATCGGCGAATCTTGGTGACTCATATCTCGATGTTCTTGGATCTTTGGTTGATGTCTCTCTTGGATCGTGCATCATTTCTACATCTTGACATTAAGATCTTTATGATTTGGGTCCTGACCTATATTGTGGTCTTATATTTTCTTACTCTTGAAAAATATAATTGATTTGGTCGACTTATGAGTTGTGAAGGCTCTATATATTGAGGCTCTTGATCTTTGTTTAGGTAGTGGTAGATGGTAGTTCCCAGGAGATAACCTTGGAAGGTTAACATTAGGATTTAGATACAGATTTTGGTAGTAATCAGGCATGTATGTCGAAATTCTATAAGTTGCATGACGTAGGCCAATGTGCTATAAATATATGATTCTATGATATGTGAAGAACTGTTATGGCACATCGATTGTATATTCTTGTTTCTGAGTTTTTTGATTCCATTGTGTTGACTCTTTCTACATGGTTGGACCATCTTCATTGGGGAAACTCGTCCCATGACTGCACCAAGTGGTATCCAATCTCGTGAATTATTTTCCCAATCGGTGAAGCTTGGTGATTCATATCCCGATGCTCTTGGGTCTTTGGTTGACATCTCTCTTGGATTGCGCATCATTTCTACTATTGGAAGTAATGGGAAGTGTGTACTGAGAGGGGAGGGGTGAATCAGTATCTCAAAATCTTTTGTATCCTTTAATCAATTAACCTTTGTGTAACCAATTTTATATCCATTCATCTGATCTATACTATCTTGATGTGAGTTATATCAATTCATAAACTTAACATACATGTGAACATTTGTAGAAACATTCATGAAAGTAATTGACACATAACATATGATATGATATCACAGAAAACTCCTATTAGGAAGTAAAAAATGCGGTGGGGATGGTTCCCACAAAATCTTCACTATCTACATATTGGAAGGGGCAGATTAAGGCTTACAATTTGATCACTTTTGATGATCTACCCGATTAAGAGTATCTGTGGAGACCTGCTAAAGTCTACTCAGTTAATATATTTATCAACACTATTGAGTGTGCACTCGGTTAAGAGATTTGTAGTTTGGACTGTTAAATCCACCTTCACACTTTGCTCCACTTGTTAGAATGATAGAAAATTACAATTTGACCTAGCAAATGCAATCTCCTATTGCTAATAGAGATCTATTTAATTTTACATGAATAGATTATCACCTAATGTGATTTAATAATACCTTTAATTCTCGGTAGCCTTTGTTCTTGGTTCTTGCTAACCAAATTCACCTTTTGTTGTTCCGGTTCTTGAAACTTTCAATCTGATCCATAGATGTGCTCGTAGGCTTCATTTTATCCTCTCTTCTATATTCACACATTTATAATGAATGATTGTATCATCTATTTATAAGATGGATTGAAATCATCAAGTTTCACGAAAAATAATGTTAACTCTAAGATCAGGTTTACAACTTTTACTTTATCTCCTAGTCTATGTGTTTTAAATTAGTTAGACTAATTAAAGCACTTACATTCATGTTTCTTGTCCCTAAAGAAATGAATTTTAAAAAAATCAAGATTCTATAAATAGAATAAGACTACTTTATCTGACGTGGAAGTTAGATCCACTTTTTGTGGGCTGCAACTGACTCTCGGTTTCTAACGATCGGTTATGCTCTGAAATCAGTTGACTGTCTTTCAGTTTTGTTCTCTCAGTTTTCTCTTTAACTGTCTATTTGGTTTGTACTATGTCCTACACATAGATTTCCTCTGTTGGGTTCCTTTTTATCCTTTTGACTTTGCATTTTCAGTGTACACACAAATTTGTGTGTTAGATTCTCTCTGTACTTAGTCATTTTCGGTGATCTCTTTATATCTGATTTTTTGTTTGCTCTTTTTCCTGTCTTTCGGTGTATGCTTACCGAAAGTGTTATTTGCATACTCATGGAAAATTAATGTCATCAATATCCCCCTTTGACATTAGTATCAAAAACTGATATGTGCAAAATACTAACAAAATGTTAAGTATGTACAACATATATAATCCTTAGTCATTTAATGACTCCCCCTATGTATATGCTGGTATATCATTATTTTTGGCAGTACTGTATAGTGCCTGCCTATCTATAGATATCATTTTCCCCATATGAATATACATATACATATCATTTTCCCATCTGAATACATATCATTTTCCATATATCATTTGCCCATCTGAATATATATCATTTGCCCATCTGAATATATATCATTTGCTCATCTGAATACATATCATTTTCCCTTTTTTTTGATATTAAGGGAAAAGTTCTATACCTTAGAACTTATCAAAAATGTGGGAGTGTGAAGACTTCATGTCTTCCATCATTTTCTCCCATTGTTCCTTCAAGTTCTCTAGAGCCATGTTCTCGAGTGTGATCTTGGAGTGCATATCATAGATGTTGTCTACTACAGACATCTCAAGGGTTTCTTTCAGTTGCCTTGCTAAACTAATGTGTTGTTGAAGCAGTGTTAGATTCGATAGAATTTGAGCTTGGAGCTCGGGGACTTCTTCCCTGAAGTGTGTCTCTACTTCCCATAGTTCCTTCCTTAACCTCTTTATTTCAATGATCTTCTCATAATGCAACTTAATTGCATTGTCTCCATCGGTGTTTAAGCTATTAGAACTGTTAGCTAGATTTGAATCTAACTTTGCTATGTTTTCACTATTCTCTTTAGTGAACTTTTCCAATGTGCTTAGTTGTTGAATCAAGGAAATAACTTTAGTTATAATTGGATCTAATTCAGTAATGAATTCTAAAAGCTTTACCTTATTGACTACCACTTCTTGGCTGATTTTCTCAATGAGTTTCTATTGGTACTTCAGCTCTACTCTCTCTTCTATTGCCTTCTCTGCATCAATGTTTTGAGTGGTAATTTCTTCGGTGAGAGTGGCTAATTGATCAAGAATTGGCTTATTTTGATCAATATCAACATTGGGAACAATCTAGTGCAAGATTTCCCTAGTTGTTTCCAGTACCATTGAGTCTCGGTGTTGTTTCCTTAGCTTCTCCTGTAATACCTTCCTTTGGGATTTTTCACCGTATTCTTGTAATGCTTCATAATCAAGTGTAGTTGGGTCACATTTTGGTATCTCAATGATTTCATCCAAAGTGACCTCCAACTTATTCTTCTTGGATTTCTTCTTCTTCTTTTGTGTAGCACTTGAGTGCAATATCATTGCCAATTTATTGGCTTTGTCCGTTGTGCTTGATGAAGTTACTTGTTGTGCTTCTTTTTGTTGTTTTGATTCGGTTTCAACTTCTTGGTTTTCTGTAGACATCTCCACATTAACCTTCACATTGTCGGTAGCAACTTTGTCGGTTTCCTCAGGAGTTCCATCTTTAGGTTTATCTCCTTCATCGATGTCCTTACCTTCATTTTTCTTTGTTTGTGCATCCTTTTCTGTTATGTCTGCATCTGCTTGTTTTGAATCTCCTCCTATAACCTTATCAGCATCAGTTACTGTGTGAGTGTCTTTGATGTCCTTATGATCATCGATGTTGTCTTTCTTTTCATCTTCCCCTGCATCCTTGGGAGTATCTTTTTTAGGTGACTTATCTTTTTCTTGAAGAATATTGATAGCTTGTATGAATATTGGCATGTTTCCTGGTATATTCACCTGTGCATTATCAATTCCAGTGTCCTGCTCATCGGTTGTGTCCTTTGTAACATTGACATCTTCATCTTTATTTACTTCTTCTATTGGGTCATCAGTTATGTCAATGATAGTATTGTCTACAATGTTGTCCTTTGTGGTGTCGGGTCATGTTTCATCTACAACATCCATATTTTTGTTGCCAGTTGTGTCTTGTTCTTCCTTGTCTAACTCAATAGATGTATCATCTTCTGTATCTTTTATTAAGATCTATTCTTGAGTTTCCTTATCAACATCTTTCTGTTGTAGGTCTTTCTTCCTCAGTAGGTCTGTTTATAATTTTACACCATTTCTTGTGGCTTTCTTGTTCAATCTCTATAAGCTTCCCTTCAAGAAATTTGTAGGCTCTCAACTTCGGTGAGAAATCCTTTTTGTGGTTCTCCATCATCTCATCAATTTCTTCCTTCTTGGATTCAGAAGGCATGAGAGTAAAAAGTACTCTTTCCCTTATTTCCTTCTCACTCTTCAAAGGAAATGTCCATCTAGAGTATAGTCTATCCAAGAGTTCCCTTGGTAAATTATTGCTTTCAAACTGAATCGGTACATATTTGAACTTGTACATCTTTGCTATGATGGCATATTCAAATTTTTTCTGATCTTCTAGATCTAGTTTCAACCATCTTCTAATCTTAGAATCTGTAATAGATCCTGAATTTGCAATAGATTTGCATATGTCATCAATGCTTTTTGGAGCTTTAACCTTGACATTTTCTACCTCTATAGCTTCATCTTGCTTGGTGTCTTCAATATCTTCTCGGGTTCTGATGAGCTTCCTTACTCTTTTGTTTGGCCCTCTCTTCTATGTGGACGCTTTCCTCTTGTATGTTCTTTTCCTTTCTTCAAAGGTGAAGGACTTGAATCCTTAGATGTTTGACTTCTTATTCTAGAAGTAGTTGTTTTCCTTGGCTTCTTGGTTGGTGGAGGAGGTGGTGAATCTGATTTTGTGGCCTCGGAGTCATTCTTCTCTTCAGCTTCACCAATAGGTAGTTGTCCTTCAGTTTCGTCCTCATTTTCAGCTTCTTCCTCCTGTTTGGTTTCTTCCTCTGTTACCGATAGTATCTTCTTAAGGTTATTGACCATCTTGTCCTTTTTCCTGACAATTTTATTAACAACCAGGCCAGATTTTATTCTTGTTTTGGTCTCCTGATAAGTTCCAAACTTAGGTTGTTTCTTATCTAATGGTTCACTTAACAAGACATCAATTGCTTTAGATGCTAGATCTATATTTATCTCATATTCTAATGGTTAAAGCCATGATGTCCTCAGTACAATAGGTTTAATATAGGTGTGGCATGTATCAACCATGAAATATATTTCATCTTTATACTTCTCAATGAGTTGCTCGGGGATCCTTACCCTCTTCTGCATTCAGTCTTTGAATACATTAAATTATTCATCCATGACTGTCTCAAAATTATCTCCTGGTGAGGCTAGGTGTTCACTGATCTGCATGGTGACAGGTTTTGTGCTATCCCATTTCACATTTCCTACAGATGGGAATGTTTATTGAAAGTAGAAGAAAATGTACATTATGAGTGAGCCAAACTTACATGTGTTTGACTTCATATTCCTTATAGTCTTCAAATTATCTTCTAACTTGTTCAGTAGAATTTTGGATAAGTCCAGTTGTGCTCCCTCCTTCACAATCTTGTAAGTTGTGTCTACTGCACCAAATGCTATGATGTTCATCCCATTGGCTTGAAAGAATTTGTAGCCTAGAACTCATGCACCGAAATTCATTTCATCATCGGTAATGGTGGAAGCCTTCAATCCTTTGCCATCCCATTTGGCTCCTGTAATACTTTTAGTCTCGGCCTTTGGTGGGTGCTTTATTTCTTTTACCTTCTCGGTTATAGGGTAACTGGTGATTGCATGGATAACATCTCAGGTTATCATCTTTGGTTCATCCATCCAAAGTTTATGATTGTGCATTCAGCTCAGTACTAACCGAATCCACTTGGTTTTGAAGACCTTTGGGAGTAACAGGGCATTAGTGAGCCCTTTCACTTCTATATGTTTATTCTCATCTTTCAAATTTCCATCTTCATTGCATATCTTCTTGTAAGCTTTTTCAACCTCTAAATCACCTATTTCTGCAATCTTGCAGTGTATAAATGCTCGAACATCCTCGATGAGAGAAACCCTAGCTGGTATTCGCGAGAATGCTCTAGCATCATCGGGTTGTGAGGCAACCTCAGGGTGAATCTTGTAGTTTGGTTCCTCGCATGCCTAATTCTTGATGAGCTTAAACTCATCCTTCTTGGTGTTCTTCAATTTCACAATTCTTGAATTTGTAGCCATTTTTTAGATTTAAGGCTTTCTGTGAAATGTGTGAAAATAGAGTTGTCAGTTGTTTGTAGAACTTACTGTATACACCAAGTGTTGTTTTTTATCTACTTTGGAGTGTTGGTGGTTGAGTTGTGGTCGCTCTGTGATCCTATTGCTTTTTGCTCAAAAATCGCTCTCGTCACTCTGCTCTGGTCGTGGTGAACAAAGATTTTCTTTTGTCACCCTTTTATAGCCATTTGACCTAAAAAGTGTGTCATTAATGCTTACCAACTCCTCGGTGTGTGAAGACGGAGTTCGTCGATTAAGACTTCAACTTCCCTTCGGTGGAAACATGACATTTCAGGGCAGTCATTATACCTCTTGCTTATACCGACAGGTTTTGGTATTGCAAACAACTTGTTCACTTTGCTCGGTTACCGACGAGGCTCGGTTTACACTAGCAAATTTGCTTTTAACCGACGCTTCTCAGTAAGTGTAGGCAGTCTCAGCTTTGAGTGTGTACCGACAAATTTTGGTATGTATGCCCGATAGCATAGTTATCACATATTTTAACAAGTAATACCATGATGCATCCAGGGATAACTTTAAGAAACCCCCTCCTTGGAAAAAGTGTAAAATCGTGGCAAATCATACATTAATTTAGGGGAAAATTTTTGTTGGTGATGGCAAATTTTTTTTCCAAATTAGGAAAATAATATAAAGGCGAAGGCGATTTTTTCCCTACCGAATGAAAATTCCATAAAATCCTGGTGAATTATAAATTAATGTGGGGGAAAATATATAATATATGAGGTGAATGATATTCTTTTGAAGAGAAAAAAAATATTTGTACTGGCGATTCTTATGTTCCGTTTGAAAATATATTTATTTTATTGGCTAATCTATCGTTAATTATGGGAAAAATAAATATTTTATTTGGCAATTTTCAAAAGATGGTACTCATCAATGCATCATGTGGGCCAACGCCAACTAATATTAAATGTCTTATTTGAGACCGTTTGATTATCCTAGATCAATGGCTGAAGTTTGATTTTGGCCCAATTTCTTGAAGGAAATAGAGATCTCTAAGAAGTCACCGGAATAATGACACGTAACATTGTAATTAATGTAATATCACATCTAGTGAATATCGCCTTTATTTTTTGCGAATATAACTGATCACACATGGACACAACCTAATTAGTAATATCCATTGTTTTATATTGTTAAATGTATTATTTGAGACCATTTGATCATCCTAGATCAATGGCTGAAATTTAATTTTGGGCTGAATTTTTGAAGGAAACGGACTTCTGCAGGAAGTCACCGGAATGATGACACGTATCAAGCCTTAAAAAGTGCATCGTAACCATGATCGTTGATTACTACCAGTTATTTGTTTACGTGGACGGTGGATAGTGCAATTGAAACTTGTAACTCATAACTCGAAAAGGAATAAATGCCTTGTCAGTGACATTCTTTAACTGCCATCTTTAACTGTCAATAGTACGCATGCATTTATGGGAAAGATTTACATGTAGATATGAAAGATTAAGGACACTGGATTTAAATCTCTCACACGCATAATGTATTTATGGAAAATGCATTAAATATGATTAAAGAAAGAATAATTATTAATTTCTAAGTATCTGTGATCACTACTATCAATCAAGGGGTCGGGGCTATTTATAGACAGTCTAGCTTCTTTCTTCTTCATTTTTCTTTTGGTAGATTAAGAGTCAGAGGTGCCGGTGGTAGAAATTATGCATATGGTTTTAAGGTTTAGGTTTTTAGTTCTTTAGGCTTTCGAGAATTAAAGATGGACACACCAATTCGTTTGAGATGCACATCCCTAGATGACCAGAGATCCTTTTTGGGCAATGTCTCGGAAGAAAACCTCACTTCCGTTTGTAGGGAGGTTGGTGGTGACGCTTTTATAAATTTTGATGTGTTGATGTTATTGGGTCGAGAGTTCCTTGAGAATGTTGACAGCTACCACGTCTACATGGACATTACGTCTTGGTTTTTTGTGTCTCTCCTTGACCTCGGAGGACAGAAGGTGGATATGATGATGTTGTTGAGGAAGGTTTTTAAAGAGAAATTCCTGAAGGATGATGTCAATGTTTCTATTTTTGCGGAATTAGGGGTGGGGATCCCTTGGCCAAGAGATATACACAAGCTGTTGGAGCAGGGCAGAAATGTGGCCAGACAACCCTTTCTGTTGAACCTCAATGATGAGCAACTAATGCGACATAGGAAATGGGCACGAATTGGGAGGGATTTTCTCTGGAAATGGTTTTACCTTGATGAATTCAATGAGTTGGATTACACATGGCTTGATGAATTCTTAGAGATTATCCTCTCTGGAAATTTCTACTCAGACGAAAGAGAAGATGAAGATCCCTGATTCCCTAGTTTACCCATTCCCATTACCCTGGTCTTTTGACAATGGACATGCAAAGTTTCACTTTTTTTTATACCCATAAGAAGTTGTCTAGTAGGTTTCTATTTTTACTGTACGATGTAATTTTATGAAAAAAATAATAAAAAATTTCCAAGTTTGTTTCAATTTTCTTTTTATGGGTACAAAAAATGATTCTTAGGCTTCTTTGTGATTATAATATTTTAATTTGTTTCTTTACCTGTGTATTAGACATTTAAGTATGCTTAAGCGATGGATTAGTACTTCCATTTTTAAATCTGAAGACTGAGATTCTAAATTTTTAAAATGATTAAGTTTCTTTATCAGTCCAAAGACAAAGCAAGTTTCTATTTTTAATTTGCCAATGTGTCATATCAATGTGTGATTATAATACAGATAGAAATAATTGAATTAAAATCTAAATTGGACTACACTATAAAACTAAACATTTATTAAATGTTATAACTAATAAGTTGAAGTTGTAATTTAAAATGATTAAGTGACACTCACACATGTCCTAGTGACATCAAATGACAAGCCAAAAGTTAATGGGACCCACGATAGTGCGATAGTGCCAGTGACCGTTGGCTGAGCACAGATCAAATGGCGTGCGGTGTATTTCGGGCCGAAAGGGAAAAGAAACCTCATTTTTTCAAACCTATTCCTGAATAATATAAATGAACTCAAAATCACAGACTCATAGAATAAGTATCACTTACCTTTGCCTCAAATTAAAATGCAGCAATGCAGTCGCAACTCGCCAATGCAGTATACAGATGCACTCAATAGTTTGAAACTTCACTATCGATCAAATATAGAGATATCAGAATGCTTTTATACTAATCCTTATTTGGCAATTCAGAGGGAGGTATTAGGTATACAAATATTTGGCAAGGCCCACGTAATCATAACATGTGTTTTGTTATTTCTGAGGTGATTATGGGTCGTCCAATACCTTCGCACGATTAATAAAGTTGGCTAAATTACGTTGGTTAGAGACACACATCTATAAAATGGTAGGTGAATTTGGGGCTGCCTATAAATATATATGTATAAAAATTTTGGCGAATATAGGCCGTTGATTTGGGGTCGCTTAGAAATTATAGGCGAATGTTTTAAATTTATGGGGACCAAAATTTATATTCCATTGGCAATAATGTGTAAGAAATAGAAAAATTAAATAAACCGATGGGCGATGGACCTGGGCTTTGGACCCAATATTAATAAATGTTGGGCGATAGGGTCAATCCAATATGTAAAAAATATTCATCAATTCAGGGGTCGCCGACATGCGACACTCACCAAATGGTGAATAATTGTCACTAAATTTTTCACTGGATGCATCCTTACTTATGCTAATTTGGTATTTTATCAACATAATATAGAACTGATGTAAAATAATAACTTGGGGTAATGTAGCTCCATACGTACTTGTTCTTCTTAGGTGGGGGTG
>MU224655.1:1670608-1693138 GCA_018584345.1 Thuja plicata | reverse complement strand
CACTGGATGCATCCTTACTTATGCTAATTTGGTATTTTATCAACATAATATAGAACTGATGTAAAATAATAACTTGGGGTAATGTAGCTCCATACGTACTTGTTCTTCTTAGGTGGGGGTGTGATGTCACCGGATCCATTGGATGGGGTGTCACCATTTGCATTGCTCGGTCCAGCTTCATCATTGTTTGAAGATTTTCTCCACATTTTGTCTCTTGTCCTCCAAATGTCTTCAATGGTATTTCCATTGGGATATGTGTTGGTTTCTGTCATTCAGGCTCTGCAGTCTTTCTTGAGATGACCAACTTTATGACAGTGTAAGCATGCCATTCCAGGGCTAGTCCAGCCTCTAGACTTTCTAGTCCACTGTCTCATACAGTTTGCAAAAATGTAACCAAATCTTCCACATGTTGTACAATTTGTCCAAGTGTTGTAATCCCATGCATACTAGTTACCGACTCTCTTTGGTTGATAGGGAGTTCCTTGACCTTTAGGCTTCCATGCTTGCCTTTTCTTTTTCCAGTATTCAAGAGTTGTGTGCCCATTTATTTTGCAAGTAGGACAATATTTGTCCATGTATGTTTTCTTCTTTGGTTGTTTCATCTCAGACTTATATTCATATGCTTTATGTCCTTTCTTGTTACATTTATAACAAAATCCTATGAATGAAGATGTAGATTTAGGAATACCTTTCATTTTTCCTCTGCATACATTTGATGTATGGCCTTTCTTTCCATAGTGATTGCATGTAATCTTTCTTGGTCTTGAATTTGTATAGACATTCTTTGGATCAGTTTGATTTGATGATTTTCCATTTTCAGTAAAACCTAGACCTATGTTGTTGTTGACTCTTCGTTGTCCTTCAAGAAAATCATCCATTCTTTTATTGCTTTCTTCAGCTTTCTTGATAAATTTCATTATGTTGCTGCTGAATTATTATTTCATGTTTCAACTTTTCATTCCCATCCCTTAGCTCACTGATAGCTTCTATTCTTTCAATGAGTTTAACATTTATTCTGTTTGCCTCTTGACTGATGAGAATAATCTGATTTGTAATCTCATGGTGATGCTCTGTAAGTATTTGTATTTCAGACTCGTTTTCTTGTAGCTTTTCTATAATCTTTCTTCTATCATCAATAGCTAGTGTTCTTTCTTGCTCAGCTTGTCTAGCATTGTTTTTGACATCAATCATCCTTACCATCTATGTCTCTTGACCGATTTGCAGAGATTTAACTTGTCCAACCAGATATAGATTGATTTTAGTTAGGCTTGTGATGCTTTCTTCTGATGTATCTAATGCTTTGCTTGAATTTGATCTGGTATCTCTTCCTCATGATAATCTGTCTCATTACAGCGAGATTCCATAATCTTTCTTTCATCTAATAGTTGTCTCATGTTGATTCTAGCTTCTTTATACTGTTCATAGAACATCTGAATTTCTAGCTTCTTATTTTCAATATTCTTGTTGAGTCTGTACGTCTCCATTATATGATCTTTTCTCTTAAGCCTTTAAGATTTTCCAAAGAAGGTACTTAGCTCTAATACCAATTGTTGGAATTAATGGGAAGTGTTTACTGAGAGGGGAGAGGTGAATCCATACCTCTAAAACTTTTGTATCCTTTAATCAATTAATCTTTGTGTAATCAATTGTATATCCATTCATCTAATCTATACTATCTTGATGTGAGTTATATCAATTCATAAACTTAACATACATGTGAACATTCATAGAAACATTCATGAAAGTAATTGACACATAACACATGATATGATATCGCAGAAAACTCTTGTTAGGAAGTAAAAACTGCAGTGGGGATGACACCCACAAAATATTCACTATCTGCATATTGGAAGGGGCTGGTTAAGGCTTACATTTTGATCACTTATGATGATCTACCCGGTTAAGAGTATCTGTGGAGAACTGTTAAAGTCTACTCGGTTAAGAGCTTTAGCAACACTGTTGAGTGTGCACTCGGTTAAGAGATTTGTAGTTTGGATTGTTAAATCCACCTTCCTTGAAAGTATTTTTACACTTTGCTCCACTTGTTAGAATGATAGAAAATTACAATTTGACCTGGTAAATGCAATCTCCTATTGCTAATACAGATCCATTTAAGTTTACATGAATAAGATTATCACCTAATGTGATTGAATAATACCTCTGATTCTCGGTAGCCTTTGTTCTTGGTTCTTGCTAACCAAATTCACCTTTTGATGTTCTGGTTCTTGAAACTTACAATATGATCCATAGATGTGCTCGTAGGCTTCATTTTATCCTCTCTTCTATATTCACACATTTATAATGAATGATTGCATCATCTATTTATAAGATGGATTGACATCATCAAGTTTCACGAAAAATAATGTTAACTCTAAGACCAGGTTTACAACTTTTCCTTGATCTCCTAGTCTATGTGTTTTAAATCAGTTAGACTGATTAAAGCACTTACATTCATGTTTCTTGTCCCTAAAGAAATAGATTTAAAAACAAATCAAGATTCTATAAATAGAATAAGACTGCTTTATCTGACGTGGAAGTCAAATCCACTTTTTGCGGGCTGCAACTGACTCTCGGTTCCTGATGGTCGGTTATGATCTGAAATGAGTTGATTGTCTTTCAGTTTTGTTCTCTCAGTTTTCTCTTTAACTGTCTCTTTGGTTTGCACTATGTCCTGCACGTTGGGTTCCTATTTATCCTTTTGAAATTGCATTTTCAATGTACACACAAAGTTGTGTTGTTAGTTCTCTATGTACTTGTCATTTTCAGTGATCTCTTTATATCTCATTTTCGGTTTGCTCTTTGTCCTGTCTTTCGGTGTATGCTTACTGAAAGTGTTATTTGCATACTAATGGAAAATTAATGTCATCATTCTACATGATCTTGGCATTAAGATATTTATGATTTGGGTCCTGGCCTATATTATGGTATTATGTTTTCTTACTCCTGGAAAATGTAATTGATTTCGTCAACTTATGAGTTGTGAAGGCTCTATATATTGAGGCTCTTGATCTTTGTTTAGGCAGTGATAGATGGCAGTTCCCAGGAGATAACCTTGGAAGGTTAGCATTAGGGTTTAGATATAGATTTATGTTGTAATCAGGCATGTATGCTGAAATTCTATAAGTTGCATTTTGCAGGCCAAAGTGTTGTAAATATCTGATTCTATGATAATGCGGAGATCTGTTATGACATATTGGTTTTCTATTTTTGTTTCTAAGTTTGTTATTTCTTTTGTGTTGACTCTTGTTGCATGGTTGCACCATCTCCATTGGGGAAACTCCTCCTATGAGTGAACAAAGTGGTATCAGATCAAGGTTGATGTTCATGTGTTAGAAAATCAATTTCCTAAGATTGTGAATCCCTAGAAGTTTTGTAGTGGGGTGGTAGAGTGTAGATCTGACATGCAACTGTAGAGGATTTGCGCAAGGGGATCACAAAGAAAATTGTTTCTAGTTGATAACTTTGTTTGTACTATTGAAAGCATATCAAGGGTGAAAAAATTGTCAATTGGGAGGTAGGATGCAAGTGTGTGTGATAGATCACCAAGTGAGAGGCAACTAGCACCTTTTAATTAGATTGTCAAAGCTAACACAGTTGCACTTGAGGATTGGAAAGATGTCGCCTTGAAGGATGAACTCTAGAAGACTAGAACAAATGATGGAGGACTTCTGAAATGAGATGAGAAATGAGATCAGAAATGTGTTGACTGGATTGTAAAGGAATCATGAGACTGAAGAAGAACATGAGGAAGTTGTTGAAGATCTTGAGACTGTAGATGCTAAGATCCCTACATATGAAGAAAGACTGTTGAGGGCTATGATGCAAGTAAGTAAAATTCATAGGATGTATGTTTCTACTTTCACTGGTTCATTACATCCCAAGGATTTGATAAATTGGATTGGTGAACTAGAAGACTAATTTGAGCTTGAAGATATCATAGATCTACAGAGAGTTAGGTTAGTACAGACTAAGTTGAAGGGTCATACTGCCTTATGGTGGAAAGAATTGTAGAAAGATAGAGATGAACATGGTGAAATGAAAAACACTAGATGGAGGGTGATGGTTTCTAGGTTGAAGGATAAATTCAACCCTGAGGATTATGAATTAGAATTGTTTAAGAAATTTTAGAACTTGAAATAGAAGGACATGAGTGTGAAGGAATACACCAAAGAATTCTATAATATGACTATCAGATCTGGACACCAAGAGGTATCTAAGGAGAAGGTGGCTATATATATTAATGGTCTAAAATTTAATATACAGGATGAGCTAAGTATGTTGAGGATTTCTAGAATGGATAATGCTTATCAATATGTATTTAGGACAAAAGATAAGTTGAAGAGAAGACAGGGTAATCCTAGAGGAAAGGAGAATCAAGCAATTAGCAATGGAAAACAGAAGAAAACCATTGAGGTAAAACCTGATTAGGAGACACTTAGGAGAGGGAATGGTAGCAAGGAATTTAAAGGTACTTGTTTCAAATGTGGTGGCATAAGACATAGAGCTTTTCAATGTTTTGAAGGATATAGTAATAACTTGGGTAGACATAATCGTGTGGCACATGAGGAGAAGACTACTAATGAACTTGTGAAAGATATGACAGAACCTGAGATGGGAGAATCTCTTATGCTTAGGAGAATCATATTTAGTGAGAAAGAACTTGAACATTTACAAAGGAGGAATTTTTTTAGTACTATTTGCAAATCAGGAGGCCAATGTTGTAAAGTTGTCATGGATAGTTGTAGTACCGATAATTTGGTATCAAAAGAGATGGTGCATAAGCTTGTATTGAAGAGGCTTAAACATCCTTGTCCTTATGGGATAACTTGGTTTTCAGATGATCATAGGGTGGAGATAAAAGAGCATTGTTTGGTCAACTTTAGCATTGGGCCATGTACATTGATGAGGTATTATGTGATGTGATATCTATGAGTACTTTTCATGTTATATTGGGTAGACCTTGGAAATTTGATAGGGGAGCTATTCATGATTGAAAAAGAAATTTGGTCACAATAGAGAAGGATGGACAAAAGTTTACTTTGGTTCCCTTGAAGGGGGAAGAGAGGAAAAGTGCAAGGAATCTGAGCATGGTAAAGAGTTACTGTTCAGAGAAGCAGAATACAGAGGTTGGTATGGATTAGGAGAAGGATCTTGAAGGTAGACCATAGAAAAATTTGGTATCAGACTGTAAGAAGGGTGAAGTAAAGAAACATAAAACCTTGGTTGCTGATCAGATGAAGGCTTGTAGCAGAAGGAATTCAGTTGTGCGAAAGAAGGGAGTTAGTGGTAAGAAATCTTTTATAGATGTGAGATATGACATAGTAAGTGCAGAGCAGAGTAAGCTGCTGGATCTGACAGAAGATGGATCAGAAGTGCAAAGATAGAAGGTTGCAATTAAAGAGGATATTTGGATCAAGAATGAGCATGGGATTTATGTCCCACATCCTGTCAAATGTTCATAAGTTTCTCTTATGGAACATTTTCTACTCACCAAGGGCGTCTAATGCAGGAGCATCCTTGGGTCTTTGGAAATCTTGCATCACCCAAAAATATTTCCCTTTCAGTTTGTTCTTATTTTTTTTTCAGTTAGTAGTTTTGTGTCTCTGGTAGCGTTCCTTCGTTTTGGATCATTAGCTACTGCAAACTTTAGGGAGTGTTCTGGACATCATATTTTACCTATGTATGGGTTCACACCTCATTTGGATATTTTGTTGCGGAGATATTAAATATTCATGGTGATTTTAGAGTGTTCTTCATGTTCTAATGGTCATTTGAGGTTTTCTGATCTCATGAAGTAATTTCCCAATCGATGAAGCTTGGTGACTCATATCTCAATGTTCTTGGATCTTTGGCTGACATCTCTCTTGGATTGCACGTCATTTCTACATCTTTGAATTAATATCTGTATGATTTGGGTTCTGACCTATATTATGGTATTTCATTTTCTTACTCTTAGAAAATGTAATTGATTTGGCCTACTTATGAGTTGTGAAGGCTCTATATATTGAGGTTCTTGATCTATGTTTACGCAGTGGTAGATAAAAGTTCCTAGGAGATAACCTTGGAAGGTTATAATTAGGGTATAGATATAAATTTATGTTGTAACGGGCATGTCGACTGAAAGTATGTAAGATGCATTTTGCAGACCAATGTGATGTAAATATTTGATTCTCTTATAATGTGAAGATCTGTTATGGCATATTGATTGTATATTCTTGTTTCTGAGTTTTTTTGTTTCCGATGTGTTGACACTTGCTGCATGGTTGGACCATCTCCATTGGGGAAACTCCTCTCATGACTGTACCACTCCAACTTGAAGAAGATTGTCTTGATATGATTGAAGAAGAATGTATTGGCTTGAAATCTTGAATTCACCTTGAATGCTTGAATGCTCTTGAAAAATTGATCATAAATGATTTCACTTGATAGCTTGAGTATGGTCTTGATATTGATTGTGAATTACCAAAATGGGGAGTGGTGTAGGGCTTATATACTTTACTCCATCATTTTGGGATTCAAAATTGATCCAAGCCGACCACTGAGATAGATTTCCCTCCAAAACCCTGACATAGAGCCCCAGGCCCAATTTGAGCCCATTTTCAAGGGTACACAATGACTAGAATGTTATGTACCCAGGTGCATAGCATTTCAGCCACTATGTACCCTAGAAAATATTACCAAAATGGGTCCAAGGCATCGGGATGATAAGAAAAGGGGTGAATTTGAATTACAGGTTGTCGCGACCAATCATAACAAACAAAAAGACCTCAAAATCACTAAAGTAGAGGCTATAGGTCATAATAGAGCATCCAATAATGGGTGCTAAATTTGTAGGGACGATACAACATGAAAGGAGTAGCAGATATGGAAGGAGAGAACATTTCATTAGTAGATATAGAGGGAGATAACATTGCATGATATGGAAGGAACAAATATTTCTTTCCTCTCTCCTGGTCTCACATGTAACGCAATGATAAAAACATGTTACAATGGAGATTAGATGTTTTGAGATGAGATGTTTTGAATAGAAGTGATAATGTTTCTAGAAATTTATGGTCTCTAGAGAATTGATGTAGTGAGTATTTATAGAAGAGTAATTTTTAGAGACCCCAAAAGAATGCTTTGCATTCATCTACATTGGATTTTTTGGTCTTGTAGTTTTCAACACATTGTGTATTATCTGTGTACACTACACTCTTATCTTTTCACATTTTTGGTTTTGCAATTGATATGGTTGGTATTTGTAGCTAGTTGAAAGTCAATTATCTATCAAAGTTAGTTTGTAATTTCTTTGTGTTTATTTCCAGTGAATTTTTAGGTGTTGTGGCTTTGAAGACATGTTTATAATGTCTATGTTGTGTCTCAGTTCATTTTTAGAAGTTGGTGTTGTCTGCACGAAGTGATAATGATGATTTGTGTATGTTTGTCTCTTTAGGATGAAGTTTTTTATCATTTGTGTTTTGTCAGAAGTGAGAATAAGTAAGAAGGATTTTAGGATGCTTTTAGATGTTCAAGAAAAATCTTGGTGTGCTCTACATGTTTCTAGATTCTATTTATTGATGCATCGTGTCTGTTTCACTATAACTACTCTAGATCGGCCGTCATAAAGTGTTTTTTAGCTGGTGATGAATTCTTGTGTGTCTTCACCTTGTTTGAATATGGTGCTGCATTGATTTTGGGTCATATCTTAGTGTGTGAGAATCCGTATTGAGACTATTCATCTCAAAGATATGTTTTGGGTCAACTAGTGATGCATTGTTTCATGTATCTACACTCTGCTTTGTCACCAACCATGGAAGATGTTTGACAGCATGTGAACTATTTCTGAAAATAGTGAAGAATTAATTATGATATTTTTAGGTCCTCTCTATCTCTTGGACTGGAGCGCTTTCACCACTATTATATATTTTAGTGGTCGACTTGATAGGACCTATTTTTGTCCTCAACTCCAACCGACTTAGTTGATGTTTGCAATAAAGAAGATGGTATATATAGAAGATTAAATTGATGCTAATTGTGTGCAAGAGTGTGTGGATCAAATAGAATTTAATGTAGAATGTAAGCTACATATTCAAGGAAGAAATAATAGGCGTTGATAGAAAATGAAGTTGGTTGCTTGGGGTAGAAATCCAAGGACAAATTCATGCTTGGAAATTTGTTGGAGTTTGTATGCTTAATTCTTATTTATCTTGATTCATATGTTCATGTACCTTGCTTAAAGATAGTGAGTATACTCTACAATTTTTGTATCTTTCCTTAAGGTAGTATTTCTCAACCTACAAGTCCTTTTGTATATTTCCCTAAGGTAGTGCACCTTATTCTAAAAGTTTGGAGAGCAGTGAGCCTAAAAAAATTGTAATCTTCAACTTTATATATTGTGAGTTAACTCTCACCATGGGGTTTCCATGTAAATTTGGTGTTCTCTAATGCATAGTGTTCATTTCTTTATCTTTTTATGCTGCTACTCACAATAAGGATTAATTGACTATGATATTGAATTAAAATTTGAAGTGTTTGATTTGAGACTAATTCACCCCTCCCCCCTTAGTCTTTGGGTGTGTTCAACACCTAATGGCATTGTCGATATTGGTGTTAGGGCCTTTTTTCCCCTACTCAGTGCTACAGTCACATGGGTGTCTAAGGCACCAAACTCTAAAGGTTGATGGCAAGGTTGTATAGTCTCTCTTTTCATCCTTTGTATGGAGGGAGATGGTTGGATTTGTAATGGATATATTCATGATAGTTGTTGTTGTTGGGGTTATTATTGAGTCCTTCATGCCATCTTTGATTGTATCTTTTCTCTACTTTGGAGAGGATTTTTGTTCCAATGGATTTGCATCTTTGCATAATAATTCCATCTCCCTAAGTTGTACTTAAGGAGGCATTAGTGTAAATAAGGTTATGCACCTAACTAGTCATTAATAGGGACATATTCACATGTTAGCTTGGGTCCTATGCACGTCCTATGTGGCATCTAGAAGTTAGTTATAATGGGGTCATGTAACCCATATTTACTTTTAGTTTCATAGACATTTAATATTTGCATTAGGCATTTAATGCTTGTGTCATGTTAGTTGTTCATCCTGCATAACACATTGTCTTTATAAACAAAGCATCCAATTGTATATTTCATATCCTACCTATATTCAATTAATCACCCTTATTATGTAATTTATTCTTGTAATTCTATCTTATGTAAGTGTCTTTTTTGTCTTGCATGGATTCTGGAGGGGTTGAGGAGTCACCTATTTACTCCTACAACTCCCTCTAGTCTATATTAAATCTCATTGTGCCTATCAACACAATCCTTTGTTATGCAAAATGTGCAAATGACAAGAGCATATCACAAAAGGTCATGTTGATAATAGAAAAAAATCACAACAAAAAGGTTGGGTGATGTTGTTTAACAAGCGCCACAACTCACTCCTACATTAATTCAAAGGAAATTAGAAATTCATCATAAGACATATATTTAACATATGATATAAAATTTGAATTAAATTTATTTATTACAACAAAACTATAAATCATTGCACATCAATATATTAAATCAAAACAAAAGTTGTTATCTCTTCTCAATTTCTTTAAAACCAGTTCTACTTACAATTTATATCCATTTTCATCATTTATTATTTAATTACTTCAATATGTATTCTACAATGACATGCATATTATATGAGGTAAGTAAAATTTGTAAAAGAAAAACATCAGACAAATTTAATTTAGTTTATTTTTACAAAGCAAAATTATATTTGATTTATTTTTAATTGCCTTATTACTATCAACCTTTTACAGATTTTATATGAATTTAAATATACTAATTAGAAACTAAATATAAAAGCATTATATTTACACAACTTAAAAGCTATATTTATACAACTTTACAAAATTAAAAGTATTATGAGTACTTTATAGTCAATTTGTTCTTATTTTGTATAAGGACAAGACAAAACAATGGAATCTCCCTTTAGAAGGGACCCCCTCTCCCCCCATTCAAACAACATTTGCCATATAAAAGAGGAATATTAGGTGAGTTGTTACATAGATGTAGTGCTCAGGGCCTTTTCTATATGAAACTAGGGATACCTATTCTTCCAAATTAGTAGTATTATTTAGACAATCATACCCAATTTGCAATGAATGACCTCCCTTATGTATTTGTCCCATTGACCCAATCTCATCATCCTAACCATTGAATTTATACACTTTCTTAATAGCTTTCAATTTGTGCAATGATGATTGTCCCCCTTTTTATACTTCAATGGAAAGAAAGTTAGAAACAAGAAGGAAGGAGGAAAAAAACACACCACCTTCCATGAGCTTCCGTGGAAACCCACAAGGGGAACATATTATTTGCCACGCATGAGAGTATTGAAAAGCAAAATAAATAATTAACATATTATTTGCCACGCATTAGAGTATTGAAAAAACAAAATAAATTAATTATTTAGGGATGCCATTTTCCACGTCTATCTCATGTAAAACATTGAAACCCTAAAAAGATTGACGGATATTTCGGAGTATTTTATTTCTATATTTTAAGAGGACCAAAAATTTGTATTTTAAATCAAATGACAAGTGTTGATTGGGACATTACAAGTAAAATAAAGCGAAAACATAACGCCAAAATAGTGGTTGATTTATTTTAGCTTATTTTATATTTTAAATAATAACTATAGGTGGTAGGATGATGTGGACTTTACAGGTAAAGTAAAACCATTAGTGGATGAAGTTGAAATTATTCTTATTTATATATGATTATTTATGATGAAATGCTTCTAAAGAATCACGCCAGGGCTTAAACCAATGTGGATAATTTTGTTTTTTTATACAGACATATTATAAATTCAATAATGTCGGTAATAGTAAAATCCGTGAGATTATTGGCCATATTCTTCCACCAAATTAAATTAAAAAAAAAAAAAAAAACTTAGGGGAGTGTTGAATTGATAAAATATATTATTTTATGTGTAAAAAAAGAGAGAGACATTCGAAAAAAGTCATGCTACATTGCTTCTAATTGGCTGCTTTTAGACTTTTTAGCCTTATACTTTTGTAACTGCAGATTTATTCAGTATGAAAGGTGCTCTTGAAAGAGAGTTGCCAATGGGAACGGAATATTATTGTTAGATGCACTTGGTTGATTTTGTACTATTTTTCAACTTTTTTCCTCCTTTTTTTCCCCTTCTATCTCCCTTCTCTATGATTCAAAGAGGTAACCTTCTTTTTAAGACTCAAAGAGGTAACATACGTGCATGTAATGAGTAAAGTATTGTTGAGTATGTTAGTGTAAGAGATTATGTGTATTATGTATATCTATTATTTTGTGTTATGTTGTTTAGGTAGCTTTGATAGGTATTTAGTATTATCATTTAAATTGATTTATTTGGTATATTTTTCAATTTTCATTTTTGAATTTATTAGTTAGATCTATTATATATTTTGTTTTAGTTAGGGCTGATCCAAATCTATTTGATTTCTTCCTTTTTGGTTAAAGAGAGACCCACATTTTTTTTCCATGAGGTAGATCATCAAGCTTGGAATATTCAAGGGTAACTTTAATATTGCAAATAATAACAATATGACAAAGTATACCAAGAGGATTTTATATTTACATTTGGCTCACTAACATATGTATCTCCAAATCTTACTCACCACTACTATGTATAAGTTGAAAGTAGGAAAGCACATTGATTTGGGGTTCTAATGTGGCAAGAGAAAGTAGACTGGTTTGATGTCTAGAGGACTACTTTTGAGGGGAAAGTGTCATGAACGTGGCAATTATATTTCTAGAGTGAGTTGTGGCATTCATAATGTGGGGGTTCACTCTTGTGATTCTGTGAATCTTTGTAGAGTTCTTAGTGAACCAAGGGATAACCTACCCACTCTTGTGAATCTTTGTAGAGGTGTGATAGTGGTGATCTAGTGTTGGTTCTCATAGTTAAGACTTGCATAGCATCAAGCTCTTAGTATCATTTTTTATAGAAACAAGTCAAGACAAAAAGGTTTCCATTTTTTAAAATGCATTAAGATGTGCTGAGATAATGGTATTTCACCGATCATTCTCTTGTTTTTTCTTCTTATATGGTTTGAGCCTATTGATTTATTTATTAAATTTAAGATTACATAGGTTATCCCTTAGTTCCCTCAAAGTATATTATATCTAAAAAAAATATTCTAAGACATACATGTGAGAAGTTGAATGTGATCAAAGGGGAGATAATACGAACATGAGGATCTCTTAAGAATTAGGATAATCTTGATTTATTCAGAATTTGTGTCCATTAATTTTTCTTGTTTAAGTTTGATTATCTATTTGAGTTTGTCCTAGTTGAATAATTGATCATTGTTTTCTTGATTAAAGTTGAGTTTGGATCCTTTGCCTAGAGGTTCTAAGTTGTGGTGTGAAGCTTTGTTATTTTTCATTAAATGAATATTTTGAATGAATTGAATGCTAATAAAAGAAATGTTAGAAACTAATCTAATGCTAAAATAAAAATTAGTTTAAATTCTAAAATGATAATAACAGTCCTCTTTGGGCCCTTATTTTAGTTTGTCTTGTATTCCATATCATATCAAGTTGATTTGGGGTTCTATCCTATTTTAAATTTCAATGCACTTAATTCCCTCACTCAAATATCATTGATCCTAATATAAGTTCTAGATCTTATATCAAGGCCCCATTATCTCACTTCCTTGAAAATTTAGACCAATTTTTTGGGGACTATGTAACTTAGCCACATATTTTGATGTTTATTGGCTAAAATTTTGGGAGAGTAATGTGTTGGCCTTAACCTTATTAGATCTAGTCTCAAAATTGGGATATGAAAAATTTAAGTTAGCAAAAATAAAAAGTACCTTGAGAAACCTATATAAGGCATCACTCCTAATTCATTTCATCATCTCATCTACAAGTTTCATCTGAAGAGAAAATATTCTTCCTCAAAAGTAGATCTAAGTTCAAGGATCATCAAGTTACAACAAGGCATCTTCAAGTATATTTTCATGATAGATCTTGTGATGATTTATCATGTCATTCAATCAACACTATTGGAACCATCTTTTTTTTTCTAGGGAGTCTTGTTATCTTAAAGACCGAGTAAGGTATTTAAGATAAACCTAAGTCATAAAATCTTAAGCCTAGAACCATAAACCCCTATGTCTAGGCCCTAGGTTATTTTTCTTTTTAAGATCTATATTCTTTTTTTTTTGAGCTTTTTTCCTAGGTTACTAGTCACTTAGGTTACAACTTATATCTTCCATTATGTCTGATTGAGCAGTCTCCTCTTTTTAGGCTACCCTATTCCCAACTTGCATTTATTTTCCCTTAGATCTTATCCCTGTGTTTTATTTTCCTTAAGTACTAAAGTCTTTGCCCCATGTTCTATTTTCTCAGCTAAGTTTCAACGTATATTTATGGCCTTGTGCTCTTAAGCCTATCTTTTGACATAGGTTTAATGATTATTTTAAGGTACTTTGTACTACATGGAAGCCTTTAGCTTTCACACTATCTTTTCCACTAGAACTCAAGCCTCTGTTAGAACCCTTCAGAGGCTTTAGTAGTCTAACAAAATCTAATGTGGCGGGTGATTTAAAAATTATCTTAAACTCCGTTGGAACCTTTTTTCCCGTTGGAAATCTTCCAACGCTCTAGCAAGCCAACAAAACAAGAATGACATCCTACGTGGATTAACATGTGGTTTCCACTAAAACTCAAGTCTCTATTGGAACCTTTTAGAGGTTTTAGTGCCCAAGCAGAAGAAGGATGAGTATCAATATGGGGGCTAATATGACATTCAAGGTGGCAAAATTTGGTCACAAGGGCTTCACTTAGTGAGCCTGGGTTATAGCATTTGTGTATTTGGCATAATAAAGAACACCCCTATTTTTAAAAAAATTGCCCCAAACTCCATTTTTTACACCCCCTCCAATAACCCCCGCACCCCCAATCCCTGCCCCTAATATAGGCAATATATTGCCCTATTTTTTGCCCATTTAAAACCCCCCAATATGAATGCACATGGTATTGTATTGCCCCATTAGTGAAGACCCTGCGTATTTGGCCTTTTGTTGGAACCTTTCCAATATTTTAATGCTCTAGTGAAAATATGAAAGTAGCTTAAGTGGCATTTGTGCAGTGCCCATGTACTATTCAAAGTAGTTTATGACTTACATTCTGCTGAGAATGCTTCAAAAGAATGGTTAAAATAATGATGTGGCAAATTCCTGTTGAGATTTCTCATTTTGTTGAAATGTTTCTAATGTTCCAACAAGACAATAAAAACATGACACATGGCATTCTTTGCAACCTCAAAAGAGGACCAAGATGAAGAATTTTTTAAATTTATTAGGAATCGATGATCAAATTTGATTTATGACCGAAATTCAAAGTTGATTTAGGCATTCTCTTTCAGAGGTTAAATGCACATGAAATAGCATTAATGGTGCAAGCCTACATGACATAAAATCAATTTTTTTGATTAATTTGGCATGATTTCTGAGGGTGCCAGCAAGAAGTTGAGTCTATTTTCCCTTTTTTTCAGAATTTGTCCCAATTGACCTAAACATTTTAAGCACTTAAAGATTGAATCTTATGAAGAGTTAGTAATAGGAAATGCATTACTAAAATTCTAGTTTCCAAAAATGTAATTTATTATAATATCTATATGATATAAATTGATTTCACGTAGGCATTTACAAATACCATTGTTTAAATGTCACCTTTACAGGACCTTCCATACCCGTGTACAACAACCATAATTTGAACTAAATGAAAGTATTTTTTTTAATCCTTTTGGGATATGATTTGTAAGACACTCAAGATTTATGAGCATGTTTTTGTAATTTTCTTCTGAATATTGTTTTTTCTACTATTATTTTACTGCGCATAATTTCTATTTTGAAAACCCCTCGTGTACGGCAAGCATAAGTTGACCTAAACTCATCATTTTTTAGTTTTTTTTCAGAGTGAAATTATTTATAGTTTGATGTCATAATTTTATTTTCAAAAAATGTGAAAAAATTAAACTTATTAAAAATAAGAAAACTTATTATTTCACACTTATGGACATGTTTCATTAGAAATTATTTGATAAATAGAAAAATTAGTCCAATTGAAAAAATAATTTAAATCTACAAATTTATATCTATAATGGGTTTAAATTTTATGAAAATAATCTCTAGAAAACATCTTCTACCAAAAGTGGGTTTCACGTTCAAAAACTTCCACTAGAAGTGGACTCAACTTTTTGCACTTACCACTAAAGAGATATCAAATCAGAGTGCATTGAGAATTAAGAACACCTAAGAAAAACATGATTTCCAATGTTCCAACAAAGTCTAGAACTTTTCTAGCTTGAATATTTTACCGTCATAAAGTTGTAAATCTACCATAGCCTTTATTTTCAATTCAACTTGAGAATTTTTGGGGGTTCTTAAAGTGTCAAAATTGTGTGAATTCCCTTCTTTCCAAATCTATTAAACATTAGTTTAAGTACCAATTTGTCAAAAAGACATAGTTTGATCTGACCCTACCATTAAAGTGATTAGTATGTTTATAAGGCCTGTATTTTTTTTAAATCTCAAAACCCTGGTCTGTAACTATGGAAAGCACATCCAAGGAGCTATTTAGGTCCAAGAGGATAGGGAGTTCAATGATGACATAATTTATCAATTGACTGACTCACATAAGAGACCTCGAAGGGTTCGTTTATCAATTTTGATAGATTCGAGGATAGTTAGAGAAATTATCATAACACCATCCTTCCAGTAAGTGGATACAATAGCTTCAAAAACCAATTGTAAAAATGTATGAGAAAAAATCATGTTTGCAACCCATGGTGATTAGGGATGGCATGATTGGTAGTGCCAAATGTGTTTACCAATGTTGACCTAGTCAAGTTAATGGCAAAAAACTACGTGCCAAAATAATTTACCATCTATACAGGAGAATGAAAGTCTATAGTTGTGTTGAATAATGCTTATATTTACAAAGTTTTTATGATGGATCCAAAGTGCAACATAAAGTTTTATCTACCTAGACTTTCCCAATAATACAAAAGGCTCTGATATCATTATAGAAGCAAGAAAAATCACTTCCACCAACCTAAGGTTAATAACGAGTACCCCAAATTGTTGGCATAAACAAGGAGCCATTTCACTATGAAATTTTTGTGAAGCACGTTCATATTACTTTGTTATATGTTGTATTTTGGGCCACAATGATAATTTGTTAATTCTCGTAAATTTTATGTTGTTGGCATTGATTGTCCAAGACAGGGATAATAATAAGTTTTTCTACTATGCTTCATATCTAGAATACCACCTAAGCAAGTCTCTGGCAAGCATAAATAAGGGCAACTCTATTGTCAATTTTAAATGATAATCATTATTTGTGCATATTTTATTATTCCAAGGTGTGGAAGCCACCTATAAAATTAAGGACCACTAACTCACCAAACATGTTGCTTCTAGTCCAAGAATGAGCATACATTTGGGACAACTATCCATAAGCCAATTATTTTCACTCTAAGGAGTATTTTGCTAAGGAAATTTCTAAAGGTCTAGGTCAGTCAATTAATATTATATTATGGACACAATCAAGAGATTCTTGAGGCTTAAGGACCTAGATATGAAGCTGAAAATAAGTCATAATTGGGAAGATTGGTGTTAGTTTGAAGAAGTCATGGTAATTAAGGTATAAGGATTCGAGGGATCCCCTCATCGATTGCTCAAAACGGTGCTAAATGGGTTGGCCTTTTTGGAAATAGTATGGCAAATAAATGAATGAAATATGATTCATTTCAAAGGTTTATAAGAAAAAACATCATTTTTACGCTCCACTATGTTGTTGATTTCAAAGTTACTGCAAAAAAAAGCACTTCAGTAATTAAGTCTAAATTGGATTATTATAGAATGCCTCCAATAGGAGGTAGATGGCCCTAAAAAATTCATCCATCAGATCAAATTGGTCATTAAGAATTTAGACTATGATAATGATGTCTCCCTTCTAGAAGTCATTATTAGGAATTTCCCTAATGAAGGACATGCCAAAAGAAAAATTGATTTATATGAAGCCATTTTATTTGCAAAAAAAGATAAGGAGTTTAATCCTTCTTATAGAGGGGCATACTCAAAAATTGAAGACCCAGTTGAAAGAATAAGGGTCAATAATTGAAAATGAGACTAAATTATTGAAAAAAATGAATAATTTGTTATTTGAAAATAAAATAAACTTCTTATTGATTTTTTTTTTTCAAATTGAACACATGAAAATTAATTATATAAATTTGAAAAAACTATGTTAAATATGAAATTGAAAAACACATATAAAGATTCGTGCACAAAATTAGGACAAAATATTGAAATACACAATTCCAAATCTAGAACTAAAAAAGGCATAGCTATAGATTTTTACACATGGGTTATAACAAAATATTGAATAAATATTTGAAAGCAAACAAGTCCTGTTTAGAGAGAGAGAGAGAGAGAGAGAGAGAGAGAGAGAGAGAGAGAGAGAGAGAGAGAGAGAGAGAGAGAGAGAGCANAGAGAGAGAGAGAGAGAGAGAGAGAGAGAGAGAGAGAGAGAGAGAGAGAGAGAGAGAGAGAGAGAGAGAGTCCTTAAAATCATATACTAAAAGAAACTAGAAGACTACTTAGAAACATGAAACCAAACTTACCACTTGGTATAAGGGAAATAACCAAAGAAATAGACTAAATGTGTCTCATTAAATGCAAAGGGGTGTGGTCATCAAAATTGGTGTGATACATAAAGATGAAATACATAAGGAAGCTAAATTTACATCTATATAATAGCTAAAATATAACTAGTGTCTTTGATCAGTTATTAATAGCATGCATAAAAGGTGTGTGGGTGATAATACACCTACATGGAGTGCTCAGTAGTTTCATTGACTCCACGAGAGTCCAAAGACTCCACACTCTGTCTTGAGAGTCAAATTGGTCAATTGAGAGTTACATTTCATTTATGGAGGTGTCATACATGGTATATATAAATGAGGACCACTTGGACTTGTTTGTGGTTTATAGTTTTGAAAGCCCGTGTTTTTTAAAAATCCTTCTCATTGCTATAAGATTTCCACAATCCATACAAACATTGTTTGTAGCTTCTGAATATGATTGTGTGAGAATTTTGTACATCAACATTTCACATCACACTCTATGATCCAGCATCAAGATGCAAGAGAGCTCAAGGAGAAGAAAATATATGGGACTTAACATATAAGATTATATATCATGTTTTGATGCACACTTATATTATAGAAATTCCTCTGAGATTCATGGGATAAATGACATTAAAACACAAGGACTATTGTAACACAAGACATAAATCAATCTTCTTGACATAAATGAGGCTTAACAGGTAAGATTATATATCATATTTTAATGCACAATATATTATAGAAGATCCTCTAGATTAGTGGAATAAATGATATTGAAACACAAAGACTATTGCAACACATTGTTACTAATTATGCATTAGATAAATCTTTAAACCGCATTTGTCATGACATATTCTATAGAAAAACTTCATAATTAGATACACTAATCATCTTCATAAATTTCTACAATCATTTACTTTAACCATTATTGTTTAGCTTATTTCTTTTCCCCTAGATATTTTATGCGAGAACACTTAAATTCCCTGACAATATTAATATGTGTTTAAAGGTCTTTGTTGTCATTCTCAAAATGAAAATAAAAAGTAGGAACAAAACCCAAAACGCCTGACAATAGACAAAACAGAAAAGACAAAGTAATTCAAAATACCTAAATGCGAGATGGATATATATTATACATATATATCTATTGACAAAGCAAGCCGAGGAGAAGTGAAGCGCTGATGATGTAGCCTACAACGTGGACGAACGTTCGCTTCCTTAGCTTCTAAGAATTCTCTAAATTAGAGATAAAATGGAACGTGGCTAAGACTTGTTAGTTAATCATGCATTCCAAGACTATGACTTCACCCGCTGGTGTTAAGCACATTATTCCAAATTGCGGGTCAAAGTGGCGTGTTTCATTAAAAATATCCAAACAAAATCGTGTGCTATCACGAAAGGAAAGGAAATTGTTAATTAATCACATTTCTCCCGTCAAAATTGAGTGCTTTCCGAGCCGAAAAAACATTTCTTAAAAATATATTACTTGACCATTGGAAAACGCTCTCAGCCGTCGAAGGGTTGTGACAAGGAAAACGAATAGAAAAGAATAAATTAAATCACTTCCTCTCATCTTAAACAGGAGATAAGTGCTGAAAAAATGAATTGTTAATAAAAAAAAATGAATAGTCATTTTCATGGTATATTTATACGATATGACCTAATTCCAACCACATAATAAAATGAAGTCGGTCCTAATTATAGACGCGATATTATTAGGAAATAGTTTAAAGCAGATTTAATAAAGAAAATTGGCTTTCGCACTTCCATGGCGCATGGTATTGTAAGTCATATAAAAATATAAAATTTTAGGAATCCGCACCAATGGCATTACTCTATAAAAACTTTATAATTATTATCTATTAATTTATATGTATTATTACACAGGATACAATACATGAACGTACTATCTTTATTACCGCGTCAACATTGAGAAGGCAGCGGCCAGCGACCTTTGAAGATTCAAAGAATCTGTCCCTATACATTATTTAGGAAATATACACAGCGTCATCTCCAATACGCATATACGTATTTTATACCTATTTCACACCAGGGCTAAGAATTAAAAATTAAAACGCTGTATGCTCAACCAACCGACTGTATACTCATTTGCTTTATGTATTCACATATAAGCATCATATATGTATGTACGCCCCTAAATACAGTAGACTACATTCATTACCATGTCAAAAGTCTTGCTATACCCTAGAGAAAAGATCGGATATGTTTGTGACAAATACAGGTATGTATGTACAGAAGATTTAAGACGTGGAATAAGCAGGGCAGGAAATCAGCTTTGTTTTTAACTACTGAGAGGGGCCCTGTGAGGAATTCCCTTTCTCCGCCTTCTGTGGTTGATCACCATTGGTGGCGTGGGCGGGGAAATATCATGGACATTGCTTTCATGTTTATGGCTGGGGCTACTGTAATGAAACTTGGCAGCAGAGTCGTCGTTGAACGTGTATTCTGGATAAGACGGTGATGTGTATGTCGACGTAATCTCTGCATTCATGAAGTTGTTGTTGTTGTCCTCTGTAAAACGGTGGAAGAGGTTCTTTGATAATCTGGGCCGCTTGTGCGTTGAAGAGTCTTCAGATTCTGAGGCGCCCGTCCGCAGCATAATCAGGGCTTCTCTGCTGTCTCTCGGATGCTTCGCCTGTAGAATGAATGTCGCGTCCCTGCTTCGCTCAATTCCTGCCAACTGCGAAATTTAACGCCACATTTAATGTCAAATTCCCCTTAATAAATGAGAATTGTAACGGGGTTCTAATTAGAGAAAGCGGTTATGGAGGAAATTACCTTGCAGCCCAGCGAGCAAAACCGAAAAGAATCTAGAAGACTTCGAGCGCATATTTCACAAGTATTTGTCACGCCTTTTCCGGGCCTCGGCTGAGGCCTCTCGTTCAGAAACACAATCCTTGCACTGTTGATGATGTATGTCTGCACGCCGCTAATGTCCAGAACCTTCTGAATCTCTGAAACGCGAATAACATTGTGGTAGGACGACCGCCTTATCTGCACACAGGAAAGGAAAAAAGTTTAAAGCCATTGCAGAGCCTTTTTAATTTCTTCAAATAAAACCTCCGCCTCTGAAAATTTCAAACCTGAACAATGTAATGAAAAGCTAAAACCATTTCTGAGCCTTTTTAAACTAATTCAAATAAAGCCTCAGGCTTCAGCCACTGAAATTTTTAGAGCTGATCAATGTAATGGAAAGCGAAAGCCATTTCCAAGCCTTTCAAACTAATTCAAATAAAGCCTCGGGCATCGGCCGCTGAAATTTTCAGAGCTGATCAATGTAATGGAAATCTAAAGCTATTTCCTAGCCTTTTAAATTAATCAAAATAAAGCCTTAGCCGCTCAAAATTTCACAGACCTGAACAATGCAATGAAAAAGCCAAAGCCATATCTGAGCCTTTTAAATTAATCAAAATAAAGCCTTAGCCGCTCAAAATTTCACAGACCTGAACAATGCAATGAAAAAGCTAAAGCCATATCTGAGCCTTTTAAATTAATTCAAATAAAGCCTCAGCCGCTGAAATTTTCACAGACCTGAACAATGTAATGATCTTTATGGCGGTTGAGACAATACGAGCACAATGCGCGGCCCATACAATCGAGGCAATACATATTACACTCGCTTTTACTAGAATCGCCATGGACTTTGCAGGTTACAAAGAAGCTCGTCTCCAGCAGGGGCCTTAGCCATGGCGGCCCTATATGTTCATTGCACAGGGACAACATCGGTCCGACCTGGCCAGAAATCAAAGATGAGGCATAAAAATCAGAAAGGACACACAAATAAAAGCCAAAAAAGCAGGGCTTTTACAGAGGCATACCATGACTTTCTTTCTTCTAGTCTTGAGCAGACTAAATTTGTTGCGACTTTCGATAGCCAGCTCTTCCCCTGCACACAAACACCAATGAACCGACTCAAGAAAACGGCATTGAGAAATCACAGGCGGCGGTAAACAAATCAAAAACTCAATTTCCCCTGCATTACCTGATTAAAACCCCTAAAACGGCTGTACCAGCTCCACAAAAGCCGCTGCAGAGATTACAGAACACCGTCCATTAGAACACCTCAACAATCACAATTGACCAAACCAGACCAATCACAATCTCAGCCAAATGCATTACCTGTATAACAAGAAGAACAACCCGCTAAGCGTCTGCAAATTTGCCTCTCCTCTTTTCCGACGGCGCAAATCTCTGGATTTCAACCCTTCAACTTTGGTTTTGGTTTACCGCGAACCAATTCTGATCCTGCTTAGAAAAAACATAAAACCCTCTCCGAGCGAACGTTTATAACCCAACACAACGGCGAAGCCCCCTTTGTTTCAATTTTTTATATAACAAAAAAGCAAAAAAAAACGCCCGCGGTTGCTTTACACTAATAAAGGCGGGGGTCAAAAGGTCCCCGTAAAGTAACCTTCTCCGAATGCCCCTCCATGGAAAATGCCCCCGCCCTCCATATAACCGTGGGCGATACGTAACTCTCCACGGGAGCCAAGCCCAGCCGTTTTTTAAGAATATTACATAAAAAGGCATTTGAGAATAGAGAACAAGGTGCATTATTATTGTGCTTATCCGGAGATTCCGAGGCCCATGGGCCCGTGGGCGTAGGCCACCCCGGGCTTGCGCCACAAGTTACAAAATTCGGCCGACCTAAACCCGTCAGAAAAGCCGCGGAATAACACAAGCAACGCTAAAACGGAGTTTTCACGAATCTTCCCCTCACCGCCGGCGTCAACGCACGCGTCTCTTTCTTTTCTTGACGACTTTGACGACGAGCCGCCGTGAAAGTTCCGTCGCGAAACTGGGCCCCCCCCCCCCCCCCCCCCCGCCC
>MU224655.1:1651885-1667217 GCA_018584345.1 Thuja plicata | reverse complement strand
TGCAACACTTAGTACTCATTACATCTAGGTGATGCTCATAGGGGTGAAGCGTTGAGATTTCCTGAGGGGTCACCCATCCCAGTACTACTCCAACTCAAGAATGCTTAACTATGGAGGAAACTCACTAATGAGGCTGCAATACAAGTGGGCTTAACCATGGAGGAAACTTCGTAGTTACGCATGTTTGAGCTGGTTAGTAGTAGGATGAGTGACCGCCCAAGAAGTCTCCGTGCTTCACCTCTGTGAGCATCACCTAGATGCAATGAGTGCTAAGTGTTTCATTCATTCTCATGAGAGATGGGTTCCTATGAACTACTACTCATGAAACACGGGTCAACGAATTTGACTCAAAAACTACATAGTTGAATCCTAATAGCAATATCATAATTTGACTTGTTATGGAAAATATCACCTACTTATCAATTGATGAGCTTAAGGGGATTTCTAATGAATGGTTCATAAGGCACAACACATGTTGGAGGTTCTGCAAATGGGGTTGTAATAAAAGTGGGATTAACCATGGAGGAAACTCTGTAGTTAATCGTGCTTGAGATGGAGTAGTACTGGGATGGGTGACCTCCCAGGAAGTCATAGTGCTTCACCTCTGTGAGCATCACCTAGATGCAATGAGTGCTATGTGTTCCATTCATTCTCATGAGAGATGGTTTTTGTGAACCACTACTCATGAAACACGGGTCAATGAGTTTGACTCAAAAACTACACAGTTGAATCCTAATAGCAATATCACAATTTGACTTGTAGAAAATATCTCCTACTTATCAATAATTAAACTATTAATGTGTGTGTATGTGCGAGTGCATGTGTATATATGTATATGTGTAGACGTCCAAAAATATTAATATTAAATTCCCTTTTATTCATCTAACTATTTAATTTAATCAATTAAATAGTTTCATTGCTAGTATTTATCAATAATCTAAATACTATCCTAGAATGTATTTTATTTAAATACATTTGCCTCACAAAATTCCTTTTTAATAAATTCATATTTATTAAAAATCCTCCATATCCCTAATTCTTCTAAGCTAGGATTTATTCAAATCGAATTTGAATTATAATCTAAACCCTACCTAGAGACCTATTAATCCAATCTAGAGGTCTACCCTAAGCCTACCCTATTCTTTCTCTACACCCATCACCTCATTCTCTAAGCATACTTCCCCACCTAATCATCCTCCAATCCTACTTTAAAAGGTGATTCCTAACCTCTTTAATGCTAATAGAATGCTCACACATGTGTGAAAATTCTCTCCAAAATGGTCACCCATTCCTCTTAAATATTCTTACATATTTGTCCCCCACTTGAAAATCTTGATCCACTCAAACATTTAATGCTATGTTTGACTCCAAAATAACCATCCCTTCCAAGCCCATGTGTCCCTTATGTGGCTCTTATGTGGATGCCACATAGGTGCCACCTCATTTAAGCCCTTCTCTTCTCTCCCAAAAATCTATAAATAAAGGCCTTCTCCTCTTGTATTGGCATCTCTCATTTTGCATTGTTATTATGTTATTTTAGTTTTAGAAGCTCATTTCTAGTTTTCATGCGTGTATGCTTTAATCATTTAGAAGTTACATGCTAGGCTAATGGTTAATGAATCATAGTTTCTTTCAATTGTCTTTCATATCGATTTCATAAGTTAGAATATCATCTTTGAGAAGAATTTGAGACTAGTTCTTCATACTAGCTCTTGAATCTCTTCTTTGCTTCCAATCTTTCATTCATGGTTGCATTGCATTGGGTATCCACTCCATTTGTGTTTGAGAGAGAACATTCACATCCAATCTAAAAGAGAAAATCAAACAAGTAATATAGGGTGCAATAGCTTTTTTTAACTCAATATGATGTTATGAAGATTTCTTGTTGGTTCTTGCTTTCATGATTTATATGTGTTAACCCGCTAACGTTTTATGTTTGAGCTTTCTCCCAACAGGTTGAATATTTCCTCATACTACATTCTAGCCTACCCAGTGGGACCTACGTCCCTAAAATCCTTCTAATCTTCTTGTCTTTTCTCTCATTTTCGCCAAACTCACGGATTGGTGTCTTAGATTTACACAGAGGCATCTACGCAAACGCCGGTTCTTCCTGAACCATCGTTTGGCATCTGTGCTTCACAGATCGGCGTCTCCATTTTAATACTATTTTTTTGAGATTTTACAAACCTAACATTTTATTTGTCAAGTTCTATTGTGTTTCCCACTGGTTTTTGGTGTTTTAACATTCTATTTTTTAGTAGAAATCAATTTTACAAGCAGTTATAATGTCAAAACTTCATTAAAGGGAACAAATTCTTGATAAATCATTAAAGAACATCAGTTTTAAGGGTTGAGCAATCTCAGCATAGGTTTTTTGGTTGATTTGGGATCTAAGAGAGAAAGAAAAATAACTATTTTTGCTATATTTGCTGTGTTTTTTTAGCCTTGCAGGTACAACAACATTTTTGCAAACACTAGTTCACATTTTGGTGTCTGCACAAAAATGATGATTCAGACCAATCACCATTCAATGTCTACGCTTCATAGACCGACATCTACATTGGTATAACATTTTCCTAGTTCTTTGTGAACGTTTTGGTTTATTTTGTTGTTTCTGTCATTTTTGGGGTAAAACATAGAATCAACGTTTGCGCCTTGAACTAGCGTCTGCACTCTGTCAAACTTTTATTTGTCATTTTCTAACAAATTTTTGAGTGGTTTTGTGTTTTAAATGCTTGCCAAAGACTAAAATTCTGAAACTACTAACTAGTTGTGTTGTAGCATCGCTTTCCAAAGACATGAATTTCGAAGATTACTCATAATTGTCTTGCAGGTTGTCTCAATCTAAATTGACCAAACGATCGTGTTTGCTATCATTTTTCTTAGGCACGTAGGCTAATTAGAGAGATTTTTTTGTCTATTCAAAGCAAGTGTTAGGGGATTATACTATCTTCCCTTTTGGGAAGATCAAAAACCTAGATGCAGTTTCTTTGTGTTAAACAATTAAATCTTTGGGAATGAACTAAGCTTGTCTTGCGTGTTTGTGGAGAAAATTATAGTGGATAGGGGAGTATGCTCTTTTCCCCTTGTGGGAAAATCAGAAATCCAGACTCCTTTTTGTCACCAATCCAATTGCTTTTCAAGTTAATCCTTTAGATGGACCTGTAGATTGAGGGAAAAATCTCCCGAGAATGACCCACGTGAGAACGAGGTGTAAGCCACACCACTCCAAATCACGTTAAACAAATTTACTCCTTGGAGTTAAAGCTTTGGGAGTCGATTGGCATTTGAGCTTATACTCGGCTCTTGTCTAACTTAAGTGTGGCCTCGCGGTCTCAATCACATTTACGAGACCACTTTTTTCAAGACGCTCTATGGGGCTATATGCCTGAATCATGCTTGCACAGACATAGAGGATAAAATCGAACGGAGACCCTTACTAAACACTCTAGGCATAGAAGCTACCCAATTCACCTCCAAACGGTGATTTATTATAGTGCAAGGGGAAGGAAGAATCTCCCCCCAAGATTCCCATCATACGTGTCCTAGGGTATTGTGTTGCAAAAGAGATCTTCGTAGCATGGCAACAATACCTGGAAAAGGCAAAAACACAGGTGCCCTTCCGGGGGTGACACTATTGTGTGAGCCAAAGGAATACCAAGCAATGGGCCTATAATATTTCATGCGAAGCCGATTCCATAGGTATACTTGTGCTTGAAGTTTTTAAAGAACATTGACAAAATCCAAAACACGAACGGAATACCCAACAAACAAAATTTGTCACACTTGCTTGTATCCTTCACGGTTTCTTTGTCCCTTGTCAGATTGTTTTCAAGACACATGCCTATTATTTTATGATTTGACTGTTATGAAACTGGTTCTTACCATGGAACGAATCTATTGAAAATTAGACAAAGATCAAACTTTTGCCAAATCATCAAGACACTATCCTTTTGCAGACTACCGCGAGCTGCAAAATTGGCCAGAATCTTCAAAATTTGGTCTTTTATGAGATATGCCCTAAAACCTTCAATTGCTCATCCAAAATAAATTTTTTTTATAGGAGATGACCGATTCCAAGAAGCACAAGAATGTGAAAACTCTGTTACCCCCTATGCACAAAGAACAAAAGAATACAACCTGAGAGGCTATCAAGTGCCAACACATAGTTGATTCCATCAAGCAAGAAACTCATAAACGGGAAGAATTTGACAAAGTGATATAGAACAACAAGGTTGCTCACATCATGGGCAAATATCGTCAAAACACTGCTTTCGTCAAATTTGAGCAATATGGCTAGTTGGTCTACCACAACAAAAAACCATTCCTCCTCTTCCTAGGATCACTTAGCTTGAATTTTTAGGGCCTCCCTTAGGTTGTCATCTTTAGGAACACATCACACACCAATCCCTAGCATAATCCAACATAACCCAATCCAATCCTAGTCAACCTAGCATCATCCTAATCATCATCCAAAGCATCCGTAATCACATCCCTCACTTGGTATTGCATCCCCTTTTGAGTTGCTTAGAACCTACATCTTAATCAAAACCCCATCCTTAAGTGTCCTCAAACTAAGCATTTTTTAGGATAATCCCCTTTGCCTTTGCAACCTCATCACCTTGATCAAATGGTTGGTTCACATTTACAGAGAATCCCATCCACCGAAGACCACGAGTCTGTCTTAGGTAGACAATCACATCCACTTGATCTTACACTAGAGAAAGAAACCCTTAATCCATGCATACATCAAGTCATCCTTAGTCCTTAGGAGCATACTCATCATCCTAGACACATAGTCTAAAATCTTAGTCCTAGCACCATCATCCTTAGCTTCCTAGGAACATCCTTGTACTACATCTTGCATCTCATATCCCCTTAGGGTAGTCATTTCATGCCACCTATTACACGAGCCACTAAGAAGAGGAAGGACATGGACCCTAATCTTGTAGCTTGTTCATCTAATCTTGCGATTGACCACACTAATGCCATGGTCACCTATGCACCTTAGTCCAATAAACAAATTGAGCACATTTGGGTAGATACTAATGAGACTCCCACCATGAGTACCATAGAGACATTTATTGATCATCCAGGGCATGTCCACATGGTTAACTCCATGAGTGGATGTAACAGTAGTCGGGTACTCTTAGACATTCAGCAGCAAGGACTTCAACTCCCACCTTGGATTATACCCACACTTGTCACATGACCTATGGCACTTCCTGGGGAAAGTTATCATCCCACTAGAAAAAAAGTTTTTGATCCACTTTAGTGAGCTCTACAGGTGGGAAATATTATCGCACAAGTAGTCTAGCCTTCCATCCCACCCTCCATCATGCATACGACACTTTCATCTACCTCGGGAGCCCCACCTCCTAATCTAACATCAGCAACACAAGTAATAACTCCTATCACTATGCAAGCACCTGCACCTCAATCCATAGTTGCTCTGCTTTCACAAGCGTTCCCAACATTTGTAGCACAATTCCCACCACCACTAGTCAGCACTCAGCAAACCACCATTCCACCCATCACCACTTCGCCCATTCAAAATGCACCACCTAATTTGCAGCATCAAAGCACCCAAATCTCCATGCTTGTTCCACCTTTTTCTTTCACCACACACGTACAACCGCAAACACAATTCACTACAGGCATGTTGCTCACGAATCAGTACAACCAACCATTATTTTTGTAAGGGCCCACCTTCCCCGCTCCACTAGCAATGCAACCGCAATGTTTGCCAGTAGTTTTGCCTCAAACGCAATTCAACCCAAATCCTCCCATGTAACAAACATCTACCAATCCCTTCACCATAACACAAATTCCCATCCAACCTATCCAACAACTGAAACCAATCCAGCAGCAATAACTTATCCAACAACAACAACCTATCCAACAATAGAAACTAATCCAGCAACAACAACCTATCCAAGCGCAGGAACCAATCCAACAGCAACAACCTATCCAACAACAACCAAACCAGCAACAACAACCTATCCAACAACAGCAACCAACCCAGCAACAACAACAAATCCAGCAACAAGCCTAACAAAAAAAACAACAACAACAAAATGCCAACCCATTCACATCCCAAGCACAAAAACAACAAACCAACCCCTTCGTAGTTGCACAACCAATCATCCAAACTACCCAGCAACCACAACCACAAATGCAGGGGCAAATCCCTTCACGACACAACCACTACAACAACTTGCTGATCCTTTCACTAACACAAACACTGTTCTCCAACCAACACAACATCAATAAACTCATTTTTCCAACTACCTAGCCATGCCATCTTCCGCTGCATCACAAATTGTTCCACCACCACAACAATCCAATGTTCCCATTAAAACTAAATACCTCACTGCAGCCACTAGGGGCATTCCACTGAAGAACACCTATCCTCCACCATACGCAAGTGCACAACAGGCTCAACCCATTTATCCAATGCCTCAACAAATACAAGCATACTTCCAGCAGTTACAACAACCCTATTAGACGTCGCCACCTCCTCCACCACAGTATTCCTCTCAACCGCAACTTCCACCACAATAACCCATCTACGTTGACCAACAACCTTCATACCAAACACCACAGTATCCTCCACAAAATCCCCCATATTTTCCATTTGACCCATATCAGATCCAAGGAACCAATGCAATCGGGGTTAATAATCCTCCCCCACAAATCAATCACAAATGAGAGGAAATGAAGAACACTCTCAAAGAACTAAAAGTAGGGACTGAAGCTAAAACATTCAAGTTTGAAGAGGTGTATCCTTACCCATTTGATTGATCTACCACTGCAATACCCTTCCCCAAGCACTTTGAAACACCCAATTTTGATAAATATCGAGGGAAGGGAGATCCCGTGAGCCACGTGAAAGAATTCTACATGGCATGCCAAGAAGTGTCCTATAGCAATAATTTCCTCATGAGACTATTTTCCAAAAGCTTATGAGGAACCACTCTTGAGTGGTTCTACAAAATCCCCTACGACATAGTTTCTACTTTCGTTGAACTATCTGAGAAGTTTGTGGCCCAATACACTCACAACGTCGAGAATGAATTCTCCCTCCTTGATTTATGTGATTCTAAATAGAAGGGAGGAGAGCGCCTGGCCAATTACCTTCAGCGTTGGCAAAGGCTTACTACAAGGTTGTCCTATCAACCCCCCGAGAAACACCTCATAAAGATCTTTATCAACAATCTCCATCCTAAGCTTGCCTATCATATGCGCATGAATTGTATACAAACTTATCAAGACATCAGAATCAAAGGCATGGATCTCGAACAGGGTCTCATAGAAGATGGTGCAATAAATCACTACAAAGAATCCCCGCCTGAAAAACATAATAATGATCGATCATGGTACTGGAACAAGAACAAGAACACAGTAACTGACAAAGCCACCGACACCAAACACGTTCAGGTCATGGTGGTCGGTCCTCACGCACCTACCCAAACTTATCAACAAGCACTGCCCGTATACCCTCAACCTCCTCCTATGTATCAATAGCCTACTTCTACATATCACCAACTGACATACCAGAAAAACATACACCCTCAAGGTGCGACTATCTATCCCCCTCCAGGGACATCATATCAACCCAACTACCAGGGTCCTATGAAACAGACGAATGCTATCTCAGTCCCATGTGGATAGCCAAGGCCTCGCACCCAGAATGTGGCACAACGCACGTTTACCCCCTTGGATGAACCCATAGATTTCATCTTCTATAGAATGGTCCAATCTAACCAAGTCGTGTACCTAAAAACACAACCATTTGATGAATCAACACCTAAGCCTACCTGGTATAAAGACAATGAGTATTGTGATTACCATCATGTTAAGGGACACACCACCATCAAATGCATGAAGCTAAAATACTACATTCAGGATCTCATTGACCGCAAAGAGATAAAAGTGGACTCTCCTGCCCAACCATCACCAAATGCAGGCCTTAAAATCTATCAAAATGCATTTCCTGAACACACCTCAAGTAAAGGACCGGGCAATCCCACTCAATCCTCTGACTAGGGGAAGGGTAAAAAAGGAGACAAGGTCGATAGAAAAGATTATACAAATGCATATATCAACTCCAATAATCTCATTGGCTACATATCCCAAGTCCAGTCCTCTATCAATGTCATTCATGTTAAGGGCGCCGATAACCAATGCACAATCACCACTCGACGAGGCAGAATAATAGTCACAGGTGCAAGTACCGCTCCATCTGCTGGTACCCAATACAACCTATTGGAACACCTAGGGAATATTCCTGCCCAAATTTCCATCCTAGATCTCCTCCACACCTCACCCACCTATCAAGAGATCCTCAACAAAGCCCTACAAGAAGCATGTGTTCCCAATGACATCAACGTCACTGAATTCCAGAAACTTGTCGGCCACTTGTCTACACCTTGTGGGGTTTCCTTTAAACCAATAGACATACCCTCAGAAGAACCCAATCATAACCTTCCACTTCGTATTGCTGTCATGGTTAAATATTTTTCCATCAAGTGAGTCATGATAGATAATGGTTCAGCCCTAAATCTATGTACTCTAAAATTCATCAAATAGTTGGGTTGCACTGAAGCAGATATAAAAAATTATGTCATTACCATCAAAGCATATAACAATCTAGAATGCACTTCTGAAGGCACCATTGCATTGCCCATCAAAGTGGGCCCTTCTATCCAAGATACAGTATGTCATGTTGTTGATTTTGATCTTCCCTTCAACATCCTCCTTGGACGCCCATCGATCCATTCTATGCAAGCCATCCCATCCACCTACTATTAGGGCATCAAATTCCCATATAACGACACTGAAATCACCATCAACGCAGATCCCAAGCCCTTTGCATACTGCAATGCATTGGAAACCTCCTTCCCACATTCCAATCACTATCCCAAGATTGATATTGGCACCTTTGTCGCCAGTTCATCTAAAATCTATTCAGATCCCAAAACAATCTTCTCTTCCACCCTTTCCATGGTCAAGATCAACAACCATGGTTGTGGCGAGTACAACTTATCTGATGCCTTCACAGTTGGAGCATTGCTAGTTGATCCACATACCCAAGGGAGACCAGACAAGAACATAACAAACTAGAGCAAGCCGCAGACAAAAAATTGGGCCCTACCACTTTTATCTCAAATGGAATTTTGAGTAGCCAGGAGATGACACCTGACATCAATCGGTGGCTTTATAAAGATCCGCCACCCCCAGACACCGGTTTCCTCAATTATTTCAAAGGAAAATACCCTTCAACCCACAAGCTGGTTACAGAAAAATAGAACTATAAAGGCAGCAGCTTGGGTGCTGAAGAGCAAGGAATGAAAGATCCTTTTGTACCCACCAAAAGAGAAAAGAACTTAGGCCTTGGTATGGATTTTTCCATGACTGGAGGCACTAATGACAATATTTATACCCATTGTCAAACCCTGGGCCAAATCGTTGAATTCGAAGATGTCCTTGAAGAGAAAATTGTGAAAGCCTACGACGATATTTACGATGACATCTTCCTAGGAAATTCTATCCTTCGTCAACTATCCATTAATTTCATTGACCTTCCCCTCCTACATCCCGAACTCATAGACTGGGACCAACCAAGTGTCGTACATGTTGACGAGTTCCAAAGCGAGGATGCACTCCTAGGATTCATGGGAGCCGTTGAAGAGAGAAATGACTGGGGGCAAGATTCAACACATGTCTACAAACTGGATCCAAAGGCATAATTTGGGGAAGAGGAAGACTTCAGTCACAAAAATGAAGTAGACACAAAAAATAAAAAAAGAGAAAAATTGATCCCCTAGCGAAAACCCCTCTAGGGCGCTATTTGATTGCAAAAAAGTAAAAACAAAGGGCGTATCCACTGGTGATGTGAATTTAAGTCTTGATAAACCTCCCTAAGGTGCCAGAGGATGAAGACTCTCCTCTTCCTCTAATCCATGATTACAAGCCTGAATAGTCATCGATCCTTATCAAAGAAACAAAACCTGTCAATCTGGGTACAGAGGACTATCCTCACATCACTTACATTGCAGCCTCCTTGATAGAAGCAGAAGAATAAACTCTCTTTTCTCTCTTACAATAATCCGTAGAAAAATTTGCATGGTCTTATGCCCACATGCTGGGATTAGACCCTAAATTGGTGGTTCACCATCTAGCAGTGGAGCCAAACATCAAACCTGTCAAACAAAATCTCTGAAATATGCACCCCAAGGTAGCACTACTCGTCAAAGCAGAGATAGAGAAGCTACTTCAAGCCAAAATCATTCGCGCCATTGACTACTCTGAATGGATCTTCAATATGGTGCTGGTACCTAAACCTGATAAATCAATCAGGATATGTACAGACTTTCAAGATCTCGACAAGGCATGTCCCAAGGACGATTTCCCATTGCCAAACATAGACATGATAGTGGACCTCACAGCAAGACATGAGAAGTTGTCACTCATGGATGGATTTTTAGGATATAATCAGATCTGTATTGCAGAAGAAGATCAGCACAAGACAACACTCACAACCCCCTAGGGCACCTCCTTCTATAATATGATGCCATTTGGTTTGAAGAACGTTGGGGCAACCTATCAGAGGGCCATAACAGTCATTTTCCATGACATGATTCACAAGATCCTTGAGGACTATGTAGATGATATCTTGGCTAAATCCGTTAAAAGGGAAGATCACCTAGATATTCTAGAATGCATCTTTGATAGGATTGGACACTATGGCCTAATGCTCAACCCTAAGAAGTGTGTCTTTGGGGTAATGTCAGGAAAGCTCCTTGGACTCATTGTATCCAGAAGAGGCATTAAAATAGATCCAAAAAAGTTACAAGCTATCATGGAAATGCCTCCACCAAAAACACTCTGGTAACTGGACAACCTACAAGGAAAGTTACAATCTATGTTCCATTTTATCTCTCAGTTAGCAGAAAAGTGCCAACCATTTACTCATCTCCTGCAAAAGGATAACACTTTTAAATGGGATCCTCAGTGTCAGAAAAGTTTTGAAAAGATCAAAGAATACTTGGCTTATCCACCCATCTTGGTACCACCTGTACCTGACCGACCACTCATCCTGTATATTTCTTCTACTACAACAACTCTAGGGGCACACCTTGCTCAGTTGGATGATGAAGGCAAAGAAAGGGCCATTTATTAAATCATTCGGACCTTAGTGGGTTATGAGCTAAATTATTCCCCTATGGAAAAAGCATGTCTGGCAGTAGTTTTTTCCACTCAAAAACTTCACCACTACATGCTTAGTCATACAACCAAGCTCATTTACAAAGTGGACCCTCTCAAGTACCTACTCTCACAGGTCGAATGGAAAAATGGGTTATGCTTCTAAGCAAATTTGATATTCAATATTTAGACAAAAGAGCCATTAAAGGACAAGTCATCATAGATCAGTTAGTTGAAGTGCCATTGGTGGACACATATCCTCTGATCACCAAATTTCAAGATGAGCATTTGTACATGATAGAAGAGAAACGCACTTGGAAACTCTACTTTGATGGATCCTACACAGCCCATGGTGCAGGGGCAGGAATACTTTTTGTCACACCGCAAGGTGACTACATCCCTATGTCATTCAAATTGGGATTCCTCTACACAAACAACATTGCAGAATATAAGGCACTAGTCACAGGGCTTTGCATGGCTATAGAATGGAACATCACAGATATACATGTCTTTGGCGATTCCCAACTCATCATCAAAAAAGTCTTGGATGAGTATCAAACCAAAGATGAAAAACTAATGCCATATAAGGAGATGGTCGACAAGATGAAAGATCATTTCCTCCACTTGCAGATAACACAAGTACCATGCTTGTAGTATAAGGATTTTGACACAATGGCCACAATTGGATCCCTCTTAGATATTCCTCTCTTAGATATTCCTCACGAGTCTATGCAATACAAATTCTTAGTTGAGAAACTTCATGCTCCCGCTTATGAGAACGATGAATCGAATCGTGTATGTGTCTTGGTTGGTCCTCAGTCCCCGTGGTACCACAATATCTAGGATTATCTACAAAATGTTACCATATCCCCTCATCTCACCACAACCCAGTGCCAAAACATTATTCGCAGAGCTTCCCACTACACCCTTGTAGCCAACACCCTTTATCATCGAGGCTATCACATTGTGCTCTCTAGATGTTTAGATGAAAATGAGGCCACCCAAGCTTTAAAAGAGATACATGCTAGAATCTGTGGTGCCCATATGAGTGGCATGGTCCTAGCCAAGCAAATTTTACAAATAGGGTACTATTGGTCTACGATGGAACATGATGCTTGTGAGTTCATCAAGAAGTGCTTACCTTGTCAACAACATGCCAATTTGATCCATGGTCCTACACAGGACCTCTGACCTATTGTGCCCCCTTGGCCTTTCTCTTGTTGGGGTTTTGACCTCATTGGTAAGATTACCCCCCTCTTCTGAAGGCCACAAATACATAATAAAAACAACAAAGTACTTTACAAAGTGGGTTGAAGAAATCCCACTCACCCTCACTGTAGGTGTCCAGATCTCAAAATTCATTCTCTACCACATCACCTGCCACTTCGGCATACCCTCCACTATATTCATGCAAATCATGGAAAACCATTTGAAAATCAACACGTCAGTGATCTGTGTGCTCGCCTCCATATCCATCATCATTTCTCCTTGTCAACAACATGCCAATTTGATCCATGCTCCTGCACAGGACCTCCGCCCTATTGCGCCCCCTTGGCCTTTATCTTGTTGGGGTTTTGACCTCATTGGTAAGATTACCCCCCCTCTTCTGAAGGCCACAAATACATAATAATAACAATAGAGTACTTTACAAAGTGGGTTGAAGCAATCCCACTCACCCTCACTATAGGTGTCCAAATCTCAAAATTCATTCTCTACCACATCATCTGTCACTTCAGCATACCCTCCACTATATTCAAAGATCACAGAACACCATTTGAAAATCAACACGTCAGTGATCTGTGTGCTCGCCTCCATATCCATCACTATTTCTCTAGTCCATATTTTCCTCAAGGTAACAGCCAAGCTGAGGCAACTAATAAGACCCTTCTCAAAATCCTCAAGAAAGTTGTCAATGATACTCGCCACGACTGGCATCTCCAAATGAACCCCGCCCTTTGGGCATATCAAACTTCATACCGTACTCCTATAGGAACCACCCCATATTCCCTAGGCTACGGTGCTGAAGCTATCTTACCAATTGAGGTCAAACTACCATCCCTCTAGGTATCACTGAGAGGCCTGATCAATGATGAAGATTACTGAGTAGCGAGACTGATACAGCTTGATCTGCTAGATGAAAAGTGCTAGAAAGCCTATGATCACCTAATTGTCAATCAAAATAGACTCAAGAGAAACTATAACAAGAAAGTCCACCCATGCCAGTTCTAGGTAGGGGACTTTGTGCTAAAGGAAAATTAGAAAGTGGGTACTGATCAAGAAAAGAAAGGTAAGTTCAAGGTTACTTGGCAAGGCCCATACATTGTCACTGCATGCTTCGGTTCTGGGGAATATCAACTCTCCACTCTTGAAGGAGAACCCTTGAATGATCCTATCAACATCATTCATCTCAGGCGCTTCTATGCCTGACAACTGGTTATTCATTCCAGTTATATGAAAAATCCATAAAAAGTATAAAATAGTCCTGAAAAAAATCTAAAAAAATAGAAAAAGAAGCTAAAAAAATGATTGTCCTGGTGAAAACTTGGCAAACAGGCACTTGGAAAACATAAAAAACATCAAAAAATAAAAAAGAAGAGTAAAGAGAAAAATTTCATTTAATGGTGAAAACTTGGCAATCAGGCGCCTTGGACAAGTATGGGTGATGAAAACCTGGCAACAGGCATCACACATAGTGGACCATTCCATTATCTATCATAATCTTGTTGCCTCCACCCTTTGCATCCAAAACCCTATTCCCTGGGTGTTCCAACACTATCACACACATCAAACAACAAGATCCATTCAAGTCTTGTCAGCAATCTTTGTACATACTCGCTTGTAATTAATCGCTCAGTTTTTGTCCTTATATATTCACGATGTGTCCAATCTTCTAGCCATCGCACTAACACTCTGACCCACCGTCATGCTAACCTTCCTTGTCTGGTCCTTTATAGTCCACCTATTTGGTTCATCAGTTGAATGTGGCACACACCAAAAATACGAGTCCCATTGCATCTGTTGCATCCACTACATACCTACATTTTTCATATCATCCCTACATTTCCATTGCATTTATATACGTTGCATCATAACACATTCATAAACATATTGAATGTACCCATTACATTTCATCAAAAATACTACAATATACACCAAACGCATAAACATACATCTAGGTACTTGCATCTAAACATCTCATCCTATATATACATAATGATAAAACATCACATCCTGCAAGAATCACTGTCAGTCCTCATATAAAGTATAAGCATCATACATCATAGAGATCAACACATGGAATCATCAGTGTCATCATCATCATCATCATCATCATCATCATCATCATCATCATCATCATATATATATATATATATATATATATATATCATGTCCATAAATACAATGTCTATCATCCATAAATACATCGTCATGCACCTAGGTGCTGATATACATATACATCTCATCTCAAAATACAAAAATGTGTGTATCAAAAAATCCTTTGATGAGTCATGCAGGTGGCTGTGATGATCCTCCTCCCTGTCCTGGTGGTGGATGTGGTGGCATCCCAACTGATCCCTGAGAATCCCGTCTTGTGCTCTGTGATCGAGACCGCTCTATGAATGTCTATCTCTAGCCCTCAGGTACTAAATCATGGTATAGTGCCCGATAGTGGGCTGCCTCCCTACCTTCCCTAGCTATATCTCGATGAGTTGCAAAGGCCTCTACCACCACCTCACTAGCCTCGCTTGCACTGACTACCTATTGTAACACCCCAAAATTGGCACCTAATAAGCAATCAATTTTGGTGCATTTTCTTATCTTCGAAGTCCTATTATACTAGGCAAATTCTTCTCCTAATTGACTTTAATTGACTGAGTTTCAAATGCAGAAAACCCAAATTTGCATAAATTTGACATTATAGTTAATTCCTAAATTCTCAATGATTATTAGCTAAAAACCCCTATGATTAATTGATTTAAATCTAAGGTCCTAAGTGCTTTTTATTAAATCAATTCCACCCCCTTTGGCTAATATACATAAAAGGAATTGAAAGGTTATTTAATTATTGGGAGAATTATCCTCAAAAAGGAATTCCATAATTCCATGTGAAAGGACACTTATGT